>JAUNZO010005138.1:0-173810 GCA_031894775.1 Chloris gayana | reverse complement strand
GTACTTTTGTTTGCTCATCTACACCAAGATCACCAGTACTGTGCCGTTGATACGATTCGTACACGTCCCTCCCTCTAAACGTGCATGTGGCATATTCTTGCATATGGCCAGTTAATTAAATGACGATATCAAAATGTCACATATAAATTTCCTCCATTACTAAAAATAGTCACTATTTAGTTAAAAAATAGTAAGATTACCGAACTTTTATTTTTTAAAATCCATTTAAGTTTAAAACCGCCATGCTCTCTAGTTTTAAAAGTTTATGCAATTTAGACCTAACTTCACATACTAAAAGTTATTATTTAGCAAAGGACCAACTTACTGCTTGGTGTCAAAAGAATTTGAGGTTACTCTCCCTCACATCGCACTGTTCTCGAGCTTCATTTGTTTACTATTTTGGCATCGTCACAGGTTACTGTACTCATCTTTACTTGCGGCACAAATACATTTGTTTTTCACATTAGGGCCATCTAAAATATGTACTCATCTGACGAACCATGGGTCAGAATTCCTATTTTTTCTCTAAATCCAATCGCAAAAATAAATAATCAAGAATGGAATTAGCAAGGACATTACCAGATAGTAATATAGTTTATGAAGAAGACAATGTTCAAATATGCATGATTCAAGGTCAATAAAATGTAGATTTTATTTAAATATTGTGATAAAATAATCTAATTGCTTCCACTTAATCAAGAAAATACTATAAAAGTCGAATATTAATGTGACGGACTTGTCCATGTTTCAATCATAAATCCCTTTTCGAAAAAAAACACCACACGACGAAGCATATGCATGTTGTTTAGGCAGCTGATTATGTACAAGAAGATAACAATCACACTAAAGAAATAATTCTATTGAATCAGATTAACTTATAGTTTTGCTAGAACTGAATCTGGCCAGAGTACTACTAGGTCAATTTATACTTATTAAATTATTATAGCTTCACTGTATATATGGTAGATGAAATCTGAGGAGGTATGTTATATGTGTTAATAGGAGCACTGTAGGGTGTCCGAGAATATGTCCAATCTTTCACGATACCAAATAATTTCTAAATAGATTACATATCTTATCAGAGAGATAATTCTATTATGTATTCAACTACCAAAAGTAATTAGTAGTAGATCTCCTCATCCAGTAATAAACTAACTACAACACCGCGATAGATTATGCTAGATGCATAAATGTAAATGGTTCTCTCATAACAACCCTCAAATGTAGATAAACTTTGTAATAACAATATCAGCACAACTAAGATAGAAGCATCAACTCACACTGGACGCAAACCAATCCCTTGATTTAATCTCATACCACCTGTGGCTAACAACACCGTGAAAGTATTCAATTGTTCAATGCGTCTATTCATAGATATTGGATGAACCCCAAACTGAATAATATAGCTTTTGTTACCATCATCATCTTCAATTACTAAATTATAGCTAATGTATATTAAGTCATTCTAGATCAACGGATTTGATAAACCAGGGTCTCATCACGTGTTCGTAGTGTTCTAAAAGAAGTATTTTTCAATTTATAATAAATTATTTTTTATAAATAGAAGGGTCTTCAAACGTATTAGGTTTTTTCTCTGGTTTATATAAAATAGACTACATGTTTATTAAGAACCCACAATATACTCCATCCTAGCTAAAACCTATGTATGGCTAACTAAAATGCTATTTTCCTTTCATAATTCGAGAAACTACCATTTATGGAAACTATTTCATAAATCTCACTTTATAAACTAGTCTTCAAAGACCACAATATAATTTTTTTTATAAACTAGTTTATTAAAATAATATCTATAAAAGCCACAATGGATCCAAACAGGGTCTAAGAACTTCACACGAAACATGGAGATTACATATATCAGTAGTTTTGAGATGCATAACCTTCCTCATTAGTAAAATGATCTTTAACATTTGTTGTTATACCGGAAGACACATCGTATAAAAGCCATTAGAATGTTACCATGTGTCAATCATTCAAATAGGTCCATAAATTATGTATCTTTCTAACTTGCATAACATACCTACATGGACCAAGGGAATAAGGAGCACAGTATCGCTAGTTGTAGATGTTATTGTTAAGAAGTTCATTTTTAACCTTATACGGAGGTTTTTCTCCAGTTTATATAAAGTAGATTATCAGTTTATTAAAAACCCATAATCTATTTCACCCGAGCTAAAACCAATCTATGGCTAACTAAAATGCTAGTTTCCCTTTAATAATTGGAGAAACTATCTTTTATCGAAACCATTTCGATAAACCTCAATTTACAAATTGGTCTCCAAACACCAACATCTATTTTTTTTTATAAACCAGTTTATACAAACCATCTATTTTAATAACTTGCATAACGTACCTAAATGGACCAGGGGAATAAGGTGTATAATATCACTAGTTATAGATACTGTATTATTGTAAAGAAGTTCATTTTGAACTTTATGCTAAGTTTGAACATCAACCTTGAAAAATTGAATGAAACACAACCTCCAACTGGTTATAACATGCCTGCCTAGTCCGCTGTCCACATGCTCGTTGGATCGGCGTAGGTGCGTCAGGGGAATGTTGTCTTGGTGCACGAGTGCAGAATGTATACGACCAGCTGCACGTACGTCCCGTTTTACGTTTGCTCCGCGGCAAAGTTGAGTTATTTGCCTCCGTGTTGCTTCCTCGGGTCATTTGGGGATCGCTAGAACAAGATGTGGACGGGGGAAAGAAGGGTGAGAATTTGCCTACTTGCGCCGGCAGATCCTGCTTTGGGACACCCGATTTTTGAAGCATGATTTTTTTGAAGAAGGCGTGAATGAGAATGAGTGGACATTTCTCATGACCTCAGTACAGTGAATGCAACGGCACCAGTATTCAGTGGGCACCGTCAAGAAGACGTATGAGCCGGAGCAGAAACAAAAGCACGGACGGAGAATGCCAGCAGCCGGGAGATGCCCCTTAACATCCTATTCATACATCTCTTGAGAAGTTGAGACGTATGGGTCCTTGCTTGGTCCCACCCCTTCCGTGCCACCGTTGATCCTGATCGGCAATGCAGGCTTGTTCATCAGATCTGGCTGGCCTTGGCGAAACGACCCTTGATCCGTAACCTCCCGTCGGCGCGGGCCTTCCGCGACTCGTACCGAATCTGCTTGTCGAATCTGCAATTTTTGAGAAACAATCGATCTCTCACACGGACTAGTATGCTGGTGCATCAAGAAAGTGCCACGTGACAGTGTCTCACCTCCTGTTCTTCCGCTTCTCCTTGTAGCGCGAGATCACCGTGCCGCGGTCCGGGTAGGCGACGTCGTAGCCGCCCTTCTTCGCCGGCACGGCCTTCGGGGTCGTCGCCGCCGGTGGGTCTCGCTTCTTGACGCTCTTAGCCTCGAAGGTGCTGCTCATGCTCGGGCAGATCTGCGCTATCTCCACGAACGAGGACAGGCACGGCTCGGCCGACGAGCTCGCCGGCTTGTCTGCCTCTGCGGTTCCGCATGCGATCCATGCTTCGTGCTGTGAAAAGTTCATATTTGAAAAGATTACGAATTGCGGATGAAGCTGTTCCCTTTTGGTTTTAGATGCTTCGTTGGCAGTTGGCATCGAAATGGAAAGATTCATGAACCATAAGCCGTACTAGTTGTTGCACGCAATCAATCAATTTGACGGTAGTGCAGTGGTCACCGTCTCATCGTACGTGCACTTGCCTGAAAGTTACTACTACCACTACTACAGTGGGCTGAAATTTCTAACCAACCGTCTAACTAACCAACCAAAACTAAGAGAATCACTGGTTTCAACAAACTTTGTTACTACTAGATTCTTCCTTGTATTTGAAGCTGCAAAAGTAGAGTGCTGGTTGGTCTATGTACTACTAGGACAGGTGACTGATGAATCGAACCTCACAGGTTGGCACAGCCATGCTTGCTGCCTCCGGGTTTAGAGACTCAAAACCGTCGTGTCCAATGGCGCGGTCCCACGATGGCAGCTGCTCGCCGTCGGCTGGCTCAGCCTCTAACTCGGCGAGGCCCCGGAGCTGCCGGACAACCTCTTCGTCCAGCTTCCCGCCGGCGCCGCGGTCCTTATTGAGCATCACATCAACCATAAGAGACGAGAAATATAATCCAGTTTTTTAGACTTTGAATGAAGAATAGCAGTTGCAGAGTTCTAGCGTTGCGTACCTTCGGCTTTGGGGACGATGGCGTGTTGATGAGGGGCTGGAGGCCATGGCACGAAGTGGTGGGCACGATCACATCCTCGAGACGGAGCACCTGCGGCTCATCCCAGGCGGCGGGCCACCACCCGTCGCCGGCGGCCTTCTCGCACCGGCCGCCGACGCCCAGGATCACGGCGAGGTCGCCGATGGAGGGGCAGCCGGTGTACCCTTCCACGGCGGCACGGTCATGATGGAGCGGCTCGCTTCCCCCGTTCCGGTCACGGTCCTCGAAGTCGCAGTTCCCGCAGAGGAACCCGCCGCCTCCCGCCGGCGAGCGGCGGCGGAACGCGGCCGGGGCGGCAAAGCAGGCGGCGCAGAGCGGGGCCCGGGCGTGGCGGGTGGACACGGTGTTGGCGCCGTGGACGTGGCGGTCGCACGGCAGGCACAGCCTCGCGGAGTCAGCGCGGCAGTACACGACGGCCGGCATGCCGGCGCAGAAGTCGCAGGGCGGCGGCGCCGCCTCCTCGTCGCCGGGCATGGCTTCCTTGCCTCCTCCTCCTCCTCCCGGTGGTGGTCGGTGACGAGAGGTCAGTGCGAGCACAAGGGACAAGACGGGAGATGCGCATTCCCGGGGTCCCGGGGCGGTTAAGAAGAGGAAGGCAAGTGTGAAGAGCACACCGGAATTAATGGCTGGACAGCGAGAGGGTGACGAAGAGAGCGAGACACTCCCTACGCCCTCGGCAAAGCCCGTGGCACACTTGCGGTCTCTCTTCACATGACTTGTGTCACCCGGTGTGAAGGCTGTAAATCGCTGTCCGGCAACACAACAAACCAGGAAAGAGAGGAGAGAAGACACCTCTTTCGATCAGAGGGGCGACTTTTCTCCGGAATATCGTGCCTGGTTTTGTCAAGAATCCAAGTGGACTGCCAAGCTCTGATCAGGCGTCTCTTTCCCCGGGCTTCGACTGAGACACCCTTCTGCCCATGGCTGAGATGGCTCCGGACCAACCTGGCAGTACTCATCACCGTGCACTGGTTAACATGACCCGGAATCGCCAATTACACACAATCAGTTCAGTAATTACACTTGTATTAGCCATCACACAGAACAATGTAAAATTCTGAACAAAAGTAACTCTGATTCAGGACAGGAGATTCCAACGGTGGACAGATGGGGCAGTACCTTGGCCCATCCGTGCTGAAATAAAACCGGAAGTTGATAGGCTGGATCAGGCAGTGTCCACGTGCCGGGATCTTTACAAAACCAAGCAAACCAATGAATCATGAACAAAAAGGCATATGCTGGAGATCTCTACCGAGATGATGGTTGGTCCTCTGAAAATAATTGGGTCATTTTCAGGTTTGCAATTTAGCTCGCATGAATCGTATTGTCTAATGAGACAAGTGCATCTTCTTTTATACAAATTGACCACTAAATTATTATAGGAAATGGACCTCCACAAGACAGATGGACATTACGTCTTCAACTACAAGAGACAGGTGAAATGGACTCATGCTACTAATATACCGCACTTTTTGCACTGCGGTGTATTTGTTAAGAGGATGGATAAACAGAGTCACGAATCATGTTAATGCACAGAAATCATTTCTCATCGAATGCTTATTCCATGCATGAATATATTGCACACCGTGATCACAATATATACCTTTGTGATGTTCAAATGAGGCATGGCTTATACCTTTGCAAATATATTTTATGCTAATGTCTCAAATAATTAAATAAGAGACTCAAAATTTATAACTAAGAACACTATAATTAAATTGATGCTTTTTTATAACAGTAATTAGATTGATGTTGACCACGCTCCAAATATAATAAGAAAGGTAAATAGGTATCATCTAAACAAACATTGTTCTGCAAATAGGTATCATGTAAATAAACATTATTCTGCAAATAGGTATCATCCGAAATTTATACTCAAGTTCACCCTCTAAATAAACATTAATCTTTTTTACCAAGAAGAAGAAAGGTAAATAGGCATCATCTGTGTAAACAGAAACGATTCTGCAAAAAGATATTGCTAACAATCACAGATGGCCAGCAGGAAAGCTATTGTTATTAACGTGTAAATGAAACTATCTTTAATCTTGAAATGAAAACACACATAAATCAAAAGCCATTTAATTTTAGTAACCACACCATGAGACGGAGTTTCACAGAACAATAGTTAAAGAATAAAAAAAAGGAATACACTATTAAGTTGAAACAGATCACAATACTTAAAGAATAAAAAAGGAATACACTATTAAGTTGAAACAGATCATAACCTTTGCAACTATTCATCAGGGACTTCCATCAAATGTGAAGATAACCAGAGTTATCCTTCTTGTCACAAACTACTGAATCCTGTGTGATGATCCAATTCTATTTTGACCACAGAACACAGCTAGACTGCATAGTGTTAGCTACCAAAAAAGTTCTACAAGAAACATTACTAAAGTTACATCTAATAACTGGTGCTAACTAAAGCCGAAGCCTTCAACCACCACCCACCTACGTAGCTCAGGCGCCAGAGTATCTCAATCATGACTTTCGGTGGACAAGCTTCATATAACCCCAGAGCAAACATGGGTCTCAATCGGGAGACAAGGCCCATTAGTGTACAGCGGTACACGGCACGACTTGCTCTGATCAAAACCACCAACTGCAAAAGTTATAAGCCAAAACAGTACGTCTTCCTGCACCATCAAGATCTAAACTTTTGGCCTTCGAAATTCAAACCAGATCTCATAGTGGTTAAATAGCAAACTATCATGAGTGTGCTTCCCCACATATTCAAGCCCAAGTTTCGCAAGCCGCCGTGTGCACTCATCACCACCCAGTCTGGAGCAGAACTTAATGTTATGTGACACAAAAATCCGGCCTCTCTGCGGTCTCAGCTTCCCAGCAAGCCTCTCAAGTCCAGTCCAAACAAGCTTATCTGGAATGTGGAGGAACACGGCACTTGCGTAGATGAGATCATACATAACCGTATCCCCAAACCTACTGAAGTCCATATCCTCCCCTCTGACAATCATTGGGCGCTTATACAGAAGGCCCTGAGCAGGAAGCTCATACCGAAGTGCAGCCATGAGAGACAGCTCATCCCGCTCCAGACAATGGAACCTCCCAGCCTCAAGGAACCGAATGAAATGCAGACCAACACGAAGCGTTCCACATCCAATTTCAAGAACCTGGTCCGTGGGTGTAAGGGCTGAGGCATTAGCAAGGAACTCAAAAACATCACGGCCACCAGCCCATGGTTCACCATAGTTACTGTGATGCTCTTCAACAAGTAGCTCACCCGGGCAGGGCAGTGCAGTGTGGTTGCTTGCCTCTTCATCGGCATAGTGAGAGATCCCATGGTGCCTGAAATGCATATATTACAATAATGTGTCAATCCCATTCAATCCACTGGCATGAATTTCAAATGAACAAATATGATGGTAACACATGACACAAGACAGTAACTCAATGCGATCGCCTCTGTTGCAACTACGATGAAATTGTACTTCCCTATCTTAATGGCAGCGCTCCCTCCTTTTTTATATATAAAAAAGTCCTTTACAGGACGCAACCAACATGAATTGGGGAAGGATCCAAATGCTGTGATCAGAAACTACAGAAATTCATGAACTGTATACCTGTTGATGTCGAAGAGCTGCTGCTCGCGAGTGCGAGGGTTGATTCCCTTGCGCAGTCGGTGCCAGGCGTCGTGCGAGGCCGCAGCGCCGTCGGCGAGGTGGAGGGAGTTCGCCGTGAGCTGGGCCTTGAGCCAGGAGACGTCTGCGGGGGTGGTGGTGACAGGTGGGTGGGAGGCGGTGGTGGTCGTAGTGGTGACGGTGGTGGTGGTGTGGGTGGTGGCCAGTGGCGGCAAGCAGGGGCAGCGGCACCTGGGAGAGGAGGTGAGAAGGAGAAAAAGGAGCAGCGCGGCGGAGGAGATCAGAAGCAGCGCCACGGGAACGGTGAGCAGCCGCAGCCGCGCCGGGGAGGGGGCGCCCGGCAGCAGCGCCATCGGCGGCGGCGGAGTGGATCGCAGATTGGATGGGATCTCGTCCCGTGGTGCGCTGCCTGGTCGGGTTCGACCACGCCAACCGACATATTTCAGGGTCTTTTCTGTAAAAATATACAAATTAGGGTCTGAATTAAAAAATACAGGATTACGAATTTACGATCGATAACTACAATCCAAAATAAGGATCATGGTTAATAATCATGATTCAAAATATATAATTCTGTAAAGCTGTAAAAGTTAATTAATAGTGATATAATTTTTAGGTAATCTACAAATACGTTAAGCACGATCCCGCTACATAGCCATCGTGCTCTGAAATTTGTTCGCTTCTTCTCCGCGTGCCCTTCTAGGGTCTGTACCTCACGGTGGCCACTTCTCCCACCCTCCATCCAACTCTTGCCCCTGCCTGAAACCGTCTGAGTCCTCACCACGTCAGAATTGGGTTCATGTGCAGCACCGCTACTATTTCATCGGGCTAATTCATTAGATAGCACTGGTAAAGGTGGCCATCCATAAAAGGACCTCGAGAAGGAAGCCCTCCACAAAACGCCCCTCAGGACTACTGCCCGCCTCCATTTGGTAGCACAAGCCCCATCTGGCTCCTTATTCTTTGCCTGTAACCCTCAAAAGGCCAGTAAATTGTCCTATTTACCCCCTTTTTTTTTTACAGCTGCATATGTACACATTTTTTACACGAAAAATATTATAATTTTTTTGCCATAATCTTTTTCATACCATCAAAATTGGAGAAGTTGTAAATATGTCACGTGTCTCCAATTTTTAATTACTCAACTACTGTCGAGAATAACACCACTGCATGGTAGTCATGCACTGAAATAAATGTGTTAGAAAAGGAAATGTTACTGGATTGAGATTTTTGAAATGGCAGCTGAAGCACAAGTGTTTAGTCCATTCATCCATTTGTTTAGGTTGCTGGTAATAGTAGTAGGAGTTTGATTACACTCGTGGAAGATATATTGCTTTGTCCTTTAGCCAGGGAATTATTGACTATTTTCTTTATGCATCTGATGCCCCAGCTCATCGTGCAAGTGCAAGCACCTGAAAGAATGGTAGTTAGATTTTTCTTCAGGATTTTGGTGCATATTCAAGAGAGTTGTTGATGGGTGATGGCTATTTGTTTTTTCAAAATTCTGAGAAATGAATAAATGATGACACACGACTTTCTTGCTATTCCTCTTAGCACTGTTGCTTCAAAATCAGCTTTCAGTTACGGCGAGAGAATATTTGGAGATACAAGAAGTTCTCTAGCCCCTCATATGCTTGAAACTCTAGTCTGCACAAAAGATTGGCTCTACAAAGAGAAGATTGGCTCTACACACCCTATATCCCTATAAGCAGGACAGTAGAAACACCTAATGAAGTACTACTGTTTATTAGACTTGGAAGAACACCCGAAATTGCACAAGTAATCAGTTTAGTGCCAGAAGTGGATCAATGGCAGGTCGGTAGTAGTGGACGGCACATTATTGAAGCGCGGGAGCTGTACGAGGCTCTCGCTGAACACATGCCGCGACATGAGAACATTGTTCTTGGGTGTGGCCACGTGGTCGAGCCTCCTCGCCGTCTTCCTCCTCACATTGTACACCACCAAACCGTAGTGGTTGCCCAGCATGACGTTCCCCTGGTCGTCGGCCACTGCGGCCACAGTGAGCAAGGACCAAGCCTCGCGCGGCGCCTTGGAGTCACGGGATCCCCACGGCGTCACAACCCGATGCCGGCGTTCCCACCTCTCGGCGCCGTAATCCTCGAGGAACCAGAGGTCGATGTGCGTCTCCTTGCCCAGGTCGGCGACCACAATCCGCCCGTCCATGACGAACAGCTTCATCAGCGTGCTGGCCGTGGGTGGCCCCACCGTCGACTGGAACGTCTCCGAAATCGTGTCGAACGTCACCATTGTCGTCGTCGTAGAGGTCTGTCCTTTGGACATGTCCCGGTACGGCGCCCAGTGCAGGCGGTCGTGAAGATCCGCAGGTGGCGACACGGTAGTCCGCAGGTAGGGGACCACCAATCCGGCGTCGAGGTGCGTGTCTGCACGGCGAGGCTCGGCGGCGCCGGTGGAGAGGACGCACCAAGCTTGATCATTGGATCGCGTGCGGCAGCCGCAGAGGAGCCGGTACTCGCCGGAAGGCTGGTGGAAGAAGAAGGCGTACTCCACGTCGGGGACTAAGTGGTAGATCTCGTCGACGAGGCGGGGAAGCTGGGCCCACTGCCTGGTGATGGGATTGCAGAGCAGGTAGAACCCCTGATCCTTCTTGAACAGGAGGACGCCGTGGCACGAGGCGATCATGAGGCAGCACGCACACATGCTTACACGCCGCCTCTCAGCATCGGCAGGGGCCCACTTCCGGTCTGTCCACAGCTGGGGGTAGCGGACGAGGCGTCGCCGGCCGGCGAGCCCGCCGGAGACCGGGATCACGTCCAACGCAATGTCGACGACGCTCGAGGCCGGGCGGTTCTCGTACGGCGCCGCGTCGTCTATGTACTTGTACAGGACGGCCTGGGCCGGGCGGCGGCGCGCGTGGGCGGCGAGGAAGCGCGGGTCGCTGGCGATGCGGCGCCACGCCTTGCAGACGGCGCGGAAGCGGAGGACGGACTTGGCCGGCAGCCGGAGGAGGATCTCCTCGTGGATGTCCTCCGTGAGGTGACGAGCTGGCGTCGATGAGACCGTCTCCGGCGGCCTTCTTGGTTTTCTCGCCGCGTTGCCCATCTTCTTAGTTTATTCTGGTCAGAGGTAGGCGTCTCCGGCGCTCCTCTTGGACGATTTGTGTGCCGGATCGATCAAACGACGACGCTGCTGGTCATTTAATCATCTTTTTTTTGCTGCAATCTTCTTCTACTAGTAGTCAGGCAACATCCAACTCGATCGTAATAGTCACGGACGAAAATTGTATACTACTAGTACTTGT
This sequence comes from Chloris gayana, assembly GCA_031894775.1. NCBI lineage: Eukaryota > Viridiplantae > Streptophyta > Magnoliopsida > Poales > Poaceae > Chloris > Chloris gayana. The sequence continues at coordinate 162,717 of JAUNZO010005138.1, read as the reverse complement.
ATAGGCAATTGTTGGCGGGTTAGTGTCCGTTTCTGGCATAATTTGTTGGAAGGGGACGTCTTCCCTTCCAACTGCATTTTTTGTGTGTCTGGTATAAGGACATCTAAACGTACCGTGAAGGGAATCTGCAAGTCAACTTAAATTTTTTATTTTTCCAAAGAAACTTAAACATTTTAATTTCGGGATAATCTTCAACCTAACATGCCTTGAGGATTTTAACTAGCCTCACGACATGACACCTATATTAAGAGTAAATTGGTGCAGGCTTGAAGACAGTTGAACTAGGCTAGCGACGGCCATCATGTCACAAGCACCACAACCAGTGTACTGACATGGTCATCATTGTCCATGCAGTAACGGCGGCGGCCTTCACTCCGTTAGTAGCACCATGATGATCGGTTAGGGTCGATTGATTGCGATATGTGTATATGAGATTTGCTAGTTAATTAATTTTTCGCTTCTCTCTCAGTCAGATTTTCAGAACAATAAAATATACTACTGGAATGATAAAAATGTATTGCTGGAACAGCTAGTTCAAATGTGTCATTTTTTTCAGAGAACATTTTATTTACAGAAGTAAATAAAAGATATAGATGGTGGGATCAAGATATAGTGGTAGGAAAAGTTAAATTATAGATGAGCAAAATCTAAGTCATATTCTAAATAGACAAACCCAATAGAGTTGTTGCGAAGTGAGGTCGCAACCAATAGAGTTGTTGCACTTGTGAACAAAGCATGTCATTTGAGATGTGAATAATAGTGTAATTAAGGAAACTCTAGTTTTCTTTACCTAAACTATGGACCGGGTATTGACCTTTCTGATCCTAATTTCAATATTCTCCCACTTCATCATTAGGCTAAACATCACACCCTTTGTAATATAAATATAGTACACCAAAGTATAGGTTTGCAATATCTAGTTTAATTATATTGAAAGAAGTTGTAATGTGGTCCTTTGCTTTTTTTCCAAATACCTAAATACAAAACGAATCCTTTAGGTACGAATATTTGGATTTTTTTGGGAAACACAAGTACAAATGCAGGTGCTTATATAGGGGTTATAATTAAATTCCTGATTAGATCTTCCTACCAAAATGATTTGACTATAATGGATAACAACCAAACCATCCAAGTTTGGCCATGCCCCTGGAGCACCTACTGGTCGAAGCTTGTGTAGTAAAATAAAGTTGAGGGTGTGTCATTGTTGATGTGATTATCTGTAGGCATCTTGAGAATTTGGTTAATTATTTATTGGGTTGGGCATGTTGAAATCCAGTTACGACCGTATCCTTTGATATTTTGTGTTGTTTCGTATAGTCGTGAGAGAGACCTGCATGTGCAAGTGTAGTAGAGAACAAGCAGAGCTAAGCGATAGGGAGTACAAGACTAGATACAGAGATCCAAAGGCTGTTCCTATTAGCTGGACATTTGAAACACATAGTTAGGAGATGATCACCCGAAATTGTGAAGATATAACCAATTTAGTGCCAGAAGTGGATCAACGGCAAGTCGGACAGCCCGATGGAGCACGGGAGCTGTACGAGGCTCTCCCTGAACACATGCCGTGACATGAGAACATTGTTCTTGAGTGTGGCCACGTGGTTGAGCTTCGTCGCCGTCTTCCTCCTCACATTGTACACCACCAAACCGTAGTGGTTGCCCAGCATGACGTTCCCTTGGTCATCGGCCAGTACGGCCATGGACGTCAAGGACGAAGCAGCATGGAGCGGCCTCATCGAGACACGGGATCCCCACGGCGTCGCGACCTGATGCCGGCGTTCCCACCTCCCGGCCTCGTAGTCCTCGAGGAGCCAGAGGTCGATGTGCTTCTCCCAGCTGCCCAAGTCGGCCACCGCAATCTTCCCATCCATGACGAACAGCTTCATCAGCGTGCTCGCCGTGGCTGGCCCCACCATCGGCTGGAACTTCTCCGACGTGGTGTGGAACGTTGCCATCGTCGTGGCGATCTTTCCTTGTTCGGACATGACCGGGTACGGCGCCCAGTGAAGGCGGTCGTGGAGGGCCGCGGGAGGCGACGCGGTGGTGAAGAGGCAGGGGACAAGCAATCCGGCCTCGACGTGCGTGTCTGCACGGCGAGGCGCGGTGGCGCCGGCGGAGAGGACGCACCAAGCTTGATCGTCATTGGATCGTGTGCGGCAGCCGCAGAGGAGCCGGTGCTCGCCGGACGGCTGGTGGAGGTAGAAGGCGTACTCCACATCGTACACGGCGTTGTAGAGCTCGTCGACGAGCCGGGGAGCTCGGCCCACCGCCTCGTCACCGGGTTGCAGACGAGGTAGAATCCCGTGTCCTTCTTCAACAGCAGCACGCCTTGGCACGAGGCGAGCAGGAGGCAGTGTCCCGCCATGTGCACGGGCCGAGGCCCCCTCCCCATCTCAACCGGGGCTTCGTCGGCCGTCCTCTTCCTGGACGTCCTCCACAAGGCGGGGTAGCGGATGAGGCGTCGCCGGCCGGCCGCGGGCTCGCCGGAGACGGGGGTCACGTCCAGCGCGATGTCGCTGGCTCTCGAGACTGAGTGGTTCTCCTGTGGCGTCACGCTTAGATACTCGAAGACAAGGGCCTGGGCCGGACGGCGGCGCGCGTGGGCGGCGATGAAGCGCGGGTCGGTGGCGATGCGGTGCCATGCCTTGCAGACGGCGTGGAACCGGAGGACGGACTCGGCCGGTAGCCGGAGGAGGATCTCCTCGTGGATGTCCTCGGTCAAGTGAGGAGCCGCCGCGTTCGTCAATCCCATCTTGTATTAATAATTCCTAATTTGGGTCTCCGGCCGGCGACTTGGACGATGTATGAATTGCGTCCTGGATCAAACGACGACGCTGCTCCTACTAGTCATATCATCATCTTGTAGGACATTGTTGGCCGGGCTCGTAATCGTGTACTACACAAACACGCCCGACTGATATCTCAAGATTTGCTTTCCCTACCTAGTTTGTTGGAGATGCTCTTATATATGGCATAAATCAGGATTTATCTAGGGCTGTCCTGTTGGGCCTAATAATGGTTGATCTGATGACATAAAGAAACAAAACTAAAGTTTCTATTTTTTTTTTGAGGGCCAAAACTAAAGTTTCTATTGCTCTGGTATATTACTACCTCTAGATTTAATTATTAGTATGGAGACCCAAGCTTTTAAATAAAAATATAGGATAAATTCTAGTTTATCCTTCTAAAATATAATAAAATTATGAATAACCTCCTAAACTATTTTTTCGTTCAGTTTAACCTATTCTATAAGTGAGGTCCACTGACTACAATGCTCCAGGATGCATTTTTGTATTTGCATGAGCTGTTGAAGTCAGTCTGATAATGCTGAGGAAACTGTTTTCCACAAGTTTTAGGAAAAAAACTGTTTGGTTTGTTGCTCAAAATACAAATCCAAATTGGACGAAATACGATAAAATCAAAATGACAGTCGTTTGGGCGGCTAGCTGCAGATTTTCTCGGTTACCTGAAATATGATGTTTGGTGGATTTTCTCTTGGCTAACTGCTAAATTTTTCTGGCAAACCGATCTATTTCATAGTTTTTTAAAACAAAGAATAATAATTGTAAAATGGGAAAGAGAAAGGAAATCACTGGAAATTTTGGCATAATGTTTGCTAATTATTTGCAATAACATTAGGCACAAATGCATCCAATATATAACCAACATCATTATTTTTCTTCCTTAATTTTTTAGCCAGATTGAAATGTTATTTTACTACTTTATTATTCAGTTAATATTTGTATTAATTTGTTTTCCAGTTTCTTTCACAGTTTTCAATTTTATTTAGTTAAAAATCAGTTACATGACGATACCAGATCTGGCAATTCTGACGAAACCGTAAAAGCCGAACGGTATCTTCTGTTTTGTTAACAATGCTCAGAATGGAAGTTATTCCAATCTTTCTGCTGCTGAGTCCTCCAAATCGATGTCGGATTATTACCGATGGGCATCATCATGACAAACCAAAGAAAACCCCTATTTGAAGCTAGCAGACGGCTTGGACGATGCTCTCTGTGAACATATTTATCTTTTATGCAGAGGCTGTAAATCTATAAGAATAATCAGTCCGTGCATTGTGAGTTCTGCGATAGGCTTGGAGATATTGATAATGCAAGTTATTTCATTTTCGAGAAGAAAGCAAGCAAACAGGGCAGGGCAGATTACGGAAGCAGAGAAGACCGAGATTACAGAAGCAGAGAAGAGCGAGAGACAGAGTGATGGTCTGTCGCTGGATGGATGGATAGAAGTTAAGACGAAAGTGGCGGTGATTCCTGGTTGAGGAATGGGTAGTCTGTGTATCCGACGACGGGGTCGGAGGTGTAGAAGGTGGTGCGGTCGTACTTGTTGAGAGGCGCGTTGGGCACCTGAAATCTCTTGGGCAGGTCCGGGTTGGCGAGGAAGAGCCTGCCGAAGGACACCAGGTCCGTGTACCCCTCGTCCACCACCTTGTTCCCCTCCTCCCTGTCGTACCCGCCGGCGGCGATGAACGCGCCTCCGCCCTTGGCAGCGAAGGCCTTCCTGAACGGCAGCAGCTGGTGCGGGATCTGGCGCCGCCCGTCCACGATGGCCATGCGCGGCTCGATCATGTGGCAGTAGAGCACGCCCATGGCGCCCAGCTTGTCCACCATGTACGCCGCCAGGGCCACCGGGTCGGAGTCGTGGCAGTCCATGTAGTCCAGGAACGGCGACAGCCGCACGCCGACGCGGTGCGCGCCGACCTCCCTGACGACGGCGTCCACCACCTCCAGCGCGAACCGGCACCGCTTCTCCAGGCTGCCGCCGTACTCGTCGTCGCGGTCGTTGGCGCTGTCCTTGAGGAACTGCTCGATCAGGTACCCGTTGGCCCCGTGCACCTCCACGCCGTCGAACCCGGCGTCCACGGCGTTCCGCGCCGCCTTCCGGAAGTCGTCCACGATGCCGGGCAGCTCCTCGGCGGCGAGCCTCCGCGGCGGCGAGAACTCCTCCACGTGGCCGTCGTGGCTCACCTGGGGAGACACGCCGCGGTCGGTGCTCGACAGTGGCGCGCGGCCCTCGGGCTGGAACGCGTTCGTGGACACGCGGCCGACGTGCCACAGCTGGCAGAAGAAGACGGCGCCCTTGCCGTGGACGGCCGCCACGATGGGCTTCCACGCCGCCACCTGCTCCGGCGTCCACACCCCCGGCGTGTCCGTGTACCCCTGCGCCGTGTCGGACACGCCGGTGGCCTCCGTGATCAGCAGCCCGCCGGCGGTCGCGCGCTGCGCGTAGTACACGGCGGCGTGCGGCTGCGGCACGTTGCCGTAGGAGCGCTGCCGCGTCAGGGGGCCATCACGATCCGGTGCGAGAGCTCGAAGGGGCCCATCTTGTACGGGCGAAGCAGAGGAATGCTATCACTGTTCTTGCTCGCCTCCATCTTCGTTTCCTTTAATTTCCTTCCTGCTGCCACTTTCACTCTCGCAATGGCTTGCAATGCTCGTCACAGGAGTGCGTGCCCATTTATAGGTTCTTCACACACAATATTTTATTTTACTAAAAGCGGTCCGTTCTTGTGGAGCGAAATGAACGGGAGTGAGTTGACAAATAAACAAAGTGAGCGATGGGATGCGAGTCCCCCATGACTCCATGTCCATGGATGATGACCGATGAGTGAAGAAAGCTGGAACGCAGCCCGGCGGCTATGACTTGAGCGTCAAGATCATCGATCAATACTTTTATATATCAATAAAAGTGGCGTGACAGTGGCTGGTCCAAGGGCCATACTTCTACTACAGTAGGAGGAGATATTTTTTATATGGAACAAGAACACTTCAGCAACTGTAGTGATTAGTGCTACTGCTGCTCCAAAGAAAAGAGCGTCGACGCTGACGTCATCCCTGATGTAACTGGAAAATCAAACAAGATTTGATTCGTTTGGTAGCACGATATTTCCACCCCGGCTGTGCTAGCTCAACTTTCTGTCAACCGAGTAGCAAGGTAGGTATATCATATTTCACCCGCAAAAAGAAAAATAGTAGTTATCATCTTTGGCATCCACAGTCCCGAAGTTTCAATTTTCAACATCGTGAATAGTGTCAGCTGAGGTACTAGTTCTCACAAGGCACGTAGACAAGACTGAAGAGTTGATAAACCATCGCCGTGGCAGCCATGACCTATGTCACACAAAGGGGTGGTCGCTTCATTTTTAATCATGACGGCAGCGCTGAAGCTCGCCTGGACTACCATGGCAGAGGGCGACAGCGACACGGCCGACCAGCCTAGCTCGGAGGTGACAGATAGACGGTTAGTGTCTCTTTACGCCAAAATGCCTTGTTAAACACAATCACGTTTTTTTCAACTTGTGTAGCCTTATAGCCTTATGTTGGTGGCTTGGGCACTATAGAAACTTCGCAATAGATGCGTGTTTGACAACACACGGCCGCGCATCCAATTGCTGTTCGACGACATCAAGCATGAAGCCAGCATGTGGTCCATGGCTGGCGCGTGTAAGCTGCGCTCTTTGTTGCAGCTGTAGTCTACTGGGGATGTAGGGCCTTGGCTTTGCTTGTTTCGGTTTTTTTTTAGGCCTTTCTAGGCCATGTATTTGGACCGTTCTTCTCCTTAATATAATGACGCGCAGTTTTCTTGCGTGTTGAGAAAAAGAAAACTGGAAAATCCGGTTTGGCACCCTGGAATATCCGGTTTTGTTGGATTCCGACGAATGGTCGCTCGGGAGACTACCTGAAGACAAACATATGTAGGATTGTCCTAGCATCCGCAGACCAGCTTGAACACTTCAAATCACCATCAAGACGGAGAAGAATAGCAATTAGGGTTGAAAAAATGAGACGAAGAACAATAAAAAAGCTAAAATGTCAATAGACCAACAATTACCACCTGTGATACTAGTATACTAGTATTTGGCAACTTTGGGCCGACCACTTGTAACTATAGTTTCCGTGTTACATGATTAAAATCTTGTTGGCAAGTTTGAATTCAATCAATATCCAAAACTACTAAAATATATAGCCCAAAAACAAAAGACGATAACCCTGCTCAACTCAAATCCAATCGATCGAAATTCGTCCAGGCTGTAGAAATTAATGACTAAGCTCATCGAACGAGTTGATGAACGGCACAACGTCGGATGAATGTGTGAAGCACGCGTGGTGCTCTAGGGTCTAGGCTTCCTTTGAACACGTGTTGTCTCACACGTCCACAAGGTTACCACTTGTTGTCAAACGAGTTGACGTGAATCGTTCTCGGAGTCTTGCCCCTCGTCGTCTCTCTTGACGCCAAAATGCGCTGTTAAACACAATCACGTTTTTTCAACTCGTAGCCTTATCTATACCCAATATAATAATTTCCGTGGGGTCGTCTACGCCTCCCTCCTCCAAAATCCGTCGGTCGGCCCCCTTCACGCTCGCGTCGCGGACTCCTCCTCTCCCCCGCATCCGGCTCCGCATCCACTTCGGCAATGACGACGTCGCATCCACCTCCGTCCGCCGGTCGCCTCTCCCCGGCCCATACTCCTTCTCCCCGTCCGCATCCGTCCGCGCCATCGAGAGGACAACTTCCTCCTCCCCGTCCGCTCTCGCTCCGACCCACGCCGTCGCCAAAGCTGCGGAGGGCAACTTCGATTTGTACCCATGGTGGAGGATTCGGTTCGTCCCGATCCGATCTCGCGTTCTCAAGCAAGCGATTCCCCTCGGCGCCTCCTCGATCCCGAGCAGCAGCTGCCTCCTCCTTCGGGACCTCCGAGCAACGATCCCTCTCCATCTCCTTTCCTTTACGGATCGAATGTTAGGCCTTTAAACATGAGGATCTACTGGTCTAGATGCATGAACACACCAAAACATTAATAAGCGGAAGCGTGAATAGGTGGTGACCTGGGTTCGGATCCTGCATCGTAGAGGGTGTCGACGTAGCAGGGCGGCGGCGGCTCGATGGAGTCGTTCGGGGTACCGCCGACCTTACGGGCGCCAACGGCACTGCCTCTGCCACCGGCGCAGACGCGGTCGCCGGGCGTCCTGGAGAGGGAGGAAGACGGCGGCGGCCTTCGGATTGATCCGGCGCCGTTAGCGATCGGGAATGTGGGGGGATTTTGGGTCACAATGAAAACGTGGGCTGCGGTGTGATGCCGACCCCCTTTTATATGGCGCTGCTCGGATCCGGGGCCACAACCATGAGTTGGTTGCGCCTCCGATCATGGCGCTAAATTCGCGGATCTGCATGTTGATTAGCAACAAACGCGTCATTGATTAACTCCTTAATTATCTCTTAATTATTTTCGTTATCTTTTGTTTCCAAAAGTCCGACACGTTTTTCTGTTGCCTACGGATCATTTCCAACATTCTCCCCTTTGATCTTTAGGCTAACATAAATCCGTTCTCAATAAAATTAGCACAAAGAGATAATGAGTAACAATGGTGAATTAAAATCCCAAAGCTAGTCATGTATCTACTATGTACCAACTTGTCTTGATAGGACAGCCCCTTAAGTGATTTAGTCATTATGGGAGTTGGTTGTCATTTTGGCCCTTATGTTCACAATCACAGGCTTTCCAATAAACCCATGCCGGCTACATGTTCTTTAAATTTGTTGGGTGGTAAGCCTTTCGTTAGTGGATCCGCGAGCATCTCATTAGTACTTATGTGCTCTAAATTAATGACGCGATCGTGAACTCTCTCTCGCACAACAAGATACTTAATGTCAATATGCTTGGCAGCCTCACTTGACTTATTGTTGTTGGCAAAGAAGACTACGGACTTGTTATCGCGAGTATAACGTTAGTGGTTTAGAAATGCTGTCAACCACCTTTAGTCCGGGTATGAAATTTCTCAGCCATAAAGCTTGCCCCACGGCGTCATAACATGCTACAAATTCAGCTTGCATAGTGTTTGCTGTTGCAAGTTTCTGTTTAGAGCTTCTCCATGATATAGCTCCATTTGCAAGCGTGAAGACATATCCGGAAGTGGATCTTCTTGATTCTTCACATCCCGCAAAATCAGAATCGAATAACCAATCACTTCAAGGTTATCGGTTCTCTCATAAGTGAGCATGTAATGCTTAGTCCCTTGCATATAGCGCAGAACTTTCTTAGTCGCCTTCCGGTGGTCCTCACCTAGATTAGATTGAAATCTGCCAAGTAGCCCGGTAATAAATGCTAAGTCGGGCGTGTACATACTTGAGCATACATAATGCTTCCGACAGCTGAAGCGTAAGGAATCGACTTCATTCGATCGATCCGTAATTGATTCCTCGGACATTGAGATGCTCCAATCTTATCGCCCTTAACTACGAGGGCAGGTGTAGCTGAACATTTGGACATATTATATCTCTCAAGCACTTTCTCAATATATGCCTTTTGAGATAGTCCTAATTTACATTTGGACCGATCCCGGTGTATTTCAATGCCCAACACATAAGAGGCATCACCGAGATCCTTCATGTCAAAGTTATTTGAGAGAAACTGCTTTGTTTCATGCAACAAATTCTTGTCGCTGCTCGCTGGAAGGATGTCATCCACATAAAGTACTAGGATGATAATCATACTCCCCTTGGTCTTAACGTATATGCAATTGTCCATTTGATTACTGATGAAGCCAAATTTCTTAATTACTTCATCAAACTTGAGGTACCATTGCCTAGACGATTGTTTTAGTCCATAAATGGATTTCTTAAGTTTGCATCCCAAATGTTCCTTGCCTTCAATAGCAAAACCTTCCGGTTGAGCCATATATACGTCCTCATGCAATTCACCATTAAGGAATGCGGTTTTAACATCCATCCGATGTAGCTCAAAATCATAATGAGCTACTAATGCCATCACTATTCCGAATGAATCCTTTTTAGAGACGGGAGAGAAAGTCTCATTATAATCAATCCCTTCTCTTTGTGTGAAGCCTTTAGCCACAAGTCTTGCTTTAAACCGTTCGATTTTCCCTTTCGAGTCAAATTTCGTTTTGTAGACCCACTTACAGACCTACCTTTTTGGCTCCGTCGGGAATTTCTACTAAGTCCCATACATCATTATAACTCATGGATTTTAGCTCATCCTCCATAGCTTCATGCCATTTATTGGAGTTTTCGCTCATCATGGCTCCTTTATACGTTATTGGATCATCCACCTTTCCTATGTCATACACGTCTTCATTCATGTATACAACATAGTCATTTGAGATGGCGGACCTTCTTTCTCGCACCGATCTTCTAATGGGTTGAGGTTCATTATTTTCTGCGAGGACGTGTTGAGGCTCCACAATCGATCATTAGGAAGTGGCATCTCATCGTCCGCGTTATCCTCATCGTTATGCTCAATGTCCATGGGTGCTCCCCCATTTTCATTCATGGTTGGAGCAACCTCGGGTTCATTAGCCAATGGTGCATTTACCATTGGAGGTGCTGCCACATTTTCTAGCATGGGAATGAATTGAGTTTGAGTCATCGGTGGTGTAACATCGAGTCCGAATCTCCTCAAGATTAATTTCCCTAGCTACTGAGCTCCCATTATATTCCAAAAAGACTGCGTGTCTAGTCTCGGCAAATTTAGTGACATTATTTGGACAATAGAATCGATACCCTTTAGACTGTTCGGGATAACCGATGAAATGACAACTTATAGTCTTAGAATCCAACTTTCCAATATGTGGATTAAATAATTTGGCTTCGGCCGGACAGCCCCACACGTGCAAATAATTTATGCTCGGTTTCCTACCAGTCCATAATTCATAAGGGGTCTTAGCAACGGACTTAGAAGGAACACGATTAATTATGTGTGCGGCGGTCTTTAATGCCTCCATCCACAAACTCACCGGCGAGTGTAGAATTTATAAGCATGCTTCGCACCATGTCCATTAATGTGCGATTGCGTCTTTCAGCTACGCCATTTTGCTGCGGTTCGCCAGGAGTCGAATATTGAGCGACTATGCCATTTTCTTGCAAATACTTTGCAAAAGGACCGGGAATTTGTCCGTAAGGAGCGTGCCTTCCATAATATTCTCCGCCACGGTCCGATCGCACTACTTTAATCTTTACATTATGCTGATTTTCTACTTCAGCCTTAAAAACTTTAAATTTATCAAGTGCCTCGGATCGTTCTTTTATAGGATAAATGTATCCAAAGCGAGAGAAATCATCGGTGAAGGTAATGAACGAATTAAACCCATCAACTGATTTTACATTAAAAGGACCGCATATATCGGTGTGAATTATTTCTAAGACACCCGAACTACGCGTTGCTCCATCCTTCTTTATTCTTTTTACAAACTTTCCTTTAATGCATTGAACACAGTGGTCTAAATCGAGAGAAGTCTAGTGGATGAAGAATCTCTTCCTTAATGAGACGCTCCATTCTCCCCCTCGAAATGTGGCCTAAACGGTAATGCCATAATTTCGATGAAGTCTCATTATCACTAGTTAAACTCCTCTTGCGTTTATTTGCAACATCGCATACATTCATCACAGGAAATTCATTAAGAGACAACAAATAAAGCATGTCTTGCCTTAATGCAAGACCAACAAATTCACCATTAAATTTAAGCAAGCATTTGTTGTTCCCAAAAGTGCATTGAAAACCATCATCATCGAAACGAGAAACAGAAATAAGGTTTCTTTTCAAACTGGGGACATAAAGGACATTATTTAATCTAAGGACGAAGCCATCATGAAGAACTAATGGAAGAGTCCCGACGGCTTCAACTTGAGCTTCATTGCCATCGACCACTCTTAGGCTTCGCTCCCCCTTGCGATGGTTCGGGTCATAAGCAATCCCTGTGAGGAATTAGTAACATGAACGGTTGCACCAGAATCAATCCACCATGTATTAGAGGAATAATGCGTAAAAAGAGACTCATCAACGAAGGAAATATAATCATCATTATTACCTTTCTTGGCGAGCCAAGCCTTGAACTCATCACATTCCCTCTTGATGTGCCCATCCTTATGGCGGTGGTGACAAGTGGGACCATTCTTGGAGGTGGAGGCTTCGGTCTTCCCGTCACTCTTAGGACGATCATAAGGCTTGCCTTTGCCCTTGCCCTTGCCTTTCTTGTTGAACTTGCCACCAGATTTGTTGCCCTTCCCATAGTTGTAGTTCTTCCTAAGCTCCTGAGTGATAAGGTTAACATAATCCTTGTTCTCGGAGCGCAGCCTTTCTTCCTCATCGCTGCACTTTGCTATGAGCTCGGTCGGACTCCACTTCTTGTCACTCCCATTGTAATTAATCTTGAAGTTCTCAAAGACACTAGGGAGAGAAGTCATGATGTAGTGGACTTGGTAATCTTCAGGAAGAGGCATCTCAAGGTCCTTCAACCGATTTGCAGCATCAATAAGCTTCATGATGTGCTCTCTCACACTCCCTTGACCATTGTATTTAGAGGTCATCATTCCGGTCATGAGAGTGTTAGCCGGTGCTTTAGTGGATCCCTTAAAATGCTCCTCAACTTGAGCCAAGAACCGCTTTGCATTTTCGGGATTCTTGGGAAGAGCTCCTCCGATTTCCGGGTTGATAGTGTGCTGCATAATCATCGGTGCAACTCTATCGATTCATCCCAAGTGGCCTTCTCTTTATTATAGGCAAGTGTGCGCTCAGCCAAGGTGTTATCATTATCACCAATGGCAAGCGGCGCAACGGGCTTTTCAGCACGGATGGAGTGATCTTTGCTCATGATGGCAAGGATGAGCTGGATGTCACCCTTCCATTTCGGGAAGTTAGTCCCTCCAAGCCTCTCTACCTTGTCCAGGTAGCTCATGATGTAGGAGGGCGTCATCACCGAAATTTACATGAAATGAGAATTTTATTAGTGATGACAATCATAATTAAGGAATAAAACATGTAATTAATCTACGTTGGCTTGATTAATCACATGCAACATGATTAAATAATTAATTTCGAGTCACCGTTGGGCAGAAACGAAATAAACATAATTAATGGGAAAAGCACATAAATAAAATCAACTTTGGTCGAAATTACTCATATGCCCAAAAATAATCCCAAGACAATAATAAAATCTCCGAATAAACTTCCCGTTGGTTCCATTTAATCGGAGACATTATCATAAAATTTCCAGCAATTTTATGTAATTTTCTAGCATTTATTTAAATTTATGGCATGAAAATTACGTAAATAACAATAAACATAAATACTGGAAATTACGAAAAACATAAAACCTTATCGGGCCGAGACAACTCAGCGTCTCGGGCCGCATCCGGCCTGGCCCATTTATGCCGCTGCCTTCTCCCACATGGGCCGCGAGCCCATTAGGCTGGGAACCCTAATCAGCCTGGTGGCTTTTCATCTCATCCGTTCATTCGTGATCAAGGGTCGAGATCGTGCGCGAGCGGGTATAAAAGGCGAAAAAATCGGGCCGGACCAAACCCTAGCTTCACTTTCTTTCCTCCCTTTCCCTTCTTTCTCCCTGCGCCGCACCAGGCGAAAGGAACGGCGCATCTCAAGACGGAGAAGAATAGCAATTAGGGTTGAAAAAATGAGACGAAGAACAATAAAAAAGCTAAAATGTCAATAGACCAACAATTACCACCTGTGATACTAGTATACTAGTATTTGGCAACTTTGGGCCGACCACTCGTAACTATAGTTTCCGTGTTACATGATTAAAATCTTGTTGGCAAGTTTGAATTCAATCAATATCCAAAACTACTAAAATATATAGCCCAAAAACAAAAGACGATAACCCTGCTCAACTCAAATCCAATCGATCGAAATTCGTCCGGTCTGTAGAAATTAATGACTAAGCTCATCGAACGAGTTGATGAACGGCACAACGTCGGATGAATGTGTGAAGCACGCGTGGTGCTCTAGGGTCTAGGCTTCCTTTGAACACGTGTTGTCTCACACGTCCACAAGGTTACCACTCGTTGTCAAACGAGTTGACGTGAATCGTTCTCGAGTCTTGCCCCTCGTCGTCTCTCTTGACGCCAAAATGCGCCGTTAAACACAATCACGTTTTTTCAACTCGTAGCCTTATCTATACCCAATATAATAATTTCCGTGGGGTCGTCTACGCCTCCCTCCTCCAAAATCCGTCGGTCGGCCCCCTTCACGCTCGCGTCGCGGACTCCTCCTCTCCCCGCATCCGGCTCCGCATCCACTTCGGCAATGACGACGTCGCATCCACCTCCGTCCGCCGGTCGCCTCTCCCCGGCCCATACTCCTTCTCCCCGTCCGCATCCGTCCGCGCCATCGAGAGGACAACTTCCTCCTCCCCCGTCCGCTCTGCTCCGACCCACGCCGTCGCCAAAGCTGCGGAGGGCAACTTCGATTTGTACCCATGGTGGAGGATTCGGTTCGTCCCGATCCGATCTCGCGTTCTCAAGCAAGCGATTCCCTCGGCGCCTCCTCGATCCCGAGCAGCAGCTGCCTCCTCCTTCGGGACCTCCGAGCAACGATCCCTCTCCATCTCCTTTCCTTTACGGATCGAATGTTAGGCCTTTAAACATGAGGATCTACCGGTCTAGATGCATGAACACACCAAAACATTAATAAGCGGAAGCGTGAATAGGTGGTGACCTGGGTTCGGATCCTGCATCGTAGAGGGTGTCGACGTAGCGGGGCGGCGGCGGCTCGATGGAGTCGTTCAGGGTACCGCCGACCTTCCGGGCGCCAACGGCACTGCCTCGCCATCGGCGCAGACGCGGTCGCCGGGCGTCCTGGAGAGGGAGGAAGACGGCGGCGGCCTTCGGATCGATCCAGCGCCGTTAGCGATCGGGAATGTGGGGGGATTTTGGGTCACAATGAAAACGTGGGCTGCAGTGTGATGCCGACCCCCTTTTATATGGCGCTGCTCGGATCCGGGGCCACAACCATGAGTTGGTTGCGCCTCCGATCATGGCGCTAAATTCGCGGATCTGCATGTTGATTAGCAACAAACGCGTCATTGATTAACTCCTTAATTATCTCTTAATTATTTTCGTTATCTTTTGTTTCCAAAAGTCCGACACGTTTTTCTGTTGCCTACGGATCATTTCCAACATCGAGATCCGCACTGCCGCTTCCTCCTCCCCAAGCTGCACCCGCCGAATCACCAGCAAACAGCGAGCTCGGCGGCGGTGGCGAGCACGCTTGACGGCTTGCATATGCTTGCCGAGGGAGCGCACCCCTCCTCCTCCTCCTCCCCAAGCTGCACCCGCCGACTCACATCACCCCGCGTCGCCATGCCTTCTCGCCTTGGATCCGATGGGGATAGCAACCAGGGTTTCCCCTGCCACCACCGGTAAAGCCTCCGCCTCCCCTCGCTTAAATGCAAGATGATAAAGAGCAACAATGTTGTTAAACTTGGTTTGATGTCGTTGCTTGCTGTATTTATTTAAAGACATAATTCCAAGGAACCTTGCAGTTTTTTTCCTTTACCCTGCACAAGAAAGAAGAAATCCTCTTATATATTTCAGTCTGGATTACTTATCTTGTAGATTTGTAATTTCTGTGTACTGCAATTATCAGATTAGGAAGCTCACAGACAAGGAGCTTACATTGGAAGTTTGAAAAGATGTGAAGAAGACGAGATATTATGAATACACACTTATCCGCTGCTACAAGGTTTTGTTCTTGATCCCTTTATTCTTCAGGGACTGTCGTGAAAGAATCCTCCATCCCGCTTTGATTGAATTCTGTTTGGTTCTTCATCTTCTATTATTGCTCAAGTTCTGTTTTAAGTAATTTTCTATTGTTCTGTGCATTTTCAGACATACCTTCAGAAACTGGTATCGTTGGAGAAACAACCTCACTTCTATTCTCAGTGGCTCTTCGTTGCATGTGTGCTCTATTAGATACTGCTCCACATTTTAACTTCTGTGAAATCTTGTTGGCCAGTGTTGTGAAAAATGTAAGCTCCTTTGATGATATGTTAAGGTAAATGACCCCTTAATCTCTTTACTTTGTCTCTTTATTTTATCCCAAATCTCTATTAGAAATATATGAATTTCATTTTACGAAAGAAATGTATACTATACTACTTTATTGTTGCTTGTAAGATATCAATGGGCTGCACCATGGACCTGGGAGGAGAATAGTTTGATTCACATAGTACTCAAAATTATGTTTACGATTTATTCTTTCCCCTTAAACTGAAGCATATATGGAAAATATGTTCTTTATGCTGATATATCATACCAACAAGACATGATGACTGTTGAGATATTTATTCTTACTCATTTTCAACCATGTTTGAAAAAAACAAAAGTTTTAGCTCATGTGAAAATGAACTGAATTTAAACTGTTGAGTTGCTTTCTGGTAAACCAGATTATTGATGTTCATTATTTTTAAAAACAAAATCCTTGTAGGAACATGTGTTGTGAAACAATAAAATCCCTATTTATAAATGAGGGAAAACATCGTGGTGAGGCAACTATTGAAGCAGTAAGGTTGATTGCAGATCATGTGAAGCTCAATGATTGCCAGCTTGTCATATTTTTGTTCTTGTGCCAAAATTCTTTCTATACTCTTTAGTATGTCGATCTGATTTTGTATTTTATTTGCTGAACTTCCCTGAAAGCAGTACTTCTGTTTTAGACTGTTGATCTCAAGTATGCATGTGGCAGGAAACTAGAGCTATAGTCAGATTTTATGTGCCATGTAGTCTTGACTTTTGATAGTTTCTGTATTTAGGTGCCAAGCATTTGACTCCTGTTGGCCTTGGAGATGATGATCAGTGCATTGAAGATAACTTCACGGCATGGTATGAAACACAGTGATATATTGACAACCTACAACACTTCCAATCACCGTCCAGGCGGGAAAATAGCAATTAGGGTTGGACGAACGAGACACAGAAAATTAAAAAAGTTAAAAGGCAAAAGGCAAAAGGATAAATAAACAGGGAAAGCGCTAACGAACATGTCAATAGACGAACAATTCTTAGCTGCTAGTTTATTTGTCAAGTTTTGGCCGGGGAAAATATCAAGTGAAAATCACACATTCGGTGAAATCGTGAAAACTCTCTCAAAAAACTTATTTATAAGTTTTGAAAAATTATGAAACTTGGCATATTTGTATAAGACATAGTGGTAAACATGCATACAGCATTTGAGAACCAAATTTACCTTCTATTAAAAGATATAAAAATAACAAATCACGGAGAAAAAGAAGGAAAAAGACAAAACAGTTATTGTGCAGTATTTTTGTCCCACCATGTTTTGTTATTCTTCTATCTTTTAATATAAAATGAGTTTGGATCTCAAATTTTGCATGCATGTTTCTCACTATGTCCTCTATACCTATGCCAAGTTTCATAAATTTCCAAGACTTTTAAATAGGTTTTTCGAGAAGGTTTTCACGATTTCACCGAATATTTTCCCATAGTATAGGTGTTACATGACTACCACTCGCTAGCCCCCTACCTCCTCGCCTCTCGGCAAGCTGCCGACAGCCGGAGGGAGTAGGATCTGTTTCTCCAATAAATTCCGGAATCAAATCCTTGATTAGTATTTGATATTGGAGATTTAGTTCCTCCTATTCCTATCCGGCGACGGTGAGAAGGTAGGGTGCATTTGGTTTCTCCATTGTGGTTCCGATGTAGGTAGCGACGGTGACATCAACAATTTCATGATGACATGGAGAACTAGGTTTCTGGATGACGTCATAGAGGCGGGGATGATGTCGCCACTATGGAATAAAATTCTCCGGACATTTCTCCGTTTTGCTGTGATTATATTGAATCACGATGGAGGTTCCAACGAGAACTTTCGGTCTAGTTTCGTTTCTTCTTCGGTGGAAGAAGCAAAAAGGGGGGGGGAATATGAGAAAGAAGATCATGCTAAATTCTGTCTCAAGGAATGTTCGTCGTCATTCATTGGGTTGTGGCACTACTTCGGTTGAGTAGTATTGGAAACCCTAAAACGAGTATACGGACCGGAACGAAACGGAGGCGGAAGTCGACCTTCCATTGTACAGGATTTGAATCACAACTCAACAGACCGTGGTCGGCGGCCCGGCATTCGGTGGAAAGTCTCCGACGACACGTCGAACGCCACCACGACGCCGATCTCCGCGGTGTAGAAGCTCCCCGGCTAGGCGACCGGTGCGAGGCTGCCGTGTATGGCCACGGTGCTGTCGCCGCCACGTGCCGATGTAAATTGATGTGCCAATCTTCTCGGACTTCGCACTCATGTCCAATTGCCGCGGCTGGTCGGCGCCGGTGGACACCACGAACCGGACGCGGCCGGTGATGAGACAAATGCTGCATAAAAGCCGGAAATCACCGGACGGCTGGTGGAAGTAGAAGGCGTATACTCTATGACGCGGCCGCCATTGTTGTACTCGTCGGGTAGCCGGGGTAGCTGGGCCCACCGCCGAGTCATGGGGTTGCAGAGAAGGTAGTGCCCCTTGTCCTTTCCGAAGAGGAGGACACCCTCGCACGAGGCGAGACATTGGCGGTGCTCCGGGCCCAAAGATATCTTTTGGGGTAGCGTATGTGAAAGTGCATCTAGGCCCCTCATTTTATTTTGGATGATTGATATCAATACAATTAAGTTTGGAACTAATGTTTTCATGAGAATGTGTGTAGTGAATATCCAAAGCACATGAAAGTCTAGCAAGCACAATCAAAAAGGAGAAAAGAATTGCAAAATGGAATAAATGGAGAATTTGGAAAAGACCTATCTCAAAGCTTGTGCCTCGCTTTATTTCTTTGCTTTGAGTCATAGGGATGCCGTACTATAAAGAGGGATGCAAATCACAAACGTGGCTAAGAATGGAGATGCTTACAAACTCAAGAAATCCCCTCCAAACCCATTCTTTCCGAACCCATCGGAAGCTCCGGTGTGGTACCGGAAGTTCCGGTAGGCCTACGGAGAGTTTTGCTCTCGGGTAAGGCCTTACCGGAAGTTCCGGTCCCTGGTACCGGAAGTTCCGGTAGGCTTACAGAGAGTTTTGCTCTCGGGTAAGGCCTTACCGGAAGTTCCGGTCCCTGTACCGGAAGTTCCGGTATGGTAACGAGAGCTTTGAGCTCTCCGGAATGCCATACCGGAAGTTCCGATACGGCACCGGAAGCTCCGGTGCGGTCCAGTTTTCCAACCCTAAACCCACGTACCGGAAGTTCCGGTACTCCACCGGAAGTTCCGGTGCGGGCCGAAGTCCGGATCTAACCCTAATTCGAACCATACCGGAAGTTCCGATACGCTATCGGAAGTTCCGTGCGGGGTTCTCGAGACAGGCCAACGGCTCTTTTTGGGCTGTGGTATATAAGCCACACCCCCTTTCCATTCACTCACTCTTGCAACATTCCGAGCCAAAACACACTTGTGCTTCACTCCATCTACTCCAAATCCTCTCCAAAAGCAAAAATTCCATCCTTGAGCTAGGATTTGAGTGAGAGACTTCAAGCAAGTGTTTGAGAGACTTGATTCCATTCTTGAGCATCTTCACTCCCGTCAAGCTTGTGATTTGAATTTGTTACTCTTGGAGCTTTGAGCTCCTAGACGGCTAGGCGTGCTCGTGAGCTCCCAACTTGTGTGGTGACGCCCGAGAAGTTTGTATTGCCCGTCCCGGAAGGGACATTGATAGTGGAAAACTCAAGCTCAACCTTGGTGGTGACTTGAGGGAGAAATAGGTTTGAAAGAAACCCGGTCCTTGGTGGACTTTCTCAACGGAGACGTAGAGTCCTTGGTGGGCTTGAACTTCGGTGAAAAATCCGTGTCTCTTGTGCTCCCTCCTTTACTTAAGCGCGTTGTTGTTTAAATTCACTAGGTTGCTTGTTAGTTTCCCTTGTGCCGTTAAATTGCTAGAATTGCATAGGGTTGTTTCCTTGTTTCTTGCAAGCACTAGAATTGTGTAGGGTTTAATTCCGCATTTATCACCCCGCACCGAAGTTCCGGTACCCTACCGGAAGTTCCGGTATTTGACGGTTTTGTCTTACTGTTAATTCGCAGAAATTTTTAGGTTCGCCTATTCACCCCCCTCTAGGCGACTTTCAATTGGTATCGGAGCGGGTATCTTCGTTGAAGCCTCACCGCTTGAAGATTAAAGATGGCAAATGAGAAAGATGCAACGGCTAGTGGTAGTGGTGAAGCACCACCTAAGGTAGCCGGTGAAAGGGGTCATGAGACCGCACCGGGAGATGCCGGAGATGGAAATGGAAAAGGGGTTGTCCAGGGTGGAGATGTACCTAGTGCTTTGCCGATAAGTTACAACAAAACGCCATACACCTATGGTGACGGAAGAGATGAACACATTGGTCCCGGCTCCGGAAGACTACCGTATTTTGATGGTCAATACTTCGATCATTGGAAAACAAAGATGTTGCTACACTTGGATTCAATGCATCAAAATGTAAGAAATGTGACTCAACATGGTTTCTTGTGGGAATGTAGAAGCAAGCCAACCGCACAAGACTTGTTCAATGTTAGGTGCAATGTGACGGCGGCTAGTGCTCTTGTATCCGCACTTAGTCCCGCCGAGTATGAGAAGATGACACCGGACACAAGTGCATGATGGCTAAAGGCTCTAAGGTAAATGCTAATGGAAGCTCTCAAATTCCTAACATGTTTGATTTGTTGGACATTATTGAGCAGGAAAAGGAGACCAATGAGAGGCAAGAGGAGCTTCTTGAGAAACAAGAGGAAATGCTTGTTCAAGAGAAGCAAAGGGTGCTTGAACTTGAAAAGCTCCTAGAAGTTGAGAGGAAGAAGAATGAGGACTTGGTAAAGTCTCTCAAAGTGGTTGAAGAAAATAGTGAGACACTTAAAGTCACAAATGTGTCACTTCAAGAGAAGTGTGATAACTTGCAAAAGGATCACAATTCTCTCAAAGTGCAATTTGAGGAAATTAAGTGTAACACTACTTCCTCTCAATCTTCGTCTTGCCCCCCATCTAGCAATGAATGTACTAGGTGCAACAAGATTGATGTTGAAGCTTGTACAAGAAACATCAAGATCATTGGAGACTTGAAGAAGCAAGTACAAGAACTTCAACAACAAGCACAAAAGAAGATGAAGGCCGTTGATGATGCCAAGGCCGAGTATGCAAGGGGAGCATACACCAATGTGAGACGGCCACATGTGAAGGATGGCATTGGATACAAGCAAGGTGACAAGCATAATGCAAGAATCAACAAGAACGGCACCGAATTCATCAAGTTCACCAAAGAGGATGAATATCAAAAGAAGCAAGTCAAGAGGGAGAAGCAAATCAAGAACACTAACAAATCTTCTCTTATTTGTGATTTGCGTACTAACGTGCCTAACCCCTCTTGTGCCCTCTTTTATGATTTTAATGCGACCTATGTGTTAATGAGAAACAAGCATGGTCGTGTCTATGCAAAATATGTTGGGCCACACAACAAGACCCACAAATCTTGTGTGTGGGTGCCCAAAACACTTGTTACTAATGTGAGAGGACCTTTGGGTACCTAAAAACAAAGCATAAATTGTTTTGTAGGAATACTCCTCCGGTGGTTCATCATGGGTGGTCGATAGTGGATGCACCAATCATATGACCGGAGACAAGAAAATGTTCGAATCCTTTGAGCCAAGCAAAGAAAGAAATGAGTACATCACCTTTGGAGACAACGGAAAAGGCTATGTGTTGGGTTATGGTAACATTCCTTTAACTTTTCCGCATTCACTTTCGAAGGTTATGCTTGTGGATAACGTTGACTTCAATTTGTTGTCTATCTCACAACTTTGTGGAATAGGCTACAATTGCTTGTTCAATGACAAGGGTGTGATTGTCTCAAGGAGAAGTGATGGCTCGATTGCTTTTGAGGGTGTGCTCAAAGGGAAGCTTTATGTTGTGGATTTTACCGCGGATAAAGCAAAACTTGACACATGCTTGGTTGCAAAGTCCGACATGGGATGGTTGTGGCATAGACGACTAGCCCATGTCGGTATGAGAAATCTTCATAAACTCCAAAAGGGCGGTCACATTCTTGGACTAACGGATGTTTGCTTTGAGAAAAATAAAATTTGCGAGTGCATGTCAAGCCGGAAAACAAGTTGGAGCACCACACCCATCCAAGAACATAGTGACAACCACAAGGCCGTTGGAGATGCTTCACATGGACCTCTTCGGTCTCATTGCCTACATTAGCATCGGCGGTAACAAATATGGACTTGTTATTGTTGATGATTATTCTCGCTTCATGTGGGTATTCTTTTTGTATGATAAAGGTGAAGTAAAGGATGTACTCAAGACATTCTTAAAAAGAGCACAAAATGAATTTGAAGTGAAGATCAAGGCCATAAGGAGTGACAATGGTACCGAGTTCAAGAACACTCAAGTTGAAGAGTACCTTGATGAGGAGGGCATCAAGCATGAGTTTTCGGCACCCTACACACCTCAACAAAATGGGGTGGCCGAAAGAAAGAACCGCACACTCATAGAGATGGCAAGAACCATGCTTGATGAATACAAGACCTCCGATCGTTTTTGGGCCGAAGCAATCAACACCGCATGTCATGCCTCAAACCGGTTGTATCTTCATCGACTCTTGAGGAAAACACCATACGAGCTACTAACCGGTAAAAAGCCTAACATCTCGTACTTTCGAGTTTTTGGGAGCAAATGTTTCATGCTCAACAAGAAACCCAAGACTTCAAAGTTCTCCCCTAAGGTTGATGAAGGTTTCTTACTTGGGTATGGTTCAAATTGTCACGCCTATCGTGTCTTCAACAAAACCACCGGTTGTGTTGAAGTTTCACGGGACGTGACGTTTGATGAATCTAACGGCTCTCAAGGGGAGCAAGTTGTTATCAATAATGCAGATGTTGAGGCTCCTAGGCAAGCAATCAAAAGAATGACACTTGGTGATGTGAGACCGCAAGAACCACAAAGTAATCAAGATCAACCTCCTCCCTCAAGTCAAGACCAACAATGCACTAATCATGATCAAGTGGATCAAGATCAAGAAGTTGGTAATGAAGATCATGCTCAAGCACAAGATGATGAACTCACATCGCATGATCAAGAGGTTGAACAAGACGGCGGTCAAACAAGCTCACATCCACCACACCCAAGAGTGCACCAAAGTGTGCAACGTGATCACCCCGTGGAACAAATCATTGGAGACATAGAAAAGGGGGTAATCATTCGTTCTCGTGTTTGCAATTTTTGTGAACATTACTCTTTTGTCTCTTCTTTGGAGCCATTTAGAGTAGAAGAAGCACTCGAGGACTCGGATTGGGTGATGGCCATGCAAGAAGAATTGAACAACTCCACAAGAAATGAAGTTTGGACTTTAGAAGAAAGACCAAGAAGCAAGAATGTTGTGGGCACCAAGTGGGTGTTCCGCAATAAGCAAAATGAAGACGGCATTGTAACGAGGAACAAAGCAAGATTGGTGGCAAAAGGATATTCACAAGTAGAAGGATTGGACTTTGATGAAACCTATGCCCCCGTGGCAAGGCTTGAATCAATAAGAATACTACTTGCCTTTGCCACTCACCATAACTTCAAGTTGTATCAAATGGACGTGAAGAGTGCATTCCTAAACGGACCAATCAAGGAAGAAGTATACGTGGAGCAACCACCGGGCTTTGCAGACCCCAAGTATCCTAATCACGTATATAAACTCCATAAGGCGCTCTATGGGCTTAAGCAAGCACCAAGAGCATGGTATGAATGCCTTAGGGATTTCCTTTTGAAAAAGGGCTTTGAAATGGGCAAGGCCGATGCAACCCTCTTCACAAAGCGTTTTGATCATGATATATTTGTGTGCCAAATTTATGTCGATGACATAATATTTGGTTCTACTAACCAAATGTTTTGTGATGATTTTAGCAAGATAATGACCAAGAGGTTCGAGATGTCTATGATGGGTGAGTTGACATTCTTTCTAGGATTTCAAGTCAAGCAACTCAAGGAGGGCACCTTCCTATGTCAAGCCAAGTACACTCAAGACATATTGAAGAAGTTTGACATGGACAAGGCAAAGCCCGCCAAGATGCCCATGGCAACAAATGGCCATCTTGACCTCACCAAGAAAGACAAGCCGGTTGATCAAAAGGTTTTTCGCTCTATGATCGGCTCTTTGCTTTACCTTTGTGCATCTAGGCCCGATATATGCTTAGTGTGTGTATGTGTGCACGTTTCCAAGCCGCTCCTATGGAGTGCCACATGGTGGCCGTTAAAAGAATCTTGAGATATTTAGTGCACACACCCAACCTAGGACTTTGGTACCCCAAGGGTTCCGTCGGTGTGTGAGCACACCTCCAAACGGGGGCCTGTCAAGGTTCCCTTCGGATAGGCTCTGGGAAGGACGGATTCGCTCGTACTTGGCGCAG
The DNA here is from genome assembly GCA_031894775.1 of Chloris gayana. Classification (NCBI taxonomy): domain Eukaryota; kingdom Viridiplantae; phylum Streptophyta; class Magnoliopsida; order Poales; family Poaceae; genus Chloris; species Chloris gayana. Next base: position 138,524 of record JAUNZO010005138.1, on the reverse strand, counting down.
ATGACTCAAGCGAGCAAGAACACAAGGGATTTACCCAGGTTCGGGCCGCAACGGATGCGTAATACCCTACGTCCCGCTCGTGTGTAATGAGAAGTTATTTTCCTCGTGGGGTCCAAAAAGGTTTTTATAATAGTCTCGTTATATATCTATTTTGAGTGAAATGCACCCGAGGTCCCTAAATTATTTAGGATCGGTCATTTAGGTCCACGAACTCTCAAAGTGACCACCTGGGTCTCTAAACTATTCTCCGATAGTCATCTAGGTCCACAAACTTTATAGTAGTCCTCAAAGTCCATGATCTATTTATATCGTGTCAATCAGGTCCACAACACCACCGTTCAACCACTCTCGGTCGCCCAGCCTATTCTTCATGCATGTTGCCGCACAACCGAGCTCTATTTGAGTGTCGCCGAGCCTAATTAAAGATGATAGCTAGTAACTAGTGTGCTCTATCTGTCGCGCCTTCGCCCCCATCCGGCCTTGCCTTCCCATCCCAGCCTATGCATGCTGCCCACTAGATGGACAGGGTGTGTCATCGAGTAGGCTTGACAACGTTCGCATGGAGAATGGTTGTGTGACGGCAGCAACACGTATGAAAAGTGGCTAGGTGTGACGATGTGGACCTGGTTGACATGATATAAATATATCGGAGACCTAAGAGAATCAATATAAAGTTTGTGGATCTTGATGACCATCCATGAATAGTTTAAGGACCCAGATGGTCACTTTGACAGTTCGTGGACCTAGATGACCATTCTTAAATAGTTTAGGGACCTGGGGTGTATTTTATTCTATTTTCTAAGATTCTCATTCCCGACAACCATGCTCTCGTCTTGTTCTAATTGAAAAATCTGAGTTTTCCTATGTCTCCCATTAGCCATGAGTTGAAAAAACTTAATATTGTCATCCCCGTGCAACACATTAGTCGCTTTGGATCTCTCTAGCCAGTAAATTTCTTCTTCTCTAAGTAGTTTCGCAAGCTGATTTTTTAAATTGAATCTCTCATCGTCCTCTACTGGTGACAGGGGAACGCACTCAGCCCTCCTATCAAAAGCATCAAGAGCAGCTAATAAGTCACGTTTTTTATTTCTATTTTTCGAAACTAAATTTCTAGCCCATCCTCATAAAAACCTTCTGACTCTCCTAATATTTTGTTTTGCCATTTTTGAAGGGGTGTTGTACCTCTATTCTCATTCTGCCATACAGGTGCAATGAGATTAAAAAAATCATCTCTTAGCAGACAACTACGCTTAAAACGAAACGCCTGAGAATTACCCCTATAATTATGTTGTCTCGAAGATAACAAAATGGAGGTATGGTCCGAGATATCTCTAGAAAGTGCTTGTACTGTAGCTAGAGGAAATTTCAACTCCCAGTCCGTGGTCACTAAGACCCGGTCCAGCTTGTCATAGGTTGGAGTATCAGCGTAATTTGCCCAAGTAAATTGTCTACCAGTTAGATCCAATTCTTTTAAATTCAGAGTCACAATTATCGCATTAAACAAATTAGGCCAGTGACTTTGAAATCTATCATTATTTTTTTCTGAAGGATTTCTTATTATATTAAAATGGCCTCCTACCACTAGGGGTAACTGTTCATCGCTACATGCAAGGACAAGCTCTGAAAGGAACGCATCCTTAAACTGATCCTATGCAGCTCCATATACCGACATAAGAGCCCATTAAAAACCATCAGATTTACTAGTTACATGAAATTTGATAAAAAAATTCCCCTGTTTCAACCATATCAACCACAAAGTTTGATAGATTAACACATAACAGTATTTCACCGGACCTACCATGTGGAGGAGTCCAATACCAAAAATAATCAGCACATGCACAAAAATTGTCGAGGCACATAGCCTGGAAAGAATTTTTGCCCGTCTCCAAGATTGAAATAAAATCTAAACTATGATCCCTACAGATATCATGTAGGAAACGGTGTTTAGTAGGTCCCTCAAACCATTGTTGTTCCAAAAAAGACCTTTCATTGAAAAACAATTTTCTTTTTAGCTATTTTTTTTACCGAAGAACCCTATTTTACTCCTTTTTGTAACAAGTTTGATAGGTACATCAAAAAGCGCACCACCCAGGTCTGCGTCCCTATCTAAGAAATTATCAGCAAGGTCACCACAAAAATGGTTTAGCGGTGAAAGAAAATCAGATACACTATCGAGTATCGTCGTCTGATGCCTTCACCAAAACACCCGGCCCCTGATGATGTAGACAATTATCTATCACTGGCAAAGCCCTACACTTTCTACTCGTTTGATTAGGTTAACAGACTCTTCTATTGCATGCAAAGAATCGCCTAAACCCACTCCTACAGCTACAAGATTATCTTTAATCTTCATGTTGGAAAAAGAAGGAGCTGGGGATGGGGATGACTTACTCGGTACTGAGTCAAGGTTTCGTTCCGCTGTCTGTTTCATCGCCTTCTCTGTACTATCCATGTTGCAGGTCCTCATGCCACGCTTGCTGCGTCGAACAGGGCTCCCCTCCCCTTCCATCGGAGAGAGCAGAGCCACCACATTCTCGCTGCCGAGTTCGCCAGTTGTTGTGCCGTCTGCTGCAACTCCTGCCTTCAGAAGTGAGTCGAGCAACCTGCCAAGCGATGCACGATCATCGCCTCTTGTTACCACGTGGGTATCAGTAGCCGCCGGAGAAGTCTACACTCGCGGTACAGGTCCCTGCATCCCTATCACCGGTGACGCCCCCGTGCACCGCATTGTTTTGTTTCCATCCACCGAAAGAACCAAAGATTTCCCTCCCAGTGCAGCTCCAACAAGTTCCTGCATTGCAGTCCTACTCGATGCCTTGTTAATTGACGCCAAAGTCACCGGTGAGGACTGTTTCACGTGTGGCGCCCCTGCTGCAGTTATCTGCGCTTTGTCTCTGGCAGCAATCTTGTTGTTTCCGACCACCATTTGTGTCAGCGTTTTTCCCACTTTAGTTATTGTGTTTTGATTAGTCTGCCCAGGTGCCAATTTCTGACCTCGAGGCCCTGTAGACGTTGATGCCACAAAGGCTCCAACCGCAGCTGGCTTAGCTGCTGCTGTTGTAACTGATGATACTTTGATTACATTTATTTGTTCATGTGCTTTGACATTAACAATTTTTTTGGCAGCCTGTAAATCTTCATCTTCGTCGAGGAGATCATCATCTTCCCAATCAATCTCCTCTCCCACATCATCTTTTTGTTGTGCCATCCCCTTCCCCTTAAAGGATGCATCTTTTTCAGTCAAGTTCTCATCCGATCCATGCTCATTATTCTCTCCCATTGTTTCATCCTCATTAGCAGCAGCAACATCCTCTCTATCTTCTCCATCAGCATGACCACTATTCATGTTGGAAATACCCACATTTGGGGGAAAAGGCTCTACTTCAAACAGCAAACGAAAATATCTATTTCCAATGATTACATCCATTTTATTAGGAATCAACTCAGGCTCTAGAACCGCCACACAGAATCGGCCAAAGGTGTTGCCTCTTGTTGTTTTCATGTCAACTTTCTGAGTTACTCCAAACATAGTACCAATTCCCCAAATTACTCTGTACTTCCTAAGCACTTCAGGAAGATTGGTAACTCTCATCCATACTGTAGGTAACAAATACCCAAAGTACTCGTCGTCCTCAACAAATTCTTCAAATTTGAGAGTTATTCCATTAGGCAAGTTGGACGTGACCCAACAAGTGGACCTAAGGAGTTCTGTTCGGGTAGGGTAGGTAACCTTATACATATTTCCCTTGTACTGCTGCACCTCCCATTAAAATTTTGGCGGACTAGAATTTTCAACATACTAATGAGCTCATCCTCCGTTAAGACTCCACCCTCCACAGAGATAAGAGCAATTCTATTATTTTTCGGAGTTGGTTGAATAGAGGGATGAGGTATGTAATACGCACCAAGCGCATCAGACGCATATCCCACAGATTGTGCAACTGGTAAGGGCTCATCTTTTGAAGGATGCCTAAAAGATGCATGATCAGGGCTGTCACAGAGATCACATAGCTCTTCTAGACATTGACCAATGAAATGAATCCTTATCTCAACATCGATAGTAGGTTCTATTTTTCACGTTACCTTCACCTTTGCTATTATCTCCAGCTTTTGTATTACTAGCAGAGGGCTCAACGGCATGTGCTAACTCAGCAACTAAAGACGACATGTTCACTTTAGGAGTTACCTTCGGATTTGAAAGGGAAGGGCCCGCTGCTGAGGAGGTTTTAGCAATGGGCACCACCTTCTCCACTTGCGTTTGTGCCGCCTCCTGCCGTTGAGGTGCACCAAAAGCCGAGCCCGACAAGGGTGCTGGAATATGCTCTCGATCAAGAGATGGTTGAGCACGACCAGCATATCGGGAATTATTGCCCCGTCCTCTACCGTAGCTTCGTCCACGCCCATTAAAACCTAACTGGTTCGGTCACCCCCAACCAGGCATGAAATGCGGCGGGAACGGACCGAAGTTAGGATTGAACCCTGGCCCGTTGAAGAAATACCCATCACCGAAGCCGTAGCCATTGTTGAAGTCAAAGCCACGACCACCGCCAAACCAGCCCCAGCGCCGGACCATCGCCGCCGCGCACGATGCCTCTTCCTCGCGTGGCACCGCCACGCGCATAGTTTCTGGTCATGGCGTTGTTGCCATTACCACTTGTGCCTGATCCAGATCCACCGCTCGCCATCCCACGTCACGCCGCCTCCAAGTAAGATGGAGAGGAACTCACTCTGTAATGTGCTCTCGAGTCGGTTGAGAAAGCGTAAATCTCGTAGGCAACGTACCACGTCTCGAAAGAATCCGGCCCACCCCGGCCTGCATACGTCATATGCGACCTAACACACCCGACCTAGGCCCAGCCTTCGGGTCCGAGTCCTCGTCACGCAACCAATGATCCCCGTAATGCGCTCCCTTAATTGACGTTCGTAACGCACGCGAAACTGACGTTGACTTTGAATCGGCATTCAAACTTTGAAAATTCATTGCGTCTGTCGTCGTCTTCCCTTCCGGCAACCGCGTTCCGGCGCGTGTATCATTTCTGATCAGGTCACTAAAACACCGTCCCTCCATACATTCCCGTGAACGTCGAAGATCCTTTATGACACAGTCCCCAAGAGACATCGACGGCGAGCTAGCTACCACGGATCACGGACCACGGATCACACTTAGTGTTCGGGCCTGCCACCATTGCCTGAATCATGCGGCGAGCTAGCTTTGCTGAATTGTCACCTGAATCTGGTGAACGCCAACTGCAAATTCGACCTTTGAACTCAGGACTGTGGAGCCGCTCATCCACTTTAATCATATCCTCCACCGAGAAGCCATGAACAGTATTGAGACGGACCATGTCTAGCGAGCTTGGAAGTGATTCCTCATCGGAATCGTCATCCTCTGAAAGAACCCAAAAACACGACACCGAACCTGGCAAGCGTGCCCCACGAAGAGTATCTGCCAACAACTCACTACGGCCGCCGAACTCCGGCGCACCTAAACAACCAGAAACGCGGCCGCAAACCTCTCCTTCACCACACTCTCTTCGAACCAACACACTTACCACGTCGGCACGATGATTAGCCCGACGATGAAGTTCTACCGCTGGACCGACGCTAACACGCCGACCTCTTCCACGGAAGCGCCCTCTCATCGCCCTGCTTGTGTGCCAGGCTCAGTCCTGTGCTACTGCTCATGTTGAATTCTACCCTAGAATTGTTGAACATGTGATCTGGAAGAGATTCGGCACCGTACCATGGCAGCAGATGCACGTCTCGCTGCTACGATTGCAAAGTTAATTTCACCATATGAACTGGAAACATCACAAACACAAGTCAACCCTGATCTCTGTCGACAACTCGCATCGAGAGCTAATATCTAGTATAGCTAAGTTTTGATTAGCAGCTTGTTTTATGAGAAGATTGGATTCAGCAGTGTGATGGGGTTCATCCATCAAGATAGGATCCTACAAGTGGAACCGTACAAGGCAGAAAGGCTCGGAGCCAAATTAGTTTGAGACGAATGGCTGTGGAGGAAATAATGATGAGTATAGAGCGGTGGTGCCAGGACAAGGTAGATCTCACGCCATATGCACAAATTGATCCAGGAAGATAAATATGGATGGGCGATTAGAAAACCGGGAAAGGGATTTTATTCTAGAAAAAAGAAAAACCTTACTCCACACAGGGTTAAGTGTAAAATTACCAAAGCACTCTCGCCTGCCTACGACCTTTGGATCTGGATCTGAGGGCTAGAGATTTCACTGAAATTTTGCACTGAAATCTTCCCTGTTGTATTAACGAAGCATATTTTTTGTGGAGAAAATAGAAAGAATAAAATGGTCAAAGTGTTAATAAAAAAATTAAAGAAAAATGGCCATCTATATAGCTTGGTGCTCCTCCAGGTACATTTTGACAAGCATCGTCTGAATGACTGAGACTTTTTTTTTCTGTCATCCACCAGTTCTGGGTCATCGTTCAGATATGGTAGCAGCCCAACCCACCTCCTCCTAAAGGCCTTCTTTTTCCTCACCCCATCTAGGCCTGGCTGGGCACCAGCATCACCTCATGCCATCTGAGCCCGGTTACGGGGAAAATAGCAAAAGAAAAAGTTTTAGATAATATTTGTTTGTAATTTCAGAAGCAACAAGAGAAATAAAAACATGTGCTCTTTTCAACTACTTTCATTGCAGTAGTAAGAACCTGTCAAACAATCGATTGTAAGGACATATTCTATTTTTTTGAGTTGTGATTAGGAACAGAATAAAAATTGGATGGGTTGGATATCTTGCTACATGCTTATTTGAATCACCATATGTGACTTTTGGCTACAATGTTCTCCCTTTTTGTCCACTATCGATAATGCTTATTATCCATGACATGTGAAGGATGTACTATCGATAATGCTACATGCTTGTTTTCACCATTGGCACAAATGGAGGCTATTGTAGATGAACTCTTGGAGAAGGGTAAGTGCCAAAGACCCCTCAAGAATTGCTAAGAGTTGACATCAACCAAATTTCTTCAGTGTGCTGGTCTACCAACCAGATGCTGCAAACAAAAGCTCCAAATCTGTTTAGGCCGCATGAGTGCGAAAACTTGAAGCCCAACTTCAGGAGCACCGAGTTGGTAGTCAAAATGTTGTAGCATTGCTAGATCGAATGAACAGAAGTTAGTTGAATCATATGTGGCAAGGGACAAATTAAATAGATTGTTGGGGACATTGAAGAAGCATCTTGAGGAGACCAATGCCATTCCTCAACGTATTTTCAATGTCAACAAGTAATGTGTCACTCTTGAGTACCTTGCAGCCACCATTGTATATTTACTTGGCTGCATGTGAGACCATGTTTAGATACTAGCTTTTGCTGATTATCTAGCTGGATTGTTAACTAATTCTTTTGGTATATATGAATCTTCATGTTGAGTTGACCTCTCACATGATGGAAGTACATTACTTTGGACGTGTATTCTGTGACATGCTAGAGGCACATGGCTACATTTTGGACTTGACTATGAAATTGTGGATCTATATGCCTGCATTTTTTTATTTGGACTATGAAACTATAGAACTATATGGCTAATTATTGTTATGAAACTATGGATTTGTTATTGTAATTATGAAATTATGGACATAATTTCTGGTTATTGTAATTTTGGGCTTGCAATATTGACTTGGCACACAACATGTAATGGCCCTAGCGAACATCATTCAATGGTGCATAGCACAAAAATATGTCGAATATTCATCACAAACTGGGCTGGCTCAATATAATGACATGGGTCCTGTTTCTTATATTGAATTGGGCTTAACCCACATAATTAAATGGATTTGGCCTACAATATGAATTGTGCTGGGCGCCCGACTTGCATCATTAAATTGGGCTTAAAGAAAAATGCTAAATAGGACGAGACCACAAAGTAAAATGAGTCTAACCCACATTCGCTTGGCATGCATGTATTTTATGACATATTTCTTAGTATCTGCAATGAATTTGAAACATTGCAAAAGTTCAAATTTCTTGTCTTGGATGGTACAAAATACGGGTCACTCGGGGAGATGGCAGCAACACATGCACACCATGCGAATTGGGTCATGATGCACCTCATTCTACGGGCTGGCCTCATTGTTTCATAGGTTTTCTAGAACAATAAATCGTTCCTCGGTGGCCCTTTAGTTTTTGGTTGGAGATGATAGGGAACACCGTGAGCTCAGTTTTGTTCGGCTTTCATCATCTTGGAAATGATGCATACATCCTTTTATGAGATGAAAGACATTTGTTCTCTCTCATACTACTCAGTTTCAAAATTATTGTCATCATTTACTTTTTGTGTCATGTTTGATTATTCATCTTATTCAAATAAGTTTAATGAATATCATATATATACTTTATGTATTTAATCACTAAATAAACTTGAATTATAAAGTTTAATTTTGTATATTTGAACAAATATTTTTAAAACATGAATGATCAAACAATACTAAAAAAGTAAACAACGACAACAATTTTGGAACTAAGGAATTATTAAATTTCTTACCATGTCACTATTTTTTCTGATATAGCATCCAATTAATTCCTAATATTAGCCTCTAAGCAGTGACGGAGGTCCCCCCCCCCCCACCCCACAACCCCCAAGCTGAAAAACGTAAATCATACTTTGGCGATCTTTGCTCCATGCGTGGCCCCTGCTACAACATTAATTCGGAGCCTTGGCACCTGCTGATTACTCAATGAGTACCGCTATAGGTCCAACCCTATTGTCCTACTCATGTCCAACTCAAGCTATTATAGAAATTATATATCATCATTTGGAAATTTTAAACACTTGGTTGCCATATATTCATCCAGATCGAAACAAAGTTAGACATTCGGGTTGGCTCTATAGCATTTCCCATTACCCAATCAAGCTCTAAGACTGGCTAAGTCTAGATAGTATATTTTGCCTTTCGTGGGGATGAAAAGAATATGCTCTCTCTCACACACACACACATTTTAAATTTCTTACTTATATCACTATTTTTTTTAATATGACATATAACTAATCGCAGGCGTAATATATCACTACGGGAAAGAGAGTGTATGCCGTGTGTCGAAACCGTGCCGTGTGTAATTTGTCGGGCACACGGCACAAAGGCTCTCGTGCCGTGTGCCAGGACAAATACACACGGCACAAATCTGGCACACGGCATAAAGGTCCGTGCCGTGTGCCATAGCAGGACACACGGCACACAGGCATCTGTGCCGTGTGCTAGACCGAGGACACACGACACATTTGTCTTTGGGCCGTGTGTCAAACGTGGCACACGGCACACTAATTTTTTTAACTCATCTCTTTTCCAATTATTTTATGTACTATAGAGGCTGTATGTGGTATCTCATGTTACAAATGTGTGCATTTTTACGAAATTTTGGTATATTTGGTGCATTTATTTCATTATTGGTATTTTCTCGTGATAATTAAAATTTGAACTGCAAGTGTTTGAAATATTAAAATATATTACAAATAAACTTTATATTCACGTTCGTAGTACCGATTTGAGGCCGTACATAAGCAATATAGAGTAAATATCGCTCGTATTATACATGACATATTGGGAATATCGTGTTTTGCAAGGGTATTTAAATTGTAGAAAATGCAAATAAGGTCTGAAAATCATGATATTTGTGCTAACATCATTATTTCATACATCGATGTTGCTGTAAAGAGTTGAAGATGTTTTGCACAAATTGTCACCTACGTTGCTTAGAAATTTAAGAATCTCTGGAGAAGTTTCCGAGTGATAAGAAGAATTCCATAAGATTTAGAAACAATTTGACGGTTGAATTTGATTTTGACGGCAACCCTTTTTATGTAGGTCACACATCACATGATATGTGTCATGGCAGAGTTTGGGTATTTTTCGGATTCGTTTGAAATTTCTAATTTTTTTATAAGTATAGGGCTTTAATGATTGAAATTGAAATTAAGTAGAAAAGTACATGACATAATAGGTTTTTTTCATCAAGCCTCAGGTATTATCTATTTCAAATATTTTGATAAGTTATTCCAAAAATATTTTAAAAATTTATTAATTTGAACCAATAAAATATAAATAAATAAATTTAATTTATGCCGTGTGTCGGCACACGGCATACGAACTGTGCCGTGTGCCAGCGAATTTGGCACACGGTACAGATAGTTTGTGTGGATCCGGCACACGGCACAGAGGGGGTGGGGCGTGGCGGCTTAGGCTCGATCCAATCTCTGTCTCGTTGGACCCTATTCCTCTCAGCTCGATCCAATCTCGTCGAACACACCTGCCTCGCGCCTCCGACCACCCCACCGCCGACCGCCATCGCCGCCCCCACCGCCCTGCGCTAGCTCGACGCCCACTGCCCGACGCCCGAGGTGGCTGCCCGACGCCCGAGGTGGAGGACGTCTCAACATCACCGGAGTTCAGACCTACGTCATCAACAGCACCAGGGTCCTCTTCCTCGACGAGCACCCCCAGCCGCGTGGCGCCGACGCCGCCGCGGGAAAGACCGCCGCTTCCCCGTACAACTGCGAGATCTGCGGCTGCGCGCTGCTGGGGATGCAAGATCGCCCCATTCAGATTCTGCTCCCTCGGATGCAAGGTTCAATTCCCGTCCCCCCAAAACAAAACTCCTTTCCTCGGTTGTTCTTGTCCTCGTTCGTCTTTGTCTTTAATTAAATAAATCAATTACCGTGTAATGGGGAGGATTAATTAAACACGGAAGGGTGGGGAGTGGCAATGCCGATCCAAATAAGATGCAGTTGGGTCGCGTTTAACTCGCCGCCTTGCAGTTGGTGGACACCAAGAGGAGCAACGGCCATGCCGCGGCCACCGGCGACCAGGGCGGCGCCAACCATCAGGGGGCGGAGGCCGGCGGGAGCAAGAGCACGAAGCAGGGATGCTGGCGCAAGGGGATCCCTCACCGCGCGCCCATCGGGTCATGACCAATTCGATTTACTTCATTGCTAGTATTTATTGTTTCCAGTGCTGTAGGCTCTGTCGAATTTATCAAGTGATTCCTGCGAATCAAGTTGCAGGCTTATATTGGCAAGGGGCAGGCGTTGGCGTGCTTTTCTTGGCAGCAGCAAAATGAATGAAATGTTAAATACATCATTCTTGTCCAATTACCAAACTTTGCTGCTCTAGCATTATTTATTAATAGACATGGATTATGTACTCATGTTTTTGTTAGAAGATGCAAAAGATCTGCACAATTAGAACACCTAAATAGAATTTGTTCCTGATAGTTTTTCTGAAAGTACTGTTCTTTCTTCACTGACCGAGCTGCTTGAGAAACTTAAATTTGAAACTTTATGTGCTTGAGAAAGGCATATACTCAGCTGAGTAATAGCCACCGTTGTTTCTCCACTGTTGTTTCTGTGACTTTTCATTATATCCTTTGTCTGAATTCCTTTTTGCATGGGCTCTTTGGTTACCCTGGTGGGCATCTTATGACATGAATTTCTGTTTTTGTGTGTACAGATTGGACACTTGAGGCGGAGAAGGTACAGATTGGGCACTTGAGGCTATAGAGATCAAACACTACTGTATATTATCTTCAGGTGATTTCTCCAATGTCTGTATTGCCATATGTCTGTCTGATCCATTATACTGTGGTCCAAATGTCCACCAGGAGTAGTACCACTTTCTCTTCTTGAAAGGTCCTGAATCTGAAACTTTTATTTACTATTCAGAATGAAGTACCATGCAACCAATTTGTTTACCAACAATCTAAAATATCACTACAGCTGTGTACTTTTATTTTGAATCCAGGCAAGAGCTGTTTTTAGTATTGAGTGATAAACATGTGCGTCTTTGTTACCTGGTTGTGAGTAGAATTTCAGCCCCACTTTGAATTATTATGTGCATCAACATCTAGGATAGCAATTGTTACAGAAAATTAAGTTCGACATGAATGATGATGGTCCTGACACACCTATTTTTGTGTCCATTTAAATTCTCACGATGTTTATGCATAAAGAACTTCTTGGGAGTTGTCATTCTCTCTGACTACCCAAATTTTCACATTGTAAATAACCATAGTCACTACTGAGTAACATAATATCCTCCTTTCTTTTTCTTGTATCAAATGCCGGTTGCTTCTCTTATTCGCTTATCTGGATCCGAGGTTGGCTTTAGCCGGCCGTGTGATGCACAGAACTATTGCATTTGAATCCATCAGATTAGGATTCTACACTGTTGCAAGTTGCTCAGGTATTACTTAACCCATCTGTATTGTGTAACCTTATAATTGAAGCCTATATGATGATTAGCTATTCTGGAATTACATACAGAATTACTTGTGACAAAAACTGGCTGGCTTTGCTGAGGCTTATGCTCTTTTAAACATAAATTGCATATGTTAATTTAGTTTTATAGGTACAAGTTCTGTTATCTGTTCCCTGTGAGGATGACAAGACCTACCGATAGGAAGTGTCGTTTGACACTGTAAATAACAGTTGTTTCCTTCCACTGCAGGTGTCCATCCTTGGATCATATCCTTTGTGGTTTGGTCTGGGATGGAGCTCCCATCTGTAGTGGAGGGATTCAGTTGTGTGCATGATTTAAATCGGGTCTCTGAGGGATTTTTCTAAACAGATCTTTTAGTTGTAGCACATTCAGGGCCTGATGCCACGTCTCCGGTAGCTACTAGCAATGACCGGAGATGCTATATTAGGTCAATTGGTGAAGATAATGCATGGTTTTACTGTGGCATGGATTAATTATAATTTGTGATTAGTTGTTAGATACGTGTATGCTGCTCCTCTATTTTAACCATGTCTGTTTCAGAAGAGCCTTTTGCTACCAATTTGTGATGCCAAGCTGCAATCATGTATTTTTCTCCTAATAGTTGTAGTTATCTGGTTTTCTTTTGGGTTCCTGATGTTGTGTGCTAATGTGTTTCCACATTCCTTTGCTGGCATATGCTTTAATTAATAGGACTAGAAGAGTACTGATTTAGAGATGTCACTAATTGGTAAATCCACCATGTATATTTTTTTGCAACCTGGCACCATTGTGCCGTGTGCCAAGGCATGGCACACGGCACAGTTGCAGTCTGTGCCGTGTGCCATGACCTTGGCACACGGCACAGTAGGAAAACTGTGCCGTGTGCCTGATGGAGGGCACACGGCACAGTTATTCTAACTGTGCCGTGTGCCCAATAAATTACACACGGCACAATAATTGTGCCGTCTAGAAATATGCCGTGTGGGTTGTGCCGTGTGTTACACACGGCACAAATTGTGCCGTGTGTTTTATGGCTTGTGCCGTGTGCCCCTGGCACACGGCATATAACATGTTTCCTGTAGTGTATAGTACCATGCATACGGGACAGAGCATTTACTGCTACTTGTGGAATGCGAGGCCTCCAAGAGCAGCCACAAGGATGAAAGGCAGGAGGGAAGTCCACAGCACCGTCTTGCCGACCACGTGCCAGCCAACCAGGTCTCGCGCTGCCACCCAAAAACCGAAGGACGCCAGTGCAAATCCGTAAGTTACCACGGTAGTGAGGACGCAGTAGTACATGTAGACTGGAGCATTGCCGTGCATCCGGAGGAAAATGCCACTTGGAGCCTTAAAAATGATAAGTGAGAGTGCTGCTGCGCTTAGGATGACGCCCATCGACATCAAAGCCACTGGCAACTTTGCCTGGTTTCGACTGGCCTCGGCGATCAGCTCCATCAGTCTACCCAGAGACTCCATTTCTACTGGTGTGGAGGAAAAACTGATAAGATGTTTGTTTCGTGTTTTGGTGGTAGAGATCAAATAAATGATGCAGGGCTGTGGCGTGTATATATATATTGGTCCAGAAGATGGACAGAAGGATAGAAAGGATAGGTCAACACTACAAAATGCAGCCCAACCCGAAGCCAACCCAGTCCGAAGGCAACCCGTCCATGCTTTTCCGTGTCATCTATAGAGTTGAAAAAGGACCAAACTGTTAAGAAGCTATTGGTTTTTCATTCTTTTTATGTAGAACTCATAAGTTAGACCAGTCTCAGTGCATGGTTTTATTTCACGTTTTCTAAGAGTGCCACATAAGTAAAAGTTTTGGTTTCATAGGTGAAATGGTCTCTCTCAATGCGCTATTTCATTTTCGCGGTTTCATAGGCATACCATAACAATAAATTATTGTATTGGGATTGATCGAAATAAGTTGAAATGAAACTTTTGTGCTCTCAATACAAGTTTCAATTGAGTTTCATACATATGAAACAATGCCATGTGAGTTTAAGGCCAGTCTCGGTGGGGGTTTCATCGAGTATTAAATGAGCTGTCACATCAGTAAAAGAGATGACATGGCGTAGCAATTAATATGAAACTGGGCAAATGGGTTTCATGGGGATGAAACTCCTTTGGCACTGTTTCATAAGTATGAAACTTCATTGAAACTCCCATTGAGAACATAAAGTTTCATCCCAACCAATTTTGACCAATCTAGATGCAACAATTAGATGTTAATTTAATGTTACAACTTGTCTATGAAATCATGAAGATAAAACTATGCATTGAGAGTGAAGATTTCATCTACAAATTAAATCTCAAAATCTAATGTGGCACTCTTGATAAGTGTGAAATGAAACTATACATTGAGACTGGCATATTAATTACCTTGCCATGTCAGCAATTTAGTTGATGTGACGTCTTATATAATGCAAATGAAACATTATCAACTAAAAAAGAGACGAGGATGACGCCGAACAGCATCAAAGCCATCGATACCTTCGCTGGTTTGTGCTTAGCCTCGACTATCAGCTCCAGTAGTCTACCTAAGAACATCGTCAAGCTACTCCCATTGGAAGTTTCATTTTTAATAAATGAGCTGTCATGTAAGCAATTTTGCGAATGACAGAAAATTAATTAGGAGAGAGAAGAAAGATGTTTTATCTAGATGAAATCATCCGTACACTGTTTTCAAGACATTTCTCTCTTGCATGTGTTATCTAGAAAACACAAAATGAAACTGTGCATTGTATGGGGTATTTCATCTATCCTTGTTGCTTATATGGCACATTGGAAACAATGAAATGAAACTCCCCATTGGAAGTAGCCTTATATATATTTCCAACTCAAAAGAGGTCGTTCATTCGAAACAGAGGCCAACACAAGACTACAATGGGTTTTAATGTTTTGATGATAGATAGAGTACAGACTATATAATCATGTACATATCGGTGTGAAAGACGAAAAAGTGGAGAAAGCAGACCCAGCACCACGGCAAATTAATTAAAGGCAACCCGATGCTAACCCAACCCAAAGCCAACCCGGTTTGTGTTTGGCTCTGTCAACCCAACCCGATGCTAATCCAACCCAAAGCTAACCCGGTTTCCTATTCATATTTGTCATTGATGGTCAAGCGGCGGAAAGTGCACCTTGTGTCCCACACATAGCCCACTTGCATTATTATTCTCTTACCCCGGAGACCGAGAGACTCGGGACAACCCAGTCTATTCTCCTTTGAAATGGTTGTTATTTTACTGCATCAATCAGTTACACCTAAAACTCTAGATTGATTTATAAATAAGTGCAATTTACTTATGGTTCAAAAATGTTCCTTACGTGCAGCTCTCATAAACGTATAACCAGTTGCACCTAAAAGAGACTAAGCTGGTGGAAAAGACATTTGCGGTCCAACAATGGTTAACAGTAATAGTAAAAGATACCTCGTGTTCACGGAAATATAACCCGAAAAAAAGGACAACGACCCGAAACCAACTTGAAACATGTCTCTTTCAGTGGCATACTTTTACCAATATATATCTCTGAGAAAGGACATGTGATATCGTGTTATTAAATTTTTTTTGCATCTCTACAGTGCTCAAAATATTTCAAAAAATATATGAATGGATAGCTTATATCACCTTCTACTAACATGCAAAAGTTGACATGTAATGGGCACTTACAAAAAATGTAAAAAAAAAAGACTATCTTCTACTTAGCATGCAAAAGTTGACATGTAATAGACACTTACAAAAAATATAATAAAAAAGAGAAATCAGACTGCATGCTAAGTAGAAGGTGATATAAGCTATCCATTCATATTTTTGTTGGAGTGTTTTGAGCATTGCAAAGATGCAAAATTAAGTTGGTAACACCTAACCCATTTTTAACACCTGGATCCTTTCTCTTTCACTAGCTCACATTCCCACGCGAACTCTCCCGCTTGCGTTTTGTTAAATCTGAAGGCCACGGTGGAGTCGCATAGGACTGGCGTTTGATCACCGTACCAGAAACGCCATACCTTCCACCTTTCCCTTTAGTTATATCCTAGGCCACCAGGCAGCCGCGCCCTCACGCAGTGGCCAAGATGATGCGGAAGGAGGTGCTGCCGCCGGTACCCAATATGCGGATGGAGGTGCTGCCGCCGGCACCCTCCGTGCGGCATCACCGGCACTCCGAGAGAGGAAACGCGTGGACAGCAGAGCAGCACCAGGTGTTCCAGAAGGCGCTGGCTCAGATCTACCGAAAGGACCCCGATAGGTGGGAGAAAATAATGGCGATGCTGCGAAGGATAGCGGAGACCTACGTGCTGAACCGTAACAACGATCTCCAGAACGGCGCCGGCTTCAGGGAGGCCGGGCTCGTGCCGTTCCGTCACTGCAGCAGCTCGCCACACTCCTCCAGGTTGACCTTGGATTCGGACGGCTGCGACGGCAGGATAAGGCGTGGCTGCGTCCTCAAACGCTCGCTTGACGACAACCTGGAGCGGAAGAAAAGCGTCCTCCGCGCAGAGGACGAGCATGAGTAAGCAACACTGCCCATCTTCGTTGTGCGAGATTTAAAGGACCTGCTTGTGTGTGATGCTACAAGTGATAAACTTTTATTTCGGCTCTTTAGGTTCGCCGTCGTGCCAGGTCTGAAGATGACGTACGAATGGGATCCCACTTTCCACGCTTACCGTCGGTGAGTCCATCAGAGCATTCGACAGGGAAAAAAAAAGAAAAAACTCTTGCCGGTTTGGCAGTGCTTATGGGGCCAGTTTTAGCTCTGTATTATGTCAATATCCTTCTGAGCAGGTCGAAATTAAAGCATCTGTAATTTGTTTTCACTTTTGTACTGGAATTAACAAATTTGCCCAAGACGTAAGTAGTTTGATAATCTCTCTTTTGGCAAAAAAAAATGATTTGATATGACAGATAATCAAATATAAGTTAGAAAAGCTATTTTACCATATAATCTAGAGCAAAGGTTGTTTTTTCCCTCATAATATACCGCTTCTTTTCATAATCTAGAGCTGTACCAATTGGCAGTAGCTGCGAACTAGCGCCCATGTATCATACCACTCCTTCCATTTCTCAATTTTCTAAGAAAATTTTCATTATATTCCCCAAACTCCTTGGCATACTTCATCCTCAGATTTCAAGCAGCGCCACTCATTGTCGCCGCTCGCTCTCTAACACAAGAGCTGGACAAGAACCTCCCCCTTTTGAATCCTAGTTGAACATTCTTGAAGTCAAGTTGTAACTTTTGAATGTGGGTAGAAACTTTTAAATCTAAGTAGCTTGAAATTAATTTGATGCTTTTTTCAATGAGTGAAATTTCTTGAAATGCATCTGAGCTAAAACTTTTCTTCATATGGAAAGGAAACTTTAGTGTGTAAATTACTCCCACATTTTACTCTGTGCATGTGATTGAATTGATGACAGCAAATTATAAAGTCTCCAAAACTTTGTTTCTGTGAGGTCCATTTTAGGGTATACCAAGTTAATGTGGACGGTCCAACACAGCTAGATCAAGGGAATGGCAATCCTATTACCTCATTGGAGGTAAGAGTTATTACAATTTATCCTTCTGTGGTAGTAATAAGGTCATATAGTTTTGGGAGCTTTATTTTAAAGTGGATGTTACCATAAGGTAAACAACACTATATGGCATAAACACATCCTACAGCTAATTCGCTGGGTGATTTAAGTTTACAAACTTTAAAACAAGTCAAAATGTTAAATATTTAATTCTGAAATTTGTGTAATATTTCAAAAATCGTACCCTTTGTTTTGTCGCTAAGCATTTTTTAGAGTAAATTTCATAAAACCCCATGTTTTGTGGTCCTTGTGTCACAAAACCCCAGGTATTATGGCTTGTGTCACATAACCACATGTTTTATGGTCATATCGTTTCACAAAACTCCACCTCTATCAAGAATTAACAATGAATATAATTTATGGGTTCTAAGTTTATGCTTGCATGAGACATGTATTCCAATTAATTTAATCAATGAAATCATCAAGTCGAATATATGACAAGTTATCTTCCGACATGAAAGTTAAATCCGCCTCTAATATTCATACTACTTTGATGGGGATGGGGTTATGTGAAACAATATGACTAAAAAACCTGGGGTTATGTGACATAGACCATAATACCTGGGATTTTGTGACATAAGGATCATAAAACCTGGGGTTATGTGAAATTTACTCTTTTTTTACTTACTCCACTCAAACTCCAGATGCGGTTAGACATTTAATATAAATTTCATAGTCCTTCAACAGTAAAAGCCTATACTATTTTTAATTATTATTTGTTTTTGCATTGTTTGATTCAATCTAAATGTAGATAAAAATTACTCTATTGATGGTCCTGTCCACTTCTTGGCTGCAGTTGTTAAATACTGGAATCTGGAGTATGATGAAAGAAAATAACCTTAGTGGAAATCACAAAATTTAGTGGTTCGTAAAATATTGAAATTTTAGACAATTATTCGAGCCCCAATTTTAATTTTGAGGATCAAATTTTAGGCTGCCCAATGTTTGATGCTAGTAGGGTAAAGATACAGAAAGGACGGGCTTGAAACAAGGAGTACGCTTGCTTCATTTAATTTACTTGCGAGTTGTGTCTGCAGAAAATGAAATGCCCACAACAGCTTTCCATCATCTTGGATTCCGCTTGCAACCCAAGGAAGAACAAGGATCTGGAAGCCCTCCACTTGCTCCACTCAAAACATCAGGTGCAAGTTGACTCGTTGGATGGACCCAATGACGATGCCGTGATGGTAAACAACGATTACCTTAGGTTGGAGCCGCAGCAGATCCCTGGTGGTACGTACTACTAAGATTAGCGTACTACTAAGATTAATGATACTGCTTGTACTAGTTTCATTGCCCGCACGAGCAATTTAATTTTCAAACATTATTTTCATGTCTATATATACAAGCCTGTAATTCCTTTGATATCTAATATTACTGTTTGCTTGCAGATAAGTCCGATAAGTCCTTCTACAGCAGTACCTTTGATCTTCTGACCGCTGCAACTTTACCTTGCACAAGGCATTGTTCCTGGAAAAATGATGATCCAGGACTGGGCTGGGGCATTGTAGAAGGGTGTGCATACAAGGCTGTGAAGAGGACTTTTGTCTTCCACAAGAATCTAACTGACAAGGAAATCAAGACCAACTGGGTTATGAACGTGTACATCCTGTTAGACAGTAATAATAAAGTCCAGGTAAATTAGTCACTATTCCATTTCCTCATCATCCATTCTACATAGAGTGGATGAAGCATATGCACATTGACCATGTGAGCCGTAACTGTTTATCGTGCATTAAGATGATCTTTTATATTATTGTAGAGTGATGTTTATCTGTGCTATGTATTTCAAAGCGACGACTATGACCCACGCCCCACATGCATACCTTCTCTACCATCTATGGACATAGGTAAATAATCCACTTTCTCTCAACCTTGCGTGTTAATACAGTTGTTTGTCTTTTTGCGAAAACGTGCAAAAGCATTGCATGTTTATACAATTTGATATATATATATTCAATTTTTTTTTACCAGATCCGGAAAATATCTATCCGATTGGGACCTCAAGCAGCAGCAACCGAAAACGTCGTAGATCAGATGTTTGGAAGAAATTCACAGAGATAGAAGCATGTGGGCCTGGTAGGAACAAGTTGGTCTTGGCAATCTGCAACCACTGCTGCATGGTGTACGGTCCAGGTTCCACCAATGGAACATCAACACTAAAAAATCACATTAAAGTTTGCAACCACCGAGGTCGCAAGAACTGCAGGTTCTGAATCCTTGACTCACTCGCATACTTTACAGTATAGTTCTAGCCATACTTCATATTTTATACACCTGTCATCATGCATGTTAAGGGGACAGATTTAATCTCTTTTTTACTTGTAGACTTATTTTTGTACGTATGTGTTACATTTTTACGCTTTATTTGTAGGTTCGGTATAACACAGATGAATTGTCCCATCGATGAGTCCTCAAAAGGGATTGGACTTCCATCCGATATTGAACAATATGAGGAACTGCCCCAAGGTTATTAATCATTTCATCCACGGTTGTTATTTTTGCCATTATGAATTTTCTAATATTTGGTTTCCGCTGTTTCTTGTACATTGCAGACTATGACTGCACCAATGAAGACCTTCGAGCCATTGAATACTTAAAATCAGCATCGGAAACAGAAAAGTTGGTGGACATCGATGGTGCATTTGCCCACCAAACCCACATGAAGTGTCTCATAGAGCCTAACACATATTTGCTTGGCATCGTAAGTACAGGTTTTATACATCAAAATGGCATTACCATTTAAGCATTACCATACAATGTAACACAATGTTTTTACATGGAAACTTATAGGTCATAAATGCATATATAAATTGCTTAAGGTCTCAACAACACCTAAATAATCGGGATGATGGAAGGGTATTCTTGGAGGATACCTTCATTTCTACCATGCTGAAAGAGAATGGCCAGCATGTGCCTGAAGAAGAAGATGAGGGTGATGAATTTCTTGTTCACAGGGTTGGAAAATACTTGGAATATGATATGGTAATGCCTATCCCCCAAACAAATTAGTTATATGTTTCTCTGTACATGGAAACAGCTAACAAGATTTTTGTTTTAGGTATTTCTTCCCATAAATATAAAAAATGAGCATTGGTACCTGGCAGTAGTTAATGCTACGAAACATAGTATACAGGTTCTGGACTCCCTTTGTTGGACTTCCAGGCGTGATGAGCTCTATCAAACTGTTAGTAACTGAAACATTTGTCAATATAATAAAAGTATACTTTATTGTATTTCCCTATGTGTCTTATATACCCATAATTAAGCAGATGAAAGGAATAGAACATAACTTTGATGTTCTAGTAAAGCGGAACCGGAAGTGGAGATATTTAAATCACAAGTGGAAGGATCTCAAGGTTACTACATGGGAAGTCCAGGAACACCTACCAAAAGCAATACAGCGAGATGGGTACCCTGAACATCATTTCTTAAAATATACATTACCACTTTTTATTTATAATTAAATGATGATGATACGTTTAATATCCTGTAATCATGTAGCGTTTCATGCGGCTTGTTCATGCTAAAGTTCATGGAACATTGGATGGGTGGCAAACTATCTCAGGATATTACACAGGTTTTTGTTGGGGAACCAAAGTTCATAAGATCCAAAAACAGTTTTGTTAGGATGCTGATTTTAATTCATGTATTAATTGTGTAGGATAATATGAATAAATTTAGGACCAAGTTGGCTGCTATCCTGATTCGCTGGAAATCTAACATGGCCAAATCAGCTGCACATGCTGAAGATGTTAATGACACTCGAAATATTTCAGATTGTGAACCTATAGATAGCAGAGTGGATAAAAAGGCATTCACGGGCTCAGTGAGAAAGAAATACCAATCTGTATTACATGTCATCTCTTTAATGGATAAACAAGAGTTGGTAAACGGCGTTTGCAATTATATCAGGTCAATTGATGATGCTAATACTTTGGAGTAAGCCCCTCATGTTCCATAAATATGTACTCTAATTCAAATGAATAATAAATAATTGAAAAAACTTCATTTTACTCCCTCAAACAATTCACTTTATCCGTTTTACACTAAACAAAATCATGTCTCAACTTACTATCCTAAACAATTCATGCTGGTGCAATATACCTCCTAATGTTTTCTTAATTATTGTTTCTCCACGTACAATTTGAATTTCAAGTTAAATTTTACATGATAATTGGTGACGTAGCGACCTATGTTAAACTAGTTATGGCATATATTTTTAATATTATTTGTAATTATGTATAGTTAATTACTGCTAATCTATGAAACTAGTATGCGAAACATATTGTATATTATTGTTTGTTGTGTCAACTATTATAATGCAAAATTTCAATTTGAAATTCAACTTGTATGTCGAGGATGAAAATGACAAATCACAATAAGAGGTAAATTGCACCAACATGGATTTTTTGGGGGAGTAAATCTAGTCAAGATTTTATATAGGATGCAAATAAATGGGCAAAGTAAATTGTTTGAGAGATTTTTTTAATAATTTGGTAACAATTCCTTATTCTTAATTATTTGTTGACAGGAAAGAGTGGGTGCAAAATTCCAAACCTTATCGGATTAGCTTGAGTCTTCGAAAAATAAAAGACATATTAAATGTGGACAACTTCATGGAGGCTGATTGTTTTAACATGGGCGTGAGGATCATGGCATGTGACGAACACAATATGTTGAAAGAAAGAAATGAGCCAAATGAAACATATGTTTCAAGGCAGTATATGGACCTGCAGTTTCGCGTAAGAGTTTTACTCAAAATACATATGTATTTTACTAAAGCTGCTAAACATTCACTTTATCCCAGACGGTATCTTCGTTTGCATATGGGGATCAGTATCGAGCGCAGCCTGATGCTCAACAGCTTGGAACATCCTTAGATAGCTCGTCAGAAATAGATCCGGATGTTCAATCGTGTAAAATGGTAAGATTGCTTCGCTTGATCCAGATAGTTTCAGTACTCCCCTGAGTTTAGAAATGTAAGACCTTTTCTAGTTTATTCATAGGTCAAGCCATTTTAACTTTCAGTATCATGAAATGGATGTTACTAGATTCATCTGGCAACCATCCACCGTGATATTTGAATCTTATATTTGTAACAATTTATATTTGGATATTTTTTTCATTATAATGTTTGAGTCCACATTTTAAATACAATGATTATTAATATATGAGTTTTTCAGTTTTCCAAAACCAATTTAATAATTTAGTCATAAAAACACCTTCAAAAAACCAATTTATCATTAGAAAAACCATCTTGGGTATATGTACATACCCATTTATCATTTTGAGTATGTGTACATACCTAAAATAAGATTTTTCAAAGTGATAACCATGAAAAAAATTGAGTGAAACTCATATATTTTTGCATAAAAACAAATATGTCCACTTACACTTTTAAAAATCAAGCATGTGTACAAATTTTATTTAGAAACCCCAAGTATAAAAAGATACTCTCCAATTTGTGAGATATACCCATAGGAATAACTAATCCTGAGAGTAGGGAAAAGACTTCTTGTACACTTGCAAATTAATAGAGCTTTTTCTTTTGCTGTCGGCCATCAAGATACTAACATACAACAACTGTCTAAAGTCTAAACCATAATGAAGAACCTTATGACCAATAGATCTAGGGGTTCAATACTCTATAATTAATATGACATGATTGTTGTTAATAATATATCTTTTTGTGCTATATTTTTCACTCCTTGCACAAATTCCACAACCTCTTTCGTTTTTTAGGTACACCTTCCTCTGATGTTCATGTGTGCTTCAAACAACACCACCGCCAGTTAATGTAGTGGTTTTCACTATCCTAATGCATTGTTTTTTTCAGATATTTGTGCCAGCATTGAATTTTGGCATGTTTACTATATATGTGATCGACCAGGGTGCCAAAACTGTCACCATCTTGGATCCGAACCATATTCAACCTGGGCTTGATGAAAAAGAACAAATGCAAAGATACACATCTTGTATTAAATATATAGCCCTGATGTATAGGCTAGCCAAGAAGGAAAATTGCCCTGGGTATGATGAGGATATTTCTTTGTGGCCTCACATGATCCCAGATGATGTTCCAACCAATCAAGGGTAACATTCTTTCAAACTTCCGAGACACTTGTTAATTTATTTATCTACCAAAAAAAATAACTTTGTCATTCATTGTAGGGTACTATCTGGTTATTTGGCTTTGCTCTTTATGCGAGCTTGGAATGGTGAAAGGCTACAACAGATTGTTTGTAATGTTGGTATCCCGCATCGTATGGTTTTACATATATTGACAATTTCCCTGCTAATTATTACTATCAGATATTACTAATACTTACTTAAACATGTATAGGATGGGTACGAATTGAGGAAACATTTCTTGATAGGACTACTCATGTACGAGGGGAATGAGTGTGAAGAAAATGTACATGATGGGGTACGAGAAATCCTTAGGTGCATCAAGAATAATGAGGACAAATAGTGAAGTATGACATATTCAAAATGTGCTAAATCATATATTTCTCATTTATCATTCATTCTTTTCATCTATTAGTTGTTATATATTTTGAATTGTTATTATTGATTAATCACAGGTGCTTGGATGCCCAGTTCTGTTAATTTGATGTGGCTTTGTGCAAGTACAGTTCTTGTTAAAAAAATGTATGCACTCTCTGAATCAATGTATGTAATCATTAATGAATTAATGTAGTTCTATCATCTTTTGCACTCAGCTTTTGCATTCAGTGAATGAATGTCCATCCCTCCGGCGAGTTCCGGCTTTTATGCAAACGTTATGCTTAATTATGCCCCCATCTGGTTCGTCGTGTCCACCGGCTCCAACCAACCGCGGCACTTGGACATGAGCGCTGAGGCCCCCGATCATATCGGCAGATCTGTGTACAACTTGGCCTTGACAGCACCCGTGGCTCTTCACGGCAACCTGCACTGGCCGTCTAACCCAGGCTCCTACGCCGTAGAGACAAGCGTGGTGGCGTTCGACGTGTCGTCGGAGACTTTCCACCAAATGCCTGGGCCGCCAAGGACGCGTAGCTCCAGCTCGTGGATCCAGATGAAGCTGTTCGAGTCGACATGGACGGGCAGCTCGTGGCGGCCGACTTCAGTAGCGAGCGAAGGCACATTAACATTGACCTCTGGTTCCTCCAGGATTACGGTACCGCGCGAGGTGGGAGCACCGGCACCGGGTCACCTCGCCAGGAGCGGAAGGCCTAGGGTGGCCGGGCTTCCTGTCCACGGCGCGGCAGCGGCTGATGATGACGTCATCCTCAGCCACTGCCGTGGGTTGCTAGTGTACGACACGACGAGGGGAAGGACAGTGAGGTGGATTGACGTCGACTCCATGGATAGCAGTGGAGCGCTTGTGCACGTCACACGGCACGTGTTCAGGGAAGCCTGGAACACCACGGGTGCTTCACACATTCATCCCACGATGTGCCCTTGGTCCACTCCTTCGACGAGTCTGAAACTTGGGTTATTCGTCCCCAAATGAGTCTGAAACTTGGGTTATTCGTCCCCAAATTTAGTGACAGCGACCAAGATTTTTTTTATTATGACATGTATGCTGGGAAAGTCACTAAACGTATGTTTTCGTGATGAGTTTAGAATCTCTGCCACCATGCACCAGTACAATGGTTTTGAGAAATCAGTATAGCTAGATTTTTGTGATGGTTTGCGTTGTCACAAAAAATATTCTCATGATAGCGTTAGTTAACTAGCTAGGCTCTCAGGTCTATTACTTGTACAATACAAAAAAAAATCAGAGTTGCTTAATTGTTATATAAAGAGTAAAATGCACTTCAGGTCCCTAAACTATTTAAGAATGGTCATCTAGGTCCACAAACTCTCAAAGTGATCATCTGGGTCCTTAAACTATTCGTAGAAGGTCATCTAGGTCCACAAACTTTATATTGATCCTCTTAGATTCATGATCTATTTATATAAACATTTGTATGGTAATATATAATTCCTCTAGTGATACATTTAATTATACTTGGTGTAGGCAAAAAGAGGAGAAAAAAGAACGTGTTGCGTCGTCCTTGTGGGCCACTCAGGGCAACCGCTCCAGCCCACCAAACCAGTCGCCGCCACCCCCACCTCGACGGCCGTCGCTTCCGCCAGCGACCGGAGGCGGTGGCGGCCCGCAACGGCATTCAAAGAAGGTGCCGGTCGCGGGCTCGCTCGTCGTCTCCTCCCTTCATTTCCTCTTCCTGTGTGCAAATAAAGATCTGCCACTGCTGGTCCTTTTCGGTCTTCTTTGGTCCCCTCATGGCAGGAGCTAGCTGCCCCCACGCCAGATTCGGCCGTTCCATATCTAGATTTGGTGCTTCCATGCCTCTCCATCTCTCCCGACATGATTGGCGAAATCCGTGCTCCTCCGGCCATGGATGGCCGATTGGGTCCGCATCGGTGCCCTCTCCGTCATAGCTCCGGCCTTCCATGGTCCGGATCTGGCCTCTCCCGTTGGGGAGGCTTGAAGATCTCAAGCTCCGAGCCTTGCATGCTCTGCCGGTGAGCTTGGGCAGGGGGATGCCCCTCCTCTAGTGAAGAGCGTGACTTCGGCGGGCGGCGGGTAGATGGCTCGGACCGCGGTTGTATGAGGCTAACGACTATTGCAATGATTAAGCTCTAGTGAAAACCTTGTTCTGGCTTCTTGCCGGTACCAGCGACGGCGATGCATGCGGGCTTCGTTCTTCTCCTTGGAGACGTCGTTGCGAGCGCCACACTTGCTTCAATGCCTCCCCCTTGAGCTTGGGCAGGGGGACGCCCTCTGCTAGTGAAGAGTGTGACTTCGGCGGGTAGGTGGCTCGGACCGTGGTTGTATGAGACTAACGATTATTGCGGTGATTAAGCTCTAGTGAAAACTTTGTTCTGGCTTCATTCCAGTACCAGCGACGACGACGCATGCGGGCTTCGTTTTTCTCCTTGGAGACGTCGTTGCGAGCGCCACACTTGCTTCAATGCCTCACCTTACAGTTGTGGTGACTTAAGCTACTTTGATCTCTGCCCGACATAGTAGTTAGTGTGGGGCAATCTGCTCTTAGTACGCGGGCGGTCGATTCCGCAACCATGGTGGCCGTGCTCTTTGCCCTTGCTACTTACTGGCAGAGCAGTCTTGCAACTCAGTTAAGCGGGACGCATATGACCCTTTCCTCTATGGCGGATCATTCTATGACCATGCTTCTGTTTGGGCTTGGCTTTCTTGCAGGTGTCTAATTTGTGTTGTTGCTCGTTATGAGTTTGTCTCTAGCACCTCTGCTTCTCGACAGTCTTCTTGTGAGTGGTGACATCAAATTATATGTCGGGTTGTGAGTCCATAATTTCTGACCCTTCCTCCTTTGAGGATTCCTCCCCTCGAAGGGCGTTGGATGGTGGTATGTGGAGCTCGGAGGTGCTGTGAAAGTTGTTGCTGCTAGCACTAAAGGAGGTTGTCGTATCCGGTGAGCTTGGATTGGAGTGTTTCCCCTTGCTCTTAGTCCCCATTCTCTTTGAGCAACGGAGCGACACGATTACGTCGGGTGAGGTTTGAAAAGGGTCCTAACGAACCAGCAAGCATGTTGTTTGGCGACGATGCTTCATGACGTCCATCGTCTTCCTTTGATGGTGCAAGTTTAGGTCAAGTCTTGTGTATGGGTTTTGTGGTTATGGTGTTCCTTTCTTTTGTGTTTTCCTTTTTCTCCTTTGCGTATCTATGTACTTGTGGTCTCTTTTTATAACCGTGGTTTTGTCACACTATTTAATGAAATGTCCAGATCGGCCACGCGCCGACCATAGAGTTCCTCAAAAAACATTATACTGGTGTACCACCATAACGCGCTGACCGTAGAGCCCCTCAAGGCCCCAATCAGCTTGCAGTGGCGCTCCAAGGCGAAAGTTCGTTGATCTCACGCGCATTTCTTTATTCCTTGTTTTGTGCTACGCTGATTTTAGGGGGTGTCCTCCACACCAATAGCCATGTTCCCTATCTACATGTTCCGGTCCGACAGCGACAGTAGAAGGCGAAGAGGCGAGTGGGAATGGGTCGTTGGCGGAGAGCTTGCAAGGACTTGCCCTGCCTGTGTTGTCTGCACACACCGGTCCTGCTCCTCAAGCTCCTCCGGCTTTCGGTCGCCTTTCCTTCCTCTCTCGCCTACACACATCGGTGGTTACTTGGGTATGGGTAGGGTAGGGTCGGAGCCTGTTATTGATCCGAAAATTAATTAGTTCAACGCTTTAAGGTTCGTGCAACTTTTGAAAAGAGGACCACCGGAGCACTTCTCCAAATATATATCATTTGCTTTCGAGATTTTGTAAATTAGTTTTTGATCCCGACAGATTTTACTTCATCATCATCAAGTACGAAGCTTTATATATTTTTCTCTTTCAATGTGGCCTCGTTTTATTCCTATATATGTCACCGTTTCGCCGCTGTGTCGCTACGTGCTAACTGCAAGCTGATCCGGACACGAACCAGGAGTCCAGGACTAGAGAGCTCGTCGGCGTGAAAAGATCCCGAGAAGCATCTCAATTCCGGGCAACGAAGCCAAAAAATCTGGGACGGGGATGGAAAACAACACGCCCGTTGTGCATCTTCCCGACGACACCGTCGCCGACATCCTCCTGCGCTTGCCGACCACCTCCGCGATCCGCTCCGGCGCCGTACGCAAAGCATGGCGCCGGGTAACCACCGACCCGCACTTCCTCGCCGCACAAGCGCGGCGCAGCGCGACCGCCGTCTCCGTCATCCCGTACGCCAACGTGGAGCGGGCGCCATGGCCGAGCCGCCGACCCGGGGCCGAGGAGGACGACATCGCGCTGCACGCGCTCCCGATCTCCTCCCCCGACGCGGCGCTCCCCTCATGCCGAAAGTCGCCTAGAGGGGGGGGGTGGTGAATAGGCGAACCTAAAAATTTCTGCGAATTAACACTAAGACAAAACCGTCAAATACCGGAACTTCCGGTGCGGGGTGATAAATGTGGAATTAAACCCTACACAATTCTAGTGCTTGCAAGAAACAAGGAAACAACCCTATGCAATTCTAGCAATTTAACGGCACAAGGGAAACTAACAAGCAACCTAGTGAATTTAAACAACAACGCGCTTAAGTAAAGGAGGGAGCACAAGAGACACGGATTTTTCACCGAAGTTCAAGCCCACCAAGGACTCTACGTCTCCGTTGAGAAAGTCCACCAAGGACCGGGTTTCTTTCAATCCTATTTCTCCCTCAAGTCACCACCAAGGTTGAGCTTGAGTTTTCCACTATCAATGTCCCTTCGGGACGGGCAATACAAACTTCTCGGGCGTCACCACACAAGTTGGGAGCTCACGAGCACGCCTAGCCGTCTAGGAGCTCAAAGCTCCAAGAGTAACAAATCCAAATCACAAGCTTGACGGGAGTGAAGATGCTCAAGAATGGAATCAAGTCTCTCAAACACTTGCTTGAAGTCTCTCACTCAAATCCTAGCTCAAGGATGGAATTTTTGCTTTTGGAGAGGATTTGGAGTAGATGGAGTAAAGTACAAGTGTGTTTTGGCTCGGAATGTTGCAAGAGTGAGTGAATGGAAAGGGGGTGTGGCTTATATACCACAGCCCAAAAAGAGCCATTGGCTCTGTCCGAGAACCCCGCACCGGAACTTCCGATAGCGTATCGGAACTTCCGGTATGGTTCGAATTAGGGTTAGATCCGGACTTCTAGCCCGCACCGGAACTTCGGTGGAGTACCGGAACTTCCGGTACGTGGGTTTAGGGTTGGAAAACTGGACCGCACCGGAGCTTCCGGTGCCGTATCGAACTTCCGGTATGGCATTCCGGAGAGCTCAAAGCTCTCGTTACTATACCGGAACTTCCGGTACGGGGACCGGAACTTCCGGTAAGGCCTTACCCGAGAGCAAAACTCTCCGTAAGCCTACCGGAACTTCCGGTACCGAGGACCGGAACTTCCGGTAAGGCCTTACCCGAGAGCAAAACTCTCTCGTAGGCCTACCGGAACTTCCGGTACCACACCGGAGCTTCCGATGGGTTCGGAAAGAATGGGTTTGGAGGGGATTTTTGAGTTTGTAAGCATCTCCATTCTTAGCCACGTTTGTGATTTGCATCCCTCTTTATAGTACGGCATCCCTATGACTCAAAGCAAAGAAATAAAGCGAGGCACAAGCTTTGAGATAGGTCTTTTCCAAATTCTCTATTTATTCCATTTTGCAATTCTTTTCTCCTTTTTGATTGTGCTTGCTAGACTTTCATGTGCTTTGGATATTCACTACACACATTCTCATGAAAGCATTAGTTCCAAACTTAATTGTATTGATATCAATCATCCAAAATAAAATGAGGGGCCTAGATGCACTTTCAATCTCCCCTTTTTGGTGATTGATGCCAATACAATCAAATTTCTAGAAAGATGAATTTACAAGCACAACTTGCAAAGATAAAAGATGAGCTCCCCTTAATATGTGCATGAAATTGAATTTCAAGAATTGGTCTATACAATACCAAGTGCACATTAGAGATAAGAATCATGAGGAGCTCCCCTTTATCTATGCATCCATAACAAAGAAAAACACAAACAATGCAATATGGCATTTTATCATCACACAAATGCATCTAAAAGAGAGAAACAACAAATCACCAAGCATATCATAAGGCAAACCACATAGATAGATAATAAAAAACAAGTCTAAACTTATTACAATCATCCATAGTTCCAAACCACTTGTCCATCTCACACACATAGTTCATTACATCATAAAAGCGAGATAAAGATAAATAGATAGAAATTTCTTCTCCCCTTTGGCAACACATCACCAAAAAGGAGAAAAGAACTAGAACGCCCAAGAGAGGATCACTCGTCGTCATCGTCGTCGTCGTCGCCGTCCTCTTCATCGCTTTCTTCCTCATCCGTGGGGCGTGCCACTCCCTTGCCCTTCTCATGGAGCGGGATCCGAGTGCTCGAGCGGGGAGCGGAGGCGGTCGGAACATCCTCGGCGCTGTCATCCTCTCCACTCTCGGTGCCGCTGCCCTCCACACCCTGAGCTGCTGCTCGTGCTGCCACTCCCGCGGCCTGCTGATATGGAGCCCAAGGGTCCTCCCACTGCCGAGGTACTATCGGTGCAAGATCCAAGGGAGGAGGTGGTGGCTGCTGCTCGCTGCTCGAGCTAGGTAAGAGAGATAACGGTGATGTCCTTCATTGATGCGCCGCTGTTCCATCCTCATCTCATAGATGTCCTCACTATTGGCCTTGCACATGCAAAAGATAGACTTGAGGACCGAGGTGATGAATCCGGATTTGCTGCGAGTCCGGCGAGAAGAGGTAGGTGGAGCATCTCCGACCTGCCGAGCTGGTGGTGGAGGAGCCTCCTGTCTCACTGGTGATCCCCGAGGAGTGGGTAAGAGTGCGAACCTCTTGGGACGAAGTCCTGGGTGGTCCTTATCATGAACAAAATGCATACCGAGTGACGGTCTCCATCATCTTCATAATAAAGGGAGCGAAGGGAAGGCTCGCCTTATGAGTGTAAGAATGGTTGATGATGGAAGTCCAAATGTGCTCAAAAACACAGAATGGCTCAGCTCCTGGACGCATGGCACAAAGTAGAGTCTTGGATTCTGCCAGCAAAGAAGATGCATCCCCTATCTTAGGATCCAATGTCCATCCGAACATATTGTTCGAACACGGTAGTAGGGGTGCAGCCCGAAGTGTGTCCTAATGATCATTGTCTTGGGATGAGCGTAGCGACTGTCATACATGAACTCCAAAGATGCATCATCCGGAGGGTCAAACATGTTCACATTGTTCTTCATGGCATCGTCATGGCCAAAACCGAGAATCTGTGCAAACTCGAGCATATGTGACCTGGAACCTGTTTCCATCAAGCGTCCGGTGCATGATGGAGTCCTCCTGGGAGTCATCATCGAACTCAAGCCAAAGAGTGGCATAGAACTGAACCACCGGTTCTGTGTTCCACCCATGCTCAAGCCCCATAATCTCCACCAAATCCCTCTTAGCACACTCAGCCTTGATTTGAGCAAAGACGGGATCATTCCGACGATCCATCCAGTCCCACCTGATCCACTTCATCTCATGAGTCTTCTTCTTCAACTTGAGGACCTCCTTGTACCACTCGGCTTGGGTGTGGTCCCAAAAGCAAATGTCCTCCACACCTCTTTCCTTAGCCTTGAGCCACGGACACTTGCTCCTATATTTCTGCACCTCATCTCCGTAGAAAGGTACATTATAGCCTGCACTGCCACTCACAGCCGGTGACCTCAGCTCATACTTGTAGTGCTCCCGCAAGTTGCGGGCAATGGGGAGAAACCACTCATCCTCGCCCACATTTCCAGCCTCCTCCTCACTTTCTTCTTCATCATCCGACAAGGGAGCGGGAGGAGGTCTCCTAGCGGTGCTCTTTCCTTTGCCCCTTCCAAGACCTTTGCCCTTGCCGGGCCAAGACCACGGAAGGAAGACCGGTGACCGGTTCCCGTGGCCTCGCCTCTTGACAAGGCGTGGATTCGGCACGTCGAAGTCCGAGTCCGAGTCCGAGTCATCATGACCTTGAGCGGGTGCTGGTCGCTTGGTCACTGTCCGCTTCCTGCCACGAGTCATCTAACGAGAGAGGAAAACATGTGTAAGGAGCAACATACACAGTGTGGAAATATTGAGATGCTAGAAAGATGCTAACGGGATAGGCCCCTGTCGGAAGTTCCATATCCGTCGGTGGCCGACCCATACCGGAACTTCCGGTAGCCTACCGGAACTTCCGGTAGGGGTCAACCCTAACCCTAGCGAGTGCGAAAAATCCACATCTAGCCAATGGAATTACTTCCTAGAAGCATGCTAGTGTTCTAGAACTGCTAGAGAAACATCTAAGCATCAAATATTCCTAGGGATTCAAGGATTTAGGCCTAGATCTAGAAGTGAAGGCAATGAAGGTATACCTTCTCCTCTAGCTAGGTGCTTGGAGAAGACCGGAGGAAGAAGCTTGGAGATTCTTGCCGTAGACCGTCGCCGGAAGTTGAGAGGAGCTTCCGGTTGATGGAGATCCGAAGAGAGAGGAAGAAAAGGAGGAGTCTTTTTCAAATGGGAGCCGTCCCTTTCAAGGGGACGCGCTTCCCCTATTTATCTCTGCCGCCCGCACCGGAACTTCCGGTGTGGGCATGACACCCGAGGGTGAGCTCCCGGTCGGAGCATCCGGTACCGGATACCGGAACTTCCGACCGAGAGGAAAAGTCCTCTGTTCGACCTCCGATCGGAACCTCCGGTCCCCTACCGGAACTTCCGACTGGGAAATAAACGCTGAGCCCCGGTCCCCGTACTCGAAACTTCCGGTAAGGGGAAAACAGAGAGGAGGAGTTGAAGTTTTGGGGAGAGTTTTCAAAAATAATTTTGATGGACTAGTGGGACATCTTGACTTCATGTGATCAGTATACAATCAACAATCAAAGCTATGATCACATTTTGACAAGATTTGACCTATTGGTCAAGAACCAAGATAAAGGCTTTAAAAATACTAACTTAATTTTCGAAAGCATGCATTTCATCTTAAGATCCAAAACGAATAAGGCAACAAGCAAATGTGCACGCTTTTACACCACGTTGCTAGAGTCAAGAATGTTTAGCTCACTCCTTAGATAGCAAAACCGGCTTTCATCTAAGGGCTTGGTGAAAATGTCGGCTAATTGATTTTCGGTTTTCACATGGCTCACCTCAATATCCCCTTTTATAGAATGATCTCTCAAGAAGTGATGGCGGATATCTATATGCTTTGTGCGCGAATGCTCAACGGGGTTATAAGCTAGCTTTATGGCACTCTCATTGTCACATAGGAGAGGAACACGGTTCAACTTGTAACCGTAGTCCCTTAGAGTTTGTCGCATCCACAATAGTTGTCCACAACAACTACCGGCTGCCACATACTCCGCTTCGGCCGTGGATAGTGCAACGGAATTTTGTTTCTTGGATGACCATGACACTAGGGACCTACTCAAGAATTGGCAAGTCCCGGAGGTGCTCTTTCTATCCACTTTGTCCCCGGCGTAATCCGCATCGGAATAGCCTATAAGGTTGAACTTTGAACCTGTCGGTGTAGGGGGATCGGGGGTCCCCCTAACCGGGCATGGGCTGTTTCCGGCCCACGGACGAAGACGGCGATCGCGAGATGAGGAAGCCCTCAAGGCCCACGGAGCCCACGAGGCCCGTGAAGGCAGGAAGAGCGGGAGCGTCGGGGGAACGAAGCTTCCCGGTAGCTTCCTCCGGCGCCCCAACTACCCGGAGTTAATGCGGCACTCGAGTGCTCGCGGCGACGTCGCAGCCCGACAGGACGTGCGCGCGTCTTCCCCATGCGCCGCGTCTCGGGAAGCCACGCCGCTACGGCGCCGGAGGGCTCTTGGCCAATAAGATGGAAGAGGCTTGGAGCCCGAATCGAGGAGAAGAGATCGCAACGGATTTTGTCGGGATCGTGTCGGGATATCCCGGGAAGGGCCGGACCCCCACCGGGCGTCCGGGTACCCCTCCGGGTACTTGTACGATACTTCTCTCCTTACCCTATAAAAGGAGGGGGCTCCCATGTAAGAAAAAAAAACAAGATTCGAATACACACACACGAGCGGGACGTAGGGTATTACGCATCCGTTGCGGCCCGAACCTCGGGTAAATCCCTTGTGTTCTTGCTCGCTTGAGTCATCTGCGCCAAGTACGAGCGAATCCGTCCTTCCCCGAGCCTATCCGAAGGGAGCCTTGACAGGCCCCCGTTTGGAGGTGTGCTCACACACCGAGCATTTGGCGCGCCGGGTAGGGGAAGGTGTCGTAGATTTCGCTCGCGCTGCGAAACTTCCACGCAACCATGCGAGAGATCCTCGGACACGCCGCGGACGGAAGATAACGTCTCCGGCCGAGGCGTCCACAGAGCGTCGTCGCCGCGACCGTCGTCGCGCGGGCCGCTCCGTTCACGGCGACCGTCCCGGCACCTCGGCGGCCGAGCATGCAGCGAGAGGACCAGCGCGGCGCCGATCGCCACGCCCGAGCCGTCACGCCGCCTGCGTCCGAGCGCGCCAGCGCGCGTCGCCTCTTCCAGGAAGAAGAGGGGACGACCCCTTGACCGCCGTGAAGACCATGCTCAACAACCCGCCGGCGGGATCGGCGGGGGAGAACGAGCAAAAGAGTGGCTCACCGGAGTAGGTAAGCTCCTGGATACGGCGCGAGCCGGGCACCGGGCGGGACCGTCACGCCAACCGCAGCAGCCACCGACCGACGACAACCGCCGCGCCAACCGCGCCAAAGACACGCGCCCGCCGGCGGCTTCGCTCTCCGTCCACTCCCCACGAGTGCGGGGCGCCGTGACCTGCGCAACGACCTCAACGTACGCCGCCGTGAGGGGAAGACGCGCGCGTCGGCATTGAGCGCTCGCGCGAGCGGGACGCGAGCGTGAGCGCACCTCCGCCCACAACCACGACGGCACGGAGGCGGAGACGTCCCACGAGCGCCACCCCAAGCGTAAGAGAAAGGAGCTCGACCCCTCGTTCCTCGGGGCTGCGCGGCCCTCTCAAAGCGCTCGCGTAGCGTCACGTGGCCCGGCAAGTTCCGCCCGGACCTTCCGGAAAGGTACGACGGCACTCGCTCCCCCGACGAGTTCTTACAGATCTACTCCACCGCCGTCAAAGCCGCCGGTGGCTCGGAGGACATCATGGCCAACTACTTCCACCGGCCCTCAAGGACTCGGCTCGGTCATGGTTCATGAACCCGGCGCCGGAGTCCATCGGCTCCTGGAAGAGCTTGTGCCGGGAGTTCATGGCCAACTTCCGGGGACGGCGAAGCGCCCGGAAGCCGGATCGACCTGGACCGCATCGTCCGAAGCCGGGCGAGACGCTGCGAGCGTTCATGCAGCGCTTCGGTCAAGTTCGCAACACCATCCCGCGCATCGACCCCTCCCGGGTACTCTCCGCCTTCTGCCATGGCGTCCGAGACAAGGACATCCCGGGCGAGTTGGGCGTACACCGGCCGGAGACGGTCACGGACTTCTTCCGGTTGGCCGACAAGTGCGCCCGTCGCCAGGAAGCCCAAGCGTGGCACGACCCGCTCGCGAAGTCCGACCCGGTACCTCCTCTCCCAAGTCCGAGGGCACCCTCTCCAAGAAGCGAGAAGAAGAACCTTGCGCGCAAGCGTAGGGCGGAAGAGGTGGCCGCGGCTGGAGGCCCGTCCCTCGGGGGCGCGGCGCCCACCTCCCGCGGGTGCGGCAAGTCGCCGGCTAAATCCCCGGGTACTTTCGCGTGCTACTTCCACCGCACCAACGACCACGACCAGTCGGAGTGCCGCTACATCCAGAGCGAGTATCAAGCGGCGCGACGAGCGTTGTGGTTAAGATAAATAACGAGATAGGTCATTTATTTCAAATAAAAAAGGGGATCAACAGGGAGATCCTCTATCACCTATTCTCTTTAATATAGCCGCGGAGTTCTTAGCCACTTTAATTGCACGGGCAAAAGTAGCGAGGTCAAATTACGGGTGTTGTACCATATTTGGTGGAGGAGGGTTTGTCCATACTCCAATACGCAGCTGATACGATCATTCTTATGGATTATAATATTGAACAAGCGAAGAATCTTAAACTCATTCTCTGTGCCTTAGAGTAGTTGTCGGGTTTACGCATTAATTTCCATAAAAGTGAGTTATTTTGTTACGGAGAGGCAGAAGAGATGGAAGGATTATATTCCCAAATATTTGGTTGTGAGCTAGGTGCTCTGCCTTTTAGATATTTGGGAATTCCGATGCATCATATACGTCTTGCAAATGCAGATCGGAAACAAAAAAGGTTAAGTTCCTGGAAGAGCAAATTGCTTTCTGTTGGTGGGCGATTAACTTTAATCAACTCAGTGTTAAGTAATTTACCCATGTTTATGTTCTCCTTTCTTGAAGTGTCAAAAGGGGTGTTAGAAAGACTAGATTATTATAGGTCCAGATTTTTTTGGCAAAATGAAGGTCATAAAAAGAAATATAGATTGACAAAATGGAGCATTTTGTGTACTTCGAGAGAGCAAGGGGGATTGGGTATCCTCAACCTAGAGGTACAAAATAAATGTTTGTTGACTAAATGGTGGTTTAAATTAATTAATTCAGAAGGCATTTGGCAAAATATTATCCGTAGAAAGTACCTTAGAAATAAAACAATTGGACAGGTGGATCACGTCGTGGGAGATTCACATTTTTGGAGTAGTATGCTTCAGGTTAAGGATGCATTTATGCGTCTCGGAGAGTTTATAGTTAGTGATGGTTCCCAGGTTCGGTTTTGGGAAGATAGTTGGATTGGAAACCGATCTTTAAAAGATAAATTTCCAAATTTATATAGTGTGGTTAGAAATAGGAATGAAACAATTGCTTCGGTGTTGCATAACTCGTTGGAGAGTGTTTCGTTCAGACGCTCACTAGTTGGAGATAATCTTACTGCATGGAGATGTATTGTTGCCACACTTTCAAATTTTCATCTTACAAATAGACCAGATCACTTTAGGTGGGCTTTGCATCAACATGGATTATTCTCGGTGAGATCCATGTATGAGGCTCTCATGACCTCTTATGCTTTACTTTTTACAATAGATATTTGGAAAGTAAAACTCCCCCTTAAGATAAAAATTTTTATGTGGTATCTATATAAAGGTGTTACGCTAACAAAAGATAATCTAGCCGGAAGGAACTGGGTTGGGAGTACGCAATGTTGTTACTATAACATGAGTGAGAGTATTCAACATCTTTTTTTATTGTCAATTATCTAAATTTATTTGGCGTATCATACATGTTTCGTTTAACATTTCACCTCCCCTCAACTTTCAGCATATGTTCTCTCATTGGTTGGGAGGGTATATATTAAAGCATAAACGTTTGATCTGGTTTGGGGTATCTACCTTGTGTTGGGCTATCTGGTTATGTAGAAACGATATGGTTTTTGACAGAGCAGCAGTACCATCTTTTTATGTATTGACAGAGCAGCAGTACCATCTTTTTATGTAGGTCATCTTCAGATAGACCTACTGGATGAGACAGTGGTCTTTGAGACTGAAGGAGGAGGATCGCCCTTTGATGAAGAGTGCATGCCTTTTGCTTGAAACGACAACCATGGAAGTCTTTGCAAATAATGGATGGCGATTTACAAACCGTCTTTCCTCATAGTCTTTGCTTTAAACTTTTTTTGTCTCTAAGCTGTGGATTGATGAAACAATCTTTTATCTTTGTAATTCCGTGGTCTCTGGTTGTGTACGAGACATTGTAATAATGAACAACCTTATGTATCAGTCGATACAACAGCTAGGATATTAATATATATTCCCTTTTCTGAAAAAAAAACAACATGATCCAAGACATGGAAATCTGGACTCAGAAGGGGAGTTTTTGCGACAAAAAGCATTTGGGCAAGGGGCTAAATAAACATTCCCATAAGTCAGAGAGGACAGTTCTGCCCACTTGAATTGGAGCCTGTGGATTAGGAAAAAATTCGCTGCAACCAGGTCGTATTTCCGCTCCAGTGCGATCCGGCCTCGATGGACGCCACGTGGAAATCCTATGGCATCAGCACAAGGCATTGTTCCTAGTGAATTGCATGGGCTCACGCCATCGTGGCTTGGCTCAGCTCGCCTTCGAATCGTTCAATAAAAAAACAGGTCGTTGTGCAGTTACGTGATCGAGAACGAGGCAGATGTCAAACACTGCGTGATCATGCTATCAACGCCGGCCGCTGTTCATGTCTCGATTGTAAATGTATATTAAGCGCCACGACGACGTCGTTCATATCCTGATACCGTTGGGAGGAGCATCGTGTGGAGAGGAGGTCGCCAACGCCGCCGTCTGAGCAGCACCGATGCTCGTGGCCAAATCAAGGAAGTGCCGGTCATCCTCGCCCACGCACTGGGCGTTGTCGAGCGCGGCTCGGAGAGGATGTCAGCATCGCGGCCAAGTCGAGGGAGGTTTCCGTCGCCGCCGTTGGGAGCATCGTATACTGCCCTCCGGCTAGGGCCTAGCTAGGGAGGAGGTCGCCATCACCGTCGTTTGAAGCAGCCCGGTTCGATCTGAGCTAAGTAGAACGGAGACGACAGTTAGCCGAATTGGAACCGTTTCAATCTGAGCCGAGCTGGTAGAGGAGCCACGTTCCACGTTCTGTTTCAATCTCATGCCGTAGGATTTCCACGCAGCATCCATCGAGGCCGGGTCACACTGGAGCGGAAATAGGCCGCACAGAATTTTTTACCGATTAGGACCTAAGTGGTTGCGTGGAGTGTTTGCGCATTTTTGCACTGAAATGCCCATTTGCACTAAAACTTTTCCCTAATATAAATAGGTATTGTTTATACTTTTTAATCGTTTGAAAGATAATTATGTTGTATAATCTAAACCAATAAAGAAGGAGTATCTATCTAATGTTTTATCACCTAATTTTTTATACCCAACCATCTGGTGCTTTTAATCTAAGTGGGACCATCTAATCTAACTACACGATTGTAGGATGAAGGAATGGCTTCACCAATTTTACATTCCCTACAGTCTTGTGTCAACAAATCTTTTTTCACATAGGTTAATCTAACCCAGCTATACCCAAATCACCACACATCTTAATCACCCGAGATGATTCAGCATAATTCATGCATGGCTCAATTAATTAACGCTTTCAAAACATTTCAAATAATACCCACTACCTGGCGTTCCAAAAAATATTCCCCTACCAGCCCATCAAAGATTGTCTAATATGGATATTAATTAATGTTTTTAAATCATTCCAAAAAGGAAAACACCCACAGCCACCGCCAGGCTAAAAAACTAATTCCGGTAGCTGGAGAGTCCGGCAGCTACCGCCAGCGCGTCCGGCAGAGCCTGAGCCCGCCACCGCTAGCACATCCACCGCCGTCTTGTCCACGAGCACCCAACAATAGCCAGTGAATCCTCCGGCTCGACGGAGACTTCTATGACGGCGGCGGCCAATGTCAGCTGACACGTCTGCGAGGTGAACGACGACTTCCATTGACGGCGAGGACCGTGAAGATCCGAAGACCCATCAACGACAGATCGTCTGCCTGTTCGATGAAGCCGTATACAACCTGTACATCAACACCGCAAACTGGCGGCGGGTCGTAACTGGCGGCAGGTTGTGCTCGACAGAGACTTCTACCATGGCGGCATTGAGTTTCCTGAATTTTGTACCTGGAACAAGACAAAAAAGTTTTGGAAGCCAACAGAACAGAGATGCTAGATTGAGCGTATGGTGTACGCAAGCCCATTAGAAGGGGAGCGGTTCTACCTTCGAGTACTGCTAAGCCATGTGAGGGGTGCAAGATCATACAAGCATCTCAAAACAGTTTGTGGTGTCACGTATCCTACATTTAGAGATGCATGTGAACATATTGGACTTGTAGAAACAGATAATTCTTTGGACCAATGTCTGACTGAATGTGCTATGTGGCAGATGCTGTGTTCTTTGCGTCAAACATTTGCTATAATAATTATTTTTTGTGAGTGCTAATCTTCGCGTATTATGGGAGAAGCATTATGATTCTTTGTCTGAGGACTATCGCCGAAAGGTTGCTAATACAAATGAGGTCGAATAGATGGTCCTCCAAGATATTGAAAGAGTTGTTAAATCTCTGGGCAAGGATTTTGAAAAATGTGGTCTGCCTAAAGTGGAAAAAACCAGTAAGTGCATGTTATCCACTACTCACTAACATGTCATATTTCTGTATTTATGAAGTCATGTTATATTATAACATGTATTTATTGGTTTATAAATTATATCATATTTATCATAACTGACTTACCACTCGGACCCCATAAGTTTTTAGTTTTTATTGCTACTGCTTTTCTTGATACATACACATTGAGTTATCATATTTTCTTGTTTCATTCAACTACATCATATTTTCTTGTTTCCTTCAACTACTTGTGAGTCACAAATGAATGTTTTTGTTGTGACATCCCATGTAACAATTAGCGCTAATTGCAACGTCAGCCTTGCTAATCACCCAATTAGGCCATGGTTAAATTAATTACCCAACTAAAAATTTCAGGAAAAGGAGAAAAATCCCCAATTTAATTGGAGCAAAACCTAACCTACACGAACATCAAAAATTATAACTGTGATGTGCCAATGTTTTTACACAGGAATGTTGGACATCCAAAATGATGAATTTAGGTCACGTTTGCCAATTTTTTAGCAAAGTATTTAAAGCCTTAAAAATTCGAATTCAATCCTGAAACAGTGTCTGCTCTGGGATTTTTATGAAATTCTAGAAGCTGAATTGGAACCCCGACCCAAAAGGAAAAATGCAAAACAACTCATTGTGATCACCCACAAAAATTGGCATAAATTTAGGAGCTCCGCAAATGTGGTTTCTGATTTGAATTCAGAGCAGCAGAAAGGTCAACGAAAATTAAAAAACGGATCTCGATCCAAATTTGTGACCGCCGGTCATCTTCCTCCTGGGACCGGTCCGCCACAGCGCCCCATACTGCCACCGCACGTGCCCCTGCCCTGTCCCGTCGCCCCCTACCCAAGACACCTCCCACCTGCCCCTGTACCCGACGGCCAACAGGAACTCGTCGGAGTTACTGCTTCCCACTCCCTGCCACCGACCGTTCCCTATCGATCGAGTAGAAAAAATGGCACTCCGGTCAGCTGCTGCCTCCCACGCTTGTCTCTCACTGCAAACCGACGCCTCTTCTCTCTCTCAAGCTCCCCAAGCCGCAGCCAACCTCTCTCCTCCGCTCTAGTGCGCAGCAACAAGAAAAATCTGGTTGCCTCCCGTGTCATGGCCGCCATGGATGCTGCTGCCCCAAGCTCCGCCTAGGCAGCTCCTACTCCACTTATTTCCCCCAAATCGGTGCGCAACAACCCCATGCAGCTCCTCCCTAACCAGCTCCCTCTCTCGTGCAGAGTATTTGCCGGATTTCGAGAAGAGAGGAAGGCCACCGCCACCGGAATCTCCACCCCCACAACGAGCCACAACTTTCGGCCTTCTCCCTCGACACCCGACCCCGTGTCGCTCTTCTCCATCGCGAGATGAATCTCCCAGACCTTGTTCCCCAACTTTTCGTGCTACGTACACACCGCTAGCTGCCGCCGAAGTAGTCCCCGACCATCACCATCGATGTCACCGCCTTCCGGCCATGGCGCCGGCCAACGACCACCGGAGAGGACTCCCCATACCTCTATCCATGTTTCGATGATGGTCCCACCCTTTTTCCCCCACTACGGTGGCCTACGACGAGGTCTCCGGCGAGTCCGTCCCGAGCTCCCGGGGAAGACACGTAATGGCAGTTTCAGTAAATTAGTTCGAACTTTGTTCCATTTTAAAAAAATTATATCTCCCGATTCCTTAGTCCAAAATTCCCAACCTAATTTTTTTTTGGAATCTCTGAAATGTGTACTTTTCAGAAAGTAACATGAACTCCTGTAATTCTTTCATTTAAGTAATTTTCAAAAAACTATTAAGTTGCAACCCTTGTAAGATAAATAAATTTATAGCTAATTAAATAAAATTCCAATAAATATGAAACTT
Organism: Chloris gayana; assembly: GCA_031894775.1. Taxonomy (NCBI): domain Eukaryota; kingdom Viridiplantae; phylum Streptophyta; class Magnoliopsida; order Poales; family Poaceae; genus Chloris; species Chloris gayana. Next base: position 96,209 of record JAUNZO010005138.1, on the reverse strand, counting down.
TCTCAGGACATGCATCTTGGTATACATGAGCACCCTGCACGAGTATTTGTATTTTTGTTGCATATTTCTCAAGTTATTGCATTATTGGCATTTTCTGTAATTGAATTTATATTAATTATGTGCAAATTATTTTTGCATGAAACTTGGTAGAATTACTTTCCATAGTCCTGTACACTTGCATAAAATTCATTGTTTAAATTTGAACACCATAAATAATTATTTTGCTTTTGTTATGTTTAAATAAAAGTAAATTTCAGCATAAGGAATTATGAATTCATGCTCACATTTTATATTACCTATATGCTTATTGTCTTATTTGCAATTCATATGACACAATTAACCCCTCATGTTCAGAAGTGCCACATGATGCCATGTTCATAAGCTTATGGTCCTTGCCTAGTTAAATTCTTTAATCACATTGCTTAATAAACCTCACATGCGATAATGAAAGCCATCTTATGCACTAAACTTATTTCACTCCCTTATGCTTTGGTCACCACCTTAAATCTGAACAATGGTGAATATTACACAGCATTCATGTAATTTTGTCATAAACCTTGCTATTGTCCATGTTGTGCTCATAGTTTAGTTTATTTAACTCAATAGGAATAGCAAAATATGTGTTTATGCAATACCACCACTCCTATGGATTTGACTTTACTTATTTATGCATATGGCATATGTACAAACAGCACACATACATAATCATCACCATTGATCTTGTATTCTCGATACTTATGCATTGCATTTCATCTTCTAGGCAACGACGTCAAAGTGATATCTCCGAGGAAGCCACTGCCGATCTTAACGCTTGTGAAGCTAACGCTAACTTCGATCACTCCCAAGCCAGGCCCGGTGCATTCCCATTAATTTTCAAAATCTTTCTTTTATCACTATATTAAGGATGTTGGATGTGCATTACGTTATAGGAATTGCTTGGAAATCCACTTGCATATTTCCCCGTATATCCTATGTAGTTTATGTGGGTCAACCTACGGTTAGAAATGCTATGCCTATGATTATGGAGTCGACGATAGGGCTGGACACTCACATATTAGTTATGCTACACTTGAATATGATAAATTGGTAAAAGTTGAAAACACCCCGTTGTGACTCAGTGAACAAGTTTGAGTTGTGTGCCAAGTGCATACCTTTCTAATGGGGATTGGTAAACCTATGTAACTTGTGAATTGTAAAGTGGGCCGGATATCTCACCGATCCGGAGGTGATGTGTATGGCACGGTGGTTGCACGGGTTTGAGGACCGTTGGAGAGTACATGGGTTAAGCCTTGAGCACGTTCTTGAACGGGGTCACAAGAGGGACGTGTACTCGGGGTCGGTGGCCCCGTGCTCAACTTTATGAGGAACTCACGAACGGTGGCTATATGTGTTCTTAAATGATGCGTATGTTGTGTGCTTGGGTCTTTCCTGCAAGATTATAATTCGATAATTATCGCCGTTCCTCTCGGTTAATGAGTACCACTTATTTCGAGCAGTTTACAATGTTTAGTAAGATGGAAAGATATGAGATACTTGTTGTTTTATATTGATAATATAATATATTGCAAATTCTTGTATTGCTTAGTATGCTCACTAAAGTTTCTTTTATGCAATAACCCTATTAATGTGGCTAATCATAAAATGCGAACATAAGTAGCTAGGTGCTTTTTTATGTAAATACCTAGTGAACCCGGTCGAACCCCATGCGGAGTATGCTAGATACTCGGGCTTTGCCACTACATGTGTATTTTCGGGGTTCCCTGCAAGCCGGGTATTGTGATTGTTGTGGTAGGGTTGTGTGGGATGGAGAGGAGCCCAAAGAGTGGACCATCTAATGGGTCCTAGCTCTCCGACCCATGATGAGTCATCCATAGCCTAGGCTGGCATGGTTTACATAAGCTATCTATGTATCGTCGTGTTATGTAATCGCTTCCGCACTTTATTTCGAACAAAGATCATGGTTATGTAACTTAAATTTGCGAACCTAATGTATCTTTTCTTTGAAACTCAAGTTGTAATTCGAGACTTAAATGTAATGACTTTGCAATCCGTGTATGTTTGTAAGTGTGATGCTATGACGGGTTAATTTGTTAACCCTCTCCCGAGGCGATCCGTAACACACTAATCTATTCTCTGGAATAGGGGTGTGACATTTGTCAATTTGAAATTTTGTGCATATAATTTTTTTGACGAGTTCATATTATGTTCACTTTGTATATTAATGTTTATTTGAAACTAAATTACAAAATTAATGTCTACAAGACATAGTAGGGAACGGGACCGATATCCGAAGATACAACTAGGCCCCTTAGTGGGTTTTGGTGATAAATGACAAAGAATTAAAAACTCTAATGTGTTCTTGAGTATATGTGCAGGATATCAAACGAACCATACCCACAACGTGAGAAAATAAAAACCTCATTCAAAAGTTGATCAAGTACTCAAAAGCAAGAGACACAAGTTTAGATTTATAGCTTTTTAAGTATAGGTGTGCCAAACTATCAAGAGGGGTGAAACAACTGTCACACCCCTATCCCGAAAGATAGTTAAGTGTGGTACGGATCGCCTTGGGAGATGATTGACGAAGCAACCATACATAGCATCACATTAACAAGCATACACGATTTGCAAGGTTACATAATTAAGTCTTGATTACAACATAGAGTTCGAATAAAAGATACATTAGGTTCGAGATTAAGTCTTACATAACCATGATCTTTGTTCGAATTTAAAGTGCGGAAGCGAAATACATAACTCGACGATACATAGATAACTTAAAGGAACCATGCCGGCCTAGGCCATGGCTCACTCATCATGGGTCTGAGAGCTAGGGACCCATTCAATGGTCCACTCTTTGGGCTCTTCTCCGTCCCAAACCACCTTACCACAACAATCATAAAAACCAGCTTGCGGGAAACCCGTAAATCAACATGAAGTGGCAAAGCCTCGAGTATCTAACATACTCCGCAAGTCTTACCCATCAAATTGGCCATCTAAGACCGACTCCTAGATGCATGGGGCTTGACCGGTTTAACTTGACCTTTTGCGTAAAGAGCACCTATGCTAATTAGGTTGGCAATTTATTACTTAGCCAAATTAATAGGGTTATTGCATAAAAGAAACTTTAGTGAGCATACTAGCAAGACAATAGTTTGCAATACAATTTAATATCAATATAAAACAGCAAGCTATTCAATCTCTTTCCATTACTACACATTGCGGACTGCTCGAATCAAGTGGTACTCATTAACCGAGAGGAAACGGCGATAATTATCGAATTATTAATCCTGCAGGAAAGAACCCAAATGCACGACATACGCATCATTTAAGAACACGTATGGCCACCGTTCGCGAGTTCATCATAAAGTAAAACACGGGGCCACCGACCCCGAGTACACGTCCCCTTGCGACCGTTCAACAACGCGCCCAAGGCTTAACCCATGTACTCTCCAACGGTCCTCAACCCGTGCAACCACCGTGCCGTACACATCACCTCCGGGTCGGTGAGATATCCGGCTCACTTTACAACTTACAAGCTACGTAGGTTTACCAATCCCCATAAGAAAGGTATGCAAGTGGTACACAACTCAAACTTGTCCGCGGAGCCACAATGGGGTGTTCTCAATTTTAACCAAATTCATCATGTTCACATTTAATCATAAGCCATGAGTGAGGTCCCCAATCTATCGTTGACTCCATAAACATAGCATAGCAATTCTAACGAGGATATGACACATAAGCGACATGGGACATATAGGGATTTATGCATGTGGATTTCCAATCAACGCCTAAAACTTAAATGCACATTCATCATCCTTAATATAGTGATAAAGAAAGACATTTCAAATAATAGGAATGCACCGGGGCTTGCCTTGAGAGTGATCGAAGTTAGCACTAGCCTCACAAGCGTTGAGCGTGGCGATAGCTTCTTCCGGCGGGATCAATTCGGCGTCGTCACCTAAGGAATGAAATGCAATGCATAAGTCATATGAGTACAAGGTCGATGATGAGAGTAATGCATGGGTGCTGTTTTGTAAAGATCCAAATGAGTATGTAATTCAAAAGTTTGTTTGTTCGAACCCTAATAAGCATGACATGTCTCTTGTTTTCTTTTACGGAACCCAATTACATGAACAAGCATAACCATACTAATATAATGAGCAATGACTTGATGGCATAGACATGAGTGCTGTGGTTAGTGTAGGTTTAGTACTAATATCTTAGCAAGTTTCTATAATACAAAACGAAGAAATCTAGGCTTAGGTGTTTTGACATCACATGCGATGACGATTCCCTTTTAGAATAGGAATTTGATTTCAAAATTCATACATAGGTGAAATACATGAAACCTTTTGACTAAACCTGCCATGAGGTGCTAAAGGACATAATGAACAGTAGAACTTACATAAACATGCATGATCATGATTCTTAATGACATAAAACTAATTATGCTTGTGCTGAAAATGACCCTTTAGAAATTTAGATCTAGGGTTTGCAAAAATCATTACTTAACATGCTCAAAATTTAACATGGGATTTTCTACACATGCACAGTACCAAAAGGAAATTAATTACCAAGTTTCATGCAAAAATAATTTATACAGAATTAATTAAAAATTAAATACAGGGAATGCAAGAAAGGCAATAACTTGCAAAATATGAAACGAAATGCAGATCTTCCAGTGCCAAAAATTCATGTGTGTCTGGGTGAAGACTTTGGCCAAGTGGCTTTTAATTTGGATTTATATTTTTAAAGTTATGGCTTAGTTAAGTTTTCAGGGATTGACTTTTGTCATTTTTGTAAAAATGTGAAAATGACCAGATCTGATGAGCTCATGTTACTTTTATGAAAGTACAGGTCTTCTAGTTTCCAAAACATTTTAGTTTGTAATTTTTGGACGATTCAAACGCTAGATATGAATTTTTCAAACTCAAACGAAGTTCAGATCTATTTACGAAAATGCCACCGAGTAATTTCAAACAGAGGGGGTGGCGCGCGCTCCGGCGGACGGCGGCCGGCGCCGGCGAGCTCGCTCGCGGCGGCGCTGCGCTGGAGCTCATGCTCCGGCCTTAAGGGGAAATGGTGCGCGTGCGACGAGGAACACGATGGTGGGGTCCACGGGGCCCGCGGTGGCCGGAGCACCGGTGACCACGACGCGGCGGCGCGGGCGGCACTTCGGCATCGTCGTGCGCGGCGCACGGAGGACGAGAGGGGTGGAGTTTGGGCGCAAGAGCTCCGCCTTACCTTGGAGAAGGGCGGCGGGGGCTTGGACGGTGACGAGGAGGGCTCGAGGTGGGGGCTCGACGGGGAGGTGGCGCAACCGGCGGCGGCGGCGGTCCGCTTTCTCCAAAATTCCGGTGGCCGGCTGCAGGGAAAGGGGAGCTGGTCAGGGGGGAGAAGGGGAGGCTCTCGCGTGCAGCTTGGCGAAAAACTAGGGGCGCGCGTCTCGCCTAGCTTGCGCGCGACGCGGCGGCGTCCATGGCGGCCGAACGGAGGCGGCGACGGCTTTTCTCCTCGCGTGCGAGCTGCGAGTGGGGAGGAAGCAGAGCGGCGGTGCAGCGAGGTGCGAAGGGTGTTGGGCGAGCGCTTTGTGGCGAAGGAGGGGCGAGGAGGCCTGGCGTCCGTGCCAATTATCGGAGAGAGACGGCGGCGGCGGGGGGTAGCAGCGCGGGCGGGCGCGGCTTCAACTCGCGGTGCTCCCTGTTGGTCGGCGGGTACGCCCGGTGGTTGGGGAGCTGGCCGGAGGGCGCTGCGGATGGGACGGGTCCGGGCGCGTGCCCGGGCAGGCGCGGAGGCGGCGGACCGGCGGGCACGGCGCCATTGCCCGTCGGTCACCGTAGCTCGAGTTCAAATTTGGATTTGAATCTACAGTTTGGTAATTCGCCTAAAATTCATACTTCCGATGCTCCAAAAATAACACCAAAAATATGAGGAGGTTCAGGATGATGTGCTCTAATTTTCATCTTTTAGTTTGAAGTTCTAAACTTGCTTCCAAAAATTCATATAAAATTCACAAGTAGCAGTGTTTCAGATTTGAATTTGAATTTTTGGGCTTTCAAAACTTTGTTCAAAAATTTGGCAAAAATATTGTAAATTCATCTTTTTACATGAGCAATCCAGCGGTGCAAAAATATGTGGGTAGTGTTTTTATAATTTTTGTATTTTGGTTAGGGCTAGCGTTTAGGGTTAGATTTTTCCTTTTTCCTTTTTATTTTTCTTATTTGCTTTTTCCTAGTTGGGTGATTTAGCATTAGTACCTGATTAAGGATGTGATTAGGGTAGTGATTACGTGCTAAACCCTAAATCGTGACATGGGATGTCACAGCCCTCCCCTTAAAGAAATTCTCGTCCCGAGAATCGCTACCAATTAAGGAGAGGGAGTGCGAAAATTTACCGATTTGCGTGACGCGAGGAACTCGGGAAAATTCTTCTCTAGAAAATCCTCTTGTTCCCAAGTTGCTTCTTCTTCGGTGTGGTTACTCCATTGCACTTTGTAGAAGGTGATGGTGCGATTGCGAGTTACTCTGGTCGCTTTGATCGATAATCCTGGACGGGGTATTCGGGGTAGGAGAGATCTTCTTCTAGTTGATCGGTGTCGGAAATGACCACATCTATCGGAGGCTTCAAACATTTCTTGAGTTGTGATACGTGGAACACATTGTGCACTCGAGCAAGACTATCCGGCAGCTTGCAATCGGTAAGCAACCGCGCTATGCTTTTCCACAATCGGATAGGGTCCGATATAGCGGGGTGCTAACTTTCCTTTAATTCCAAACCGAGATACGCCCTTATTCGGAGAGACACGAAGATAAACGTGGTCTCCCTTCTCAAATTCCAAGGGGCGTCTCCTCTTGTTAGCGTAACTCACTTGACGAGATTGTGCGGCTTTCATGTTGGCTTGAATTTGTCGAACCTTCTCCTCGGCTTGGGTGACAAGATCGGGACCAAAAGTAGTTCTCTCTCCCGCTTCCGACCAATTTAAGGGTGTACGACAAGAGTGACCATACAATGCTTCAAACGGTGACATTCCCGAACTCTCTTGATAGCTATTGTTGTACGAGAATTCGGCGAATGGAAGACAATCATCCCAATTTCCTCTATTTTCCATAGCACATGCCCTCAAGATATCCTCCAAATATTGATTCAATCTTTCGGTTTGTCCATCCGTTTGAGGGTGATATGCGGAGCTTCTAATGAGGGTGGTACCAAGACAAGAATGCAATTGTTCCCAAAAGCGAGATACAAATTGCGGACCTCGATCGGAAACAATAGTTTTAGGTACTCCATGCAAACATAACACTCTTGAGATGTATAACTCGGCATACTTCTTGGTATTGTAGGTAGTATGGACGGGGATGAAATGTGCGGACTTAGTTAACCTATCCACAATAACCCAAATTGAATCATGCTTCTTTGATGTGAGAGGCAATCCAACGATAAAATCCATAGCAATGTCCTCCCACTTCCAAACGGGAATCTTCAATGGGTTCAATAATCCGGCCTTTCTCAAGTGGTCGGCTTTCACTCGTTGACAAGTATCACACTCGGCCACATACCGTGCAATCTCACGCTTCATGCGTGTCCACCAAAACTTTTCTCTTAGGCCGCGATACATCTTGTTGCTACCGGGTGTATGGAATATTTAGACAAATGTGCCTCATCCATTATTTTCTTCCGTAATTCCATATCCTTCGAACAACGAGACGTTGGTTGAACCATAGTACACCATTGTCATCTTGTCGGAAACATGTAGCTTCATCTTTCTCAATCTTTTGCCGAATAAATTCCATACCTTCGTCCTTCTTTTGCGCCTCAATAATTTCCTCTCGAAGGGTAGGAATAAGGGCTAGATTATATAGCGAACCATAGGGAATGACTCGAAGACTCGGTTCACTAGAATCTGAAATTTCCGAGTTTTCCTTAGAACAACCGGTAATATGATTGCATTGATCCTTGCGACTCAAAGCGTCGGCAACCACGTTAGCTTTACCCGGATGATAATGGATTTCCAACTCATAATCCTTGATTAATTCCAACCATCTTCGTTGCCTCATATTTAACTCTTGTTGGGTGAAGATATATTTGAGACTCTTATGATCGGTGTAAAGATTGACAAGATATCCAAGTAGATAATGCCTCCAAGTTTTCAAAGCAAGGACAACCGAGGCTAGCTCCAAATCATGAGTGGGGTAATGTTGTTCATGCTTGCGAAGTTGACGAGAGGCATAAGCAATGACACGACCTTCTTGCATTAGCACACATCCTAGACCGGTGCCGGAGGCATCACAATACACGTCAAACGGCTTGGTGATGTCGGCTTGTGCTAACACCGGAGCGGATGTCAAATGCTTCTTGAGAGTTTGAAAGGCTTCTTCACATTCACGGCTCCATTTAAACTTAGCATCTTTCTCCAACAATTTTGTCATAGGCTTGGCTACGCTTGAAAAATTGGGAATGAATTTCCGATAATAGCCGGCAAGACCTAGAAAACTCCGGATTTGTCTCACCGACCTTGGGGATTTCCAAGCGAGCACGTCTCCCACTTTACTTGGGTCAACGGCGACACCTTCCGCGGAAATAATGTGACCCAAGAAAGGCACTTGCTTCAACCAAAATTCACATTTGCTAAACTTGGCATACAATTGATGATCACGAAGCCGTTGGAGAACAATGCGAAGGTGTTCGGCATGCTCTTCTTCGGACTTTGAATAAATAAGAATGTCGTCAATGAAGACCACGACAAACTTATCCAACTCGGGCATAAATACCGAATTCATCAAGTACATAAAATGAGCCGGGGCATTTGTGAGCCCAAAAGACATGACGAGATACTCAAAGAGACCATACCGTGTAGAGAATGCGGTTTTTGGAATATCTTCGCTCGGATCTTGATTTGATGGTAACCGGATCGGAGATCAATCTTAGAGAAAACCTTAGCACCAACTAGTTGATCAAAGAGAATATCAATCCGAGGGAGCGGGTATTTATTCTTAATAGTTACCGCATTGAGAGGGCGATAATCCACACATAGACGTAGCGTCTTGTCTTTCTTTTTCACAAAGAGAGCGGGACATCCCCACGGAGAAGAACTAGGGCGAATATATCCTTTATCCAAAAGCTCACTCAATTGCTCTTTTAAGATTGCTAGCTCATTGGGAGCCATCTTGTACGGCCTACGGAAATTGGTGCCGTACCGGGTTGGAGCTCAATCTTAAACTCGACATCCCGATCGGGTGGCATGCCCGGTAAGTCATCCGGAAAAACATCGGGAAACTCACATACCACGGAAATATCCTCAATCCGTTTTCCCTCAAGATGGTAGATTTTTGAAGTGGAGAATTTTGGATGGGGCAATCGGAGAATAGATGAACCATGGAGTGGGGAGTTTAGGTGAACTTCACGAGAATCGATGTGTAAAACGGCTCTATGGAGTTTCATCCACCTCATACCTAGAATTATATCTATTCCTTGCCCACACAAAACTATGAGAGATGAGGGGTATATTTTTCTTTCTAGGTGTAGTGGGACTTGCCTCAACTCTAGGTTTGTTTTTATCTTTCCACCGGGTGACGTGATGATATAGGGAATATCCAAAACGGTGGGGGTGAGTTGTAAGGTTTTTGCACATGCTTGACTAATGAAATCATGAGTTGCACCCGAATCAAAAAGAACCAAAGTGGAGTGGTTGTTGACCGAAAACATACCCGAAAGTACCGGTTCTCCCGCTTGAATCTCTTCGGCCGTGGTATAGTTGACTCGGCCATTCTTAGCATTTGGAGTGGAGGATTGATTGCGATTCCCATTCCCATTATCCCCATTGCGGTTTTGATTATTGTTGCCGCTTCCGGAACCATTGTTGTTGTTGTTGTTGCCCGGTTGCGGGTCGGAACACGGCAATCCTTTGCGAAATGACCCGGACGTCCACAATTAAAGCACGGACCTTGAGGACCGGGCCTAGCACCTTGGTATTGCTGCTGTGGAGGGCGGAACGAGGTGGTATGCTGCTGATTTCCACCGTGGGAGTGGTGGTGCTGCTGCGGCACAACCGACGTGAGCCCCCGTCGGCGGCAATGCGGCCCGAAACTTCGTCCGGTCGGGGAGGTGATAGCTAGCTTGTACTTGGGCGGAGCGGAGCCGGATGGATTTCCTACGGCACGCTTCCTCTTCTTGTCCTCTTGGTGAGCACGGATAGCATCTTCTTGCACGATTGCGGCACTCATCAAGTCATTGAACGTGCCGGTAGTGACTTGAGCCAAGCGATCTTGTAACTTTGGGCTTAGCCCCGAACGAAAGCAATCCTTCTTCTTGTCATCCGTGTCGGCATGGTAGGATGCATATTGAGCCAAGTAGTTGAACTTCCGTGCATACTCTTGCACGGTTCCGGCACCTTGCTTCAAACTAAGGAACTCTTGCAACTTGCGCTTCATGAGACCGGCGGGAATGTGATGCGCGCGAAATGCGGTGCAAAAGTCCGGCCAATTCACTTGAGTACCAGCGGGAAGTGCGGCGGTGAAACTTGCCCACCATGCACTAGCGGAGCCACGAAGTTGTTGAGCCGCAAAGAGAACCTTTTGCTCCGATGTGCAATTGAGGAGAGCAAACTTCGACTCAATGATGCGGAGGAAATTATCCGCCTCCAACGGATCGGTAGTAGCTTCACCAAACTTGGGCGGTTGAGTGGCCCAAAAGTCGGCATAGGTGGAATTCCTCGGCCCTTGGGGTGGCGGTCCTTGGCCTTGTCCTTGGTTGGTTTGACTTGCAAAGAACAAGCGGAACATCTCGTTTTGGTTGGACACGAGTTGTTCCAACGGCGTGAGGGGTGGAGGGTTAGGGAGTTGCTCTTCCCTCGCACCATGCCCACTTCCGGAAGCTTCACCACGGCGGGTATTCACCATCTGTCACGCATGAAAATTTTTCTCACGTTAGCTCATTAGACCAAGAGCTAAAATAGCAAGAAAACATGACATTGGGCATAAGGGACCAAAAATTTTCAGATTGCATGTACGAAGAAAATATTGATGAAATAAGCATAATGCATTGGCAACACACATATTCCATAGATTCTAACATAGTAGCAACATGATAGAAATTTTTGATTCACGAGAAACCACGGATCCGATACAACACGGTCTTAGGTTACATCACATGTGACCCACGAACCAACACAAATCTCGGAGAGCTTAATTAACAACACGCGGATCGTTTCCAACACGGTTACATGCCTCACGAGATTACAAATCCTACACACATAGAGCTACGACCACCGGTCGTGACAACTACTCGTCGTCATCGCCGTAGTAGTCGGCGTCCTCCCTCATGGGAGAGGGTGGTGCTCCGTCCTCGACGTCGGAAACATCCTCGCCATCATTCATCTCCACATCCTCCTCGGGTGGGATGATCTCAAGTGGCTTGGGAGGTCCGCCATTAAGGATGGCGTGCAGGGCGTTGTTGGCGGCTTGGAGATGCTCAATGGTAGCGTTGTTATGCGCTATGGTCGCCTCGGGCGTTCCGGAGGTCTCCCTCCAAAGCATCCCTAGCGCCCCGAGCCTCTAGGAGAGTAACATCCAACTCATCCTTCTCCTCGAGAAGGGCATCCACCTGGCCGGAGAGGACGTAGTTTTCCTCATTCGCGGCGGCGAGCTGGGCATCACGCTCATCAAGCGTGGCCTGCAGAGCGGCGGCTCCATTGCCCTCAAGGGCAAGGTGGGCGTCGTGGAGCTGCTCGAAGAAGTTCCAACGCTCCGTCTCGCTATACTCGAGCTGCGTACGGAGGGTATCCACCTCGGTAGTGCGCTCGGCCAGCTCGGCGGTGCGGGCAGCAAGCTCGGCGTCGCGAGCGGCGAGCTCGGCGTCGCGGGTGGTAAGCTCGGCGTCGCAGGTGGCGAGGGTGGCCTGCAGGGCAGCACGCTCCTGCTCCAACTCGAGCACCCGCCTCGCGAGGTTCTCACGGTCCAACATGAGCTTGCCGGGGGCCATCTGTCGGAGAATTTTGAAACACAAGTCAAAACTCAAGATCCAACAACAAAGCATGCTAAATGAGTAAAGCATGACTGATGGAATGGCACCAACTTAGCAAAAGAATGCAACAAAACTTTTCGCACAAATCCTAACACGGTTCCATTTTTCTGGACAGAATTGACATGCTACCGAAACTCGATGATTACTCCTGTTTCTGGGCTGAATCAAACTTTTATTTTGTTACAAAAGTTTTAGACAATTTCTTAATCTTTCCAACGCATCCTAGAACAGCTCAATCCGACTTGTCGTTTGAAAGTTATGCACGATCTACGATAGGGACAGAACCGGAGCACATTCTGAAAAATTCCAGAACAGCTCTCTGTAATGGGCAATTCTAGCTACGTTCCAGATTTTTACAAGACCTGAGACTAGGAGATTGTTGTAGTGCATAATGCAAGATTTCCAGAAAGTCCTTATTTGCCTTATTTGGATAAGTAACTTGGAAGTTATGCTCATTTTTGTGAAAGTCAAGAAATCTGCCACGGTTTGCCATGTTTTAGTGTTTCGGTTTTCAACCTTTTGTGAGAATTAAGCTAGGTGATCAAATTTTTGGTGATTGTTCCATTTATATGAGTTCACATGCATATATTTGACATGATGAGATGATATGCAATTATGATGGATGCTCAATATGTCGTCTCGTACGTCCTCACAAAAATTAAAAGACCGCGCCCGCCGATACGAATATCGGACAAGCGCATCGGTGGCACACACACACCTCTCACACGATACTACACGAGCTAAAACGTTGTTATGTATCTGCAAGAGATGGATTCCAGAAACATTACATCAAATTCAAAAGAAACAAGCCAAAAATAAATCCATGTCACCTCGCCTCACATGGAGAGCTCTCGAATAAGAGTGTATTCGAGTCACACCAATAATATCATGCGAAAATTGACAACACTCAATCACATACCTTTGCTCAAGCCGTAGTTGCAAAATATTTAACAATCATAACACGGGGTTAGTTTTTGCCACCATTCTATATAGTCCTCATATTGGCCTTTCTATCTAGACTCGTGCCTCACCGTAACTCAAAAACGGGTTTTAAGATTTTTAGAATGAGTGTTAACGTGACGCAAATCCCAAGTCGGCTCGATACCACGTGTCACACCCCTATCCCGAAAGATAGTTAAGTGTGGTACGGATCGCCTTGGGAGATGATTGACGAAGCAACCATACATAGCATCACATTAACAAGCATACACGATTTGCAAGGTTACATAATTAAGTCTTGATTACAACATAGAGTTCGAATAAAAGATACATTAGGTTCGAGATTAAGTCTTACATAACCATGATCTTTGTTCGAATTTAAAGTGCGGAAGCGAAATACATAACTCGACGATACATAGATAACTTAAAGGAACCATGCCGGCCTAGGCCATGGCTCACTCATCATGGGTCGGAGAGCTAGGGACCCATTCAATGGTCCACTCTTTGGGCTCTTCTCCGTCCCAAACCACCTTACCACAACAATCACAAAAACCGGCTTGCGGGAAACCCGTAAATCAACATGAAGTGGCAAAGCCTCGAGTATCTAACATACTCCGCAAGTCTTACCCGTCAAATTGGCCATCTAAGACCGACTCCTAGATGCATGGGGCTTGACCGGTTTAACTTGGCCTTTTGCGTAAAGAGCACCTATGCTAATTAGGTTGGCAATTTATTACTTAGCCAAATTAATAGGGTTATTGCATAAAAGAAACTTTAGTGAGCATACTAGCAAGACAATAGTTTGCAATACAATTTAATATCAATATAAAACAGCAAGCTATTCAATCTCTTTCCATTACTACACATTGCGGACTGCTCGAATCAAGTGGTACTCATTAACCGAGAGGAAACGGCGATAATTATCGAATTATTAATCCTGCAGGAAAGAACCCAAATGCACGACATACGCATCATTTAAGAACACGTATGGCCACCGTTCGCGAGTTCATCATAAAGTAAAACACGGGGCCACCGACCCCGAGTACACGTCCCCTTGCGACCGTTCAACAACGCGCCCAAGGCTTAACCCATGTACTCTCCAACGGTCCTCAACCCGTGCAACCACCGTGCCATACACATCACCTCCGGGTCGGTGAGATATCCGGCTCACTTTACAACTTACAAGCTACGTAGGTTTACCAATCCCCATAAGAAAGGTATGCAAGTGGTACACAACTCAAACTTGTCCGCGGAGCCACAATGGGGTGTTCTCAATTTTAACCAAATTCATCATGTTCACATTTAATCATAAGCCATGAGTGAGGTCCCCAATCTATCGTTGACTCCATAAACATAGCATAGCAATTCTAACGAGGATATGACACATAAGCGACATGGGACATATAGGGATTTATGCATGTGGATTTCCAATCAACGCCTAAAACTTAAATGCACATTCATCATCCTTAATATAGTGATAAAGAAAGACATTTCAAATAATAGGAATGCACCGGGGCTTGCCTTGAGAGTGATCGAAGTTAGCACTAGCCTCACAAGCGTTGAGCGTGGCGATAGCTTCTTCCGGCGGGATCAATTCGGCGTCGTCACCTAAGGAATGAAATGCAATGCATAAGTCATATGAGTACAAGGTCGATGATGAGAGTAATGCATGGGTGCTGTTTTGTAAAGATCCAAATGAGTATGTAATTCAAAAGTTTGTTTGTTCGAACCCTAATAAGCATGACATGTCTCTTGTTTTCTTTTACGGAACCCAATTACATGAACAAGCATAACCATACTAATATAATGAGCAATGACTTGATGGCATAGACATGAGTGCTGTGGTTAGTGTAGGTTTAGTACTAATATCTTAGCAAGTTTCTATAATACAAAACGAAGAAATCTAGGCTTAGGTGTTTTGACATCACATGCGATGACGATTCCCTTTTAGAATAGGAATTTGATTTCAAAATTCATACATAGGTGAAATACATGAAACCTTTTGACTAAACCTGCCATGAGGTGCTAAAGGACATAATGAACAGTAGAACTTACATAAACATGCATGATCATGATTCTTAATGACATAAAACTAATTATGCTTGTGCTGAAAATGACCCTTTAGAAATTTAGATCTAGGGTTTGCAAAAATCATTACTTAACATGCTCAAAATTTAACATGGGATTTTCTACACATGCACAGTACCAAAAGGAAATTAATTGCCAAGTTTCATGCAAAAATAATTTATACAGAATTAATTAAAAATTAAATACAGGGAATGCAAGAAAGGCAATAACTTGAAAAATATGAAACGAAATGCAGATCTTCCAGTGCCAAAAATTCATGTGTGTCTGGGTGAAGACTTTGGCCAAGTGGCTTTTAATTTGGATTTATATTTTTAAAGTTATGGCTTAGTTAAGTTTTCAGGGATTGACTTTTGTCATTTTTGTAAAAATGTGAAAATGACCAGATCTGATGAGCTCATGTTACTTTTATGAAAGTACAGGTCTTCTAGTTTCCAAAACATTTTAGTTTGTAATTTTTGGACGACTCAAACGCTAGATATGAATTTTTCAAACTCAAACGAAGTTCGGATCTATTTACGAAAATGCCACCGAGTAATTTCAAACAGAGGGGTGGCGCGCGCTCCGGCGGACGGCGGCCGGCGCCGGCGAGCTCGCTCGCGGCGGCGCTGCGCTGGAGCTCATGCTCCGGCCTTAAGGGGAAATGGTGCGTGTGCGACGGGGAACACGATGGTGGGGTCCACGGGGCCCGCGGTGGCCGGAGCACCGGTGACCACGACGCGGCGGCGGGGCGGCACTTCGGCATCGTCGTGCGCGGCGCACGGAGGACGAGAGGGGTGGAGTTTGGGCGCAAAAGCTCCGCCTTACCTTGGAGAAGGGCGGCGGGGGCTTGGACGGTGACGAGGAGGGCTCGAGGTGGGGGCTCGACGGGGAGGTGGCGCAACCGGCGGCGGCGGCGGTCTGCTTTCTCCAAAATTCCGGTGGCCGGCTGCAGGGAAAGGGGAGCTGGTCGGGGGGAGAAGGGGAGGCTCTCGCGTGCAGCTTGGCGGAAAAACTAGGGGCGCGCGTCCCGCCTAGCTTGCGCGCGACGCGGCGGCGTCCATGGCGGCCGAACGGAGGCGGCGACGGCTTTTCTCCTCGCGTGCGAGCTGCGAGTGGGGAGGAAGCAGAGCGGCGGTGCAGCGAGGTGCGAAGGGTGTTGGGCGAGCGCTTTGTGGCGAAGGAGGGGCGAGGAGGCCCGGCGTCCGTGCCAATTATCTGGAGAGAGACGGCGGCCGGGGGTAGCAGGCGGGCGTGGGGCGCGGCTTCAACTCGCGGTGCTCCCTGTTGGTCGGCGGGTACGCCCGGTGGTTGGGGAGCTGGCCAGAGGGCGCTGCGGATGGGACGGATCCGGGCGCGTGCCCGGGCAGGCGCGGGAGGCGGCGGACCGGCGGGCACGGCGCCATTGCCCGTTGGTCACCGTAGCTCGAGTTCAAATTTGGATTTGAATCTACAGTTTGGTAATTCGCCTAAAATTCATACTTCCGATGCTCCAAAAATAACACCAAAAATATGAGGAGGTTCAGGATGATGTGCTCTAATTTTCATCTTTTAGTTTGAAGTTCTAAACTTGCTTCCAAAAATTCATATAAAATTCACAAGTAGCAATGTTTCAGATTTGAATTTGAATTTTTGGGCTTTCAAAACTTTGTTCAAAAATTTGGCAAAAATATTGTAAATTCATATTTTTACATGAGCAATCCAGCGGTGCAAAAATATGTGGGTAGTGTTTTTATAATTTTTGTATTTTGGTTAGGGCTAGGGTTTAGGGTTAGATTTTTCCTTTTTCCTTTTTATTTTTCTTATTTGCTTTTTCCTAGTTGGGTGATTTAGCATTAGTACCTGATTAAGGATGTGATTAGGGTAGTGATTACGTGCTAAACCCTAAATCGTGACATGGGATGTAACAACAACCTTACGTGCAGGGAAGAATGTGCTCTAGTTACCTAAAATCAACTTGGAATTCAATATACCAACCAAAAGCCAAAGTCCAAAAATCCCAGCCAAAACATCACCCTAAGAAAGGACGAAGTTCGGTCGGGAACCGAAGTTTCGTATAGTCCCGAGGGATTCAGACGGAAGTTCCGTTCCAAACGGAACTTCCGACCTGGTCGTGGAATCCAAGTACACCAAGTCCCGATAGAAGTTCCATCACTTCCGGAAGGTTTCACGCGGAAGTTTCGTTCCCAGCGGAACTTCCGACTTGACTGTTGTTCTACACTCGTTTCGAGAGACAACGGAAGTTCCATCAACAACGGAAGTTCTGTCAATCCCCATCTTGACCTAGCAACGGCTCTTTTGAAGCCTCCACTATATAAAGCTTTCCCCAACCCGTGAGCAAAAGTGCTTGGTGCTTTTTGAACTTCCAAATCTTGCTCAAGCTCTCTCTCCCTTACTTCTCTCCATTCCTTTTCGGATCCAAGGCCATTTGAGAGAGTCCCCATCTTGATTCCAAGCTTGATAGCATCATCCCAACCTAGAGCACATCTTCCCTTAGCAACTAATCTCGTTTTCACTTGTTACCCCTGGAGATTCGTTCTCCTAGAATGGCTAGGTGTTACCCTAGATCTCCCAAGCTTGTGGTGAGCCTTGGGAAGTTTGTGAAGGTTCCGATTCGCCTCCTCAAGGAAAAGAATCGAAGGAAGAAGAAGAAAACCAAGTTTGACATTTGTGGCCACTTGAGGAGGATTAGGGTTGAAAAAGACCCGGCTCTTTGTGAGCTCCTCAACGGAGACGTAGGAACCTCTTTGTAAGGGGTCCAAACTTCGATGAAAAATCTCCTTGTCTCTCTTGCTCGTTTTGTGGCGTGCTTTTTTGTTTCCGTTTTGGGTGTTTATCATCCGATCTACTAGTGTGTTGTGTGTCTATTGAATTCCTACGGGTACAACATTCTCAAGAGGTCAAGGAAGGTTTCTATTCAAGTGGAATCGTAAGATTCTCCTTTCTTTGTCAATCCCTAGGCTTTCCTCCATCACCCCGACGGAAGTTCCATCTAGGGCGAATTTGATCTTTTGTTTTAGTTTTCTGATTTTTCAGGTTTTATCTACATTGCCTATTCACCCCCCCCCGGGCAACTTTCAATTGGTATCGGAGCAGGTCTTCTCATTAAGAGCTTAACCGCTTGAGAAGAAAAGATGTCGGGGAACACGGCGAATTGGGGGATGATCCTGTTGTTCTTTGCGTTGCAAATTTGTCCGCACGTCGAAGGAACGCCGGTGCGAACGAAGCACCAAGGATTAATGTTGCTTGGATGTGGAACTCGCGTCCGTACTAGCCGGCCTCCACATCCAACAGACCTCCAAGAAAAGTCAGCTCGGAGCAGCAGGAGCTAGAGCCGGTTCGACATCGGCACCAAGGACTCCGAAGCTACTTCCCCGACGTTCGTCTATTCAACTCCATGGGGTTTGATTTCGATGCTTTGGTAGCCTTGTTTTTTCAGTTCATTTTATTTCATTCATATTGTAAAATCCAACACATGTAATTGTAGGTATCAATTGTGCTAATTCATGTATTTTCACTTGTAAATATGCATACCAGAAATGTATTCATGTATTTGTCATATTGTATTCTTGTTATATGGTTGGAACTAAGTCAAGAGTGGTCATTACTGTCGTAGACTTACCGTACGGGTATACATTGATCGGAAGAATGATTTATCAAGGACATGGTGGCGTATTGAAGACATAAGACCGGTGGGGCGGGCCCACGAGTGGTGTCCGACCGGTATAGGATTCCATAAGGTTTCATAAGACCGGTATGGAAATAAAGGCGGACAGCAAGACTGGATTAATCCTTAAGGAAAGTACAAGACCGACCGAGTAGGACTCCGAATTGATAAAGAAGCTTAGAGATAGAGTTTCTAGTTATGTAGATATTGTATTCGACTAGGATTCTACAGGTAACCTTGTCTCCCCGGACATATAAGGTGGGGGCGGGGACCCCTAGAAGCACAAGTTCGACAAGTTCTCATAGGTTCTCACAAGTTAGGACAAGTTCCTACACTCGACAACTCACAATTAGCAATCTGTTAAAGGCAATACATAACATACGGGACGTAGGGTATTACTCTCAATCGAGAGACCTAAACCTGTCTAAAATCGCGTGTTCTTGTGTGTTCCGTGTGTTGCACCATCGAATTCCATGCTCGTGAGGGACCGGGTAGTTCTAATGCCGAGATTAAGACTCGACATTTACGCGCCGAGTAGGGGTCCCGGCGAGTTCCAGCCGAGTTCGATGGCTTCTACTTTCGACTTCGACTTCG
The DNA here is from genome assembly GCA_031894775.1 of Chloris gayana. Classification (NCBI taxonomy): domain Eukaryota; kingdom Viridiplantae; phylum Streptophyta; class Magnoliopsida; order Poales; family Poaceae; genus Chloris; species Chloris gayana. The sequence continues at coordinate 76,927 of JAUNZO010005138.1, read as the reverse complement.
CTACAAGCTTCAAGATCTGCTTCGGGTTTCTCGACTTCATTCTATGACGGCGATCGGTGTCGCGAGCGATGACTAGTGCAGGATGACGATCGTCGCCGCGACGACGACGACGAGTGGTGTCGCAGGACGACGATCGCCAGCTGCGACGACGATGACGACGACCGGTGTCACGGAGCGATGACAGGTGCAGGACAACGAGCGGTGTCACGGGACTACGATCGATGCCTCTACGTAACGACGATCGGTGTCGTGGAGCAATGACCGGTGCAGGATAACGACTCGCTGCCGCGACGACGACGGTGACCGTTGCAATGATCGTTGTCTTGTGACGACGAAGTTCGATGCCGCCGAGCGATGACCGACAACACGACAATAATCTCAACATCTTTTATCGGTCGTCAAATTCGATTTGGAGCGCCGCTCGCTGCTCGGACGCGGTCTTTAGCGCGTGCTGTCAATCTTCGATTCGACCGATCGCGTCGTCTTCAACATCTTTTATCGGTCGTCAAATTCGATTTGGAGCGCCGCTCTGCTCGGACGCGGTCTTGAGCATTAGCGCGATCGCTAATCTTCGATTTCGATCGATCGCGCCGTCTTCAACGAGGTTTCATCGGTCGTCGGCTTCAACTTGGAGCGCTGCTGCTGCTCGGACGTGGTCTTGAGCATTAGCACGGCTGCTAATCTTCGGTTTGACCAATCGCGCCGTCTTCAACAGCTTTCATCGGTCGTCGGTTTCAACTTGGAGCGCTGCTGCTGCTGCTCGGACGTGGTCTTGAGCATTAGCGCGGCTGCTAATCTTCGGTTTTGACCGATTGTGTCGCCTTCAACCATCTTCATCGCGTTGCTGCTGCACGGAGATGTTGTCTTGAGCTGAGCGTGATCGCCAAACTACTCATCGATCGGCTACATCATCTTCGTCCGGGCTCAGGGCTACGCCCAATAAACCAGCTAAGTGGCTTTTACACTTAAGTTTTTGTGTTTAAACTTATATAATGCGATGCTCATGATAGCTTTTTGATAATATGAAATATATCAATCTTTGCTTATCTACATGGTTTTGTTAATCTTGGAATCTTAATTTTGAATTAATATACCATGGCATGGGGCTGCTATTTAAGAGCGGTCGGTTAATAATTTGTGATCCTGAGTTCTAAGACCGGTCATTTTTTCTATACGGCACGATTTTGTTAAGTAGACCGCCGCTATGTGCTATATTGAATGCTGATTAGAGCCGAGTGGTCATGTTATAGTTGGTTCGTGTTGAATTAACCATCGTTGCTTGGTTATAGACTTGATTGGTTGAAACAGGATGGTAAAATTTAAGTTTTCTGAAATTAGAGTGACCGGTTATTAAAGTTGAAATTACATTAGGCATATAATGATTAATCTGGACCGCTGCAGTTTGCGCGAAAGGAGAAAATCTTATATGTTGAAGTAAGGAAAACATATAAATACCGGTCAAAAATCTGGAAATAATTTGAGATTTGCAGTAAATAAAACATTGGAGTATTTATTTACATATGAGTACACTCATGTACTTCTTAAATTGTTTTTACGGATACAATGGACTAGAGACTAGGTCTTGGTTCCGCTTGATGTACTTGGTGCTTCCGGTCTTGGGTGCGGTGACAGAGGAGAAGTCCACGTGATTTGGATAATCACGGGGCTCTTTTGCCAATTGTGATGACCGGTCCGAGTGTTCGACACTCGATCCGTTAAGCATTTTTAGCCCGAATATATGATTTCGAAGTGATTTATGCAACAAACCGATCGGGTTGAAGACCGCTATCCGACTGATTGGTTAACCGTAGGCCCCGGGTGTTAATCATTCGATCGATAATAGGTGTGAAAAATTCGAGTTTATTGTGTGAATTTTGGCGACCGATTTGATCAGCCAGGAATTTGGATTTGAGCGATATTCGATAAGCGAAATTTCGGTTATGACCGATGCGAATCACCAGGAGTATGAGATTCGACACCGGTCCGGACCGGTCGAAAAGTATGTTCTTGGCGGAAGATGTTAAAGAGTTACAGAGGAATGGTCTACGTGATTTGAATAATCACGGGGGCTATTTTGCAAATGTTTGAGCGGTCCGAGGCATGGAGTGCCCGATCGCGATAACATTGAAATATCAAATTGGATTGTTTGAGGAAATTGAATAATGAGACTGGTTAGATCAAAGACAATTAGGTCTTGCCTATCTAATCATTGTGAAATTGGATGCCTTAGGCCCTGGGTGTTAATCATTCGGCTGATTATAGGCCTTGGAGACTCGAGTCGATGTAAGTTAATTGGGAAACTGGTCCGATCAACCAGAATTTTGGTTCTTAGTGAAATTTCACTAAGCGGATTATGACTTCGAGGCTGATTTAGGCGGTGTGTTATGTCAATCGGTATGAATCTCCAGGACATATGAAGTTCCGACCGGTATGACCGGTCCGAAAAATATGTTCTTGGCAGAAATTGCTGAGAGGAATGCGATTTGATGGAAAATAATAAAGCATAGTCTCTCAAGAAAGACTCTTGCATTATTTGCGATCCTCAAATGATACAAGAGTCGGGGGCTATACCTAATTAGGTGGACCCGACGTGTGCACCGTGTTCAAGAGTGGTCTGCAGAGATCTCGGGAAGTGGAAAATAATGGAAATTGAAAGGAGTCATGTCGTGTATAAATTGCATATTGAAGGAAATAATGAAGAATCAACTAGTGAACTCTTGCATTATTTGAAAGGAGTTCAAATGATCCAAGAGTCGGAGGCTATACCCAATTGGGTGCACCTAACCAGCGCACTAGAAGAAAAATACTTTTGTTTTCGCATACCTAATTAGGTGGTATGGAGGATAAAATAACATTTTTTTGGATTTTTGAAGCGTCTTGAAGAAGAAGAAGTATTGCAGAAGATTGGAGTTCTTTTTAATTTAACATTGGAATCGGACCAACATGCGGAAGACTGGTCGGTCTTATTCAATGTCAAATCAAGAATTACTCGGGAGCTCGTTGTCGTAGACTTACCGTACGGGTATACATTGATCGGAAGAATGATTTATCAAGGACATGGTGGCGTATTGAAGACACAAGACCGGTGGGGCGGGCCTACGAGTGGTGTCCGACCGGTATAGGATTCCGGAAGGTTCCATAAGATCGGTATGGAAATAAAGGCGGACAGCAAGACTGGATTAATCCTTAAGGAAAGTACAAGACCGACCGAGTAGGACTCCGAATTAATAAAGAAGCTTAGAGATAGAGTTTCTAAGTATGTAGATATTGTATTCGACTATGATTCTACGAGGTAACCTTGCCTCCCCGGACATATAAGATGGGGACAGGGACCCCTAGAATCACAAGTTCCGACAAGTTCTCATAGGTTCTCACAAGTTAGGACAAGTTCCTACACTCGTGACAACTCGCAATTAGCAATCTGTTGAAGGCAATACATAACATACATGACGTAGGGTATTACTCTCAATCGAGAGGCCTGAACCTGTCTAAAATCGCGTGTTCTTGTGTGTTCCGTGTGTTGCACTATCGAATTCCTTGCTCGTGAGGGACCAGGTAGTTCTAATGCCGAGATTAAGACTCGACGAGTTACAACGAGACTTGTGGACATCCGACAACCAAAAAAGGGGTTATATGTCTATTACAGCCCATTTCATTGATGATTCTTGGTCTCTTAGAAGCATTATTATGAGGTAATTGTTTCCTACAAGCCTGTTTTCTTACTTCCATGAAGTGTATTTCAGATTTTGATCACATTTTTTGCTGCCATCAAGCAGGTTCATTTATGTCCCAACTCCGGACACAGGTGAAGTTATTTCAAATGAGCTATATGAAGCTTTAGTTGAATGGAATCTTAAGAAGATATCAACGGTTACGGTGAGACAGTTGCAGCTCCAATGATACAACAATCAAAGAGCTTGTCAAGAAGATTGGTAAACCTAAACTGATGTTGTGATGCCCATATTCTTAATTTGATTGTGAAGGATGGTTTAGAGGTCATAGCACCTGCAATTGCAAAAATTCGTGAAAGCATAGCTTTTTGGACAGCCACACCTAAAAGGGTGGAAAAGTTTGAAGAAATTGCTAAGTATGTGAAAGTCCCTGTTGTACACAAATTGGCCCTTAACCGCAAAACTAGATGGAACTCTACTTACAAGATGCTTTCTATTGCTTTACCTTATGTGGCTGTTTTTAACCGCGCATCACGGGTTGAGAAACTTTATGATTGTGTTCCAAGTGAGGCTGAATGGAATTTTGCTAGAGAGGTGGTTTCCGACTGAAGATGTTTAATGATGTCACTAATATTTTTTCTGGAACTAATTATGTCGCTGCAAATGTTCAACTCCTCAAAATCTATGAGGTTAAAATGAAAATTAGGGAATGGTCTTATTGTGGTAACCCTATAATTGAAGACATGTCGGTAGAGATGATTACCAAGTTTCACAAGTATTGGAAAGACATTCAAGGACTGATAGGCATAGCTACTATACTTGATCCTAAATTCAAGACTGATTATCTTCTTGGATTTTTTGAAACATTGTTTGCTGATACCAATGAAGTGCCTCATGATAAAGTTGAAAGTGTTAGAAACTCTATCTATGAATGGAAGAAGGAATATCAAGTGGAACAGGATGAAGATAATACAGAATCATCAGCTATTCCTCTTGGCAATTCTGGTTTCTTGTCACAAATTAGTGCACGTGTTGCAACCAGAAGGCCAGCAGCCACAAGAGTCAAATCTGAATTGGATAGGTATTTGGAGGATGAGTTATTCCCTGTTGACATAGAAAATTTTCAGATTCTAGATTGGTGGAAGGTGGCTGGGACAAGATATCCTACTTTGAGAAAGATAGCACGTGATATATATGCTATTCCATTCAGCACTATTGCCTTTGCATCTGCGTTTAACACTAGTGGGGAAGGGGGGGGGGGGAGGGGTCCTTAGTGAGCATCGCAGCAGGCTGACTCCGAAGATTTTGGAGGCACTAATGTGTGCTCAATATTGGATACGAAACAAGTACAAAGGTATATCTATTTTACAATTTCTGTTCTTCCATTTATAGTGTTTATACTTCTGCAACTTTTAAGTATGTTTCGATATTATATAGATGATGAGAATAAAACCAAACCTGAAACCTTTTGGAGCTGTCCGGAAGAGATCCAAGAAGGGGTTGAGGTTATTTTCTTACTTTACATTCTTACATAGCTGATTACACTTATACTAATTTCCTAATTGAATAAGTGCCTCTACATTTTTCCTACAGGGGACTTGCACTTTGTTGAAAAGAAGTGCACAAGTGCTTGTGTGGTGACTTTTCTTTTGTGAGCTGAAATGCATATGCATGTGCTGCTGTGTTGGTGCCTCTTGCGTCTTTAGTGCCGAGTAGGTTGGAACTTGGAGATTTTGGACTTGGTCTGTTTTACTTATTTTAATGTTGAGCTGCTAAACGAGTTCTATGGATGGTTAAGAGTTAAGATTGAACTTCATTGGTGATTGCTTGTGTTAATTCCTTGTGCACATGTGATTGTTTCCTTGTCATGGTATTAAAGTGTTAATTCCTTGCATAGTTGTTGCGGGTACAGGTTACCCGATGTTGACGGTCGTTACGACCAATTTCGACCGTCAATTAGTCAAATAAATGAGAAGGACTAGGCATGTCGTACACGCATTTTACTTAGAAATAACCTAGTTCCACTTGTACCTCTAGATTTTTAGTGTGCAGGTGGATAATGATGAATTCCGGGCCCCGAGGCGACAAATCAACACTTTTACAAAACTTCCATTTCGCCGCGGGAATCAACTCCAAGATAAAAGGCCAATGACCACGAAATCCAACACAAAGAAGGCCACAAGCAACTGGAATAAAGACCAACATCCAGTGGGGGAGCCAATCGGCAAAGCCCGATCCAGGAGGGGCCGGAACCGGTTCGGCCGAACCCACCGGGGTGGTTCGGCCGAACCGATATGGTGGCCCCCCGGCCCACTTTTCTCTCGGCGGTTTGCCCACCGCCTCCGGAGGTCGGTTCCACGCGCATTAAATGCCACCGACCTACGAAACCGCCTCCAGGAGCCGACCTTTCAAGCCTATATAAGGAGGGGTACCCCCCTCCTTAACACACACAACAACACAAGGATCATTCTCTCCTCACACTAGAAGTTTAGAGGCTTTCTAGGTAGTGCTAGGCTTAGTAGTGGGCTGCCTCATTGCTCCCAAGGTCTTGTGGAGAATTGGGTATAGCTCTTGTATCCTCTCTTTGTAAGACTTGATCTTTTATATATGGAATACTTTCGTTTATATCCTTGTCATGAGCTTGACAGAGTAGTCATGATCTTGCTCGATCGTTCATCGTTCGTTCATATGAGTTCATCGTTCGTTCTTCGTTCTTCATTAATAGAAGATGAACACATATCGAATGTTCTTCGTTCGTTCATACTTGATCATCGATTACTCTTGATCTTACTTGGTTGATTGCCGTTCGTCGCTCATTCTTGAGCGACGAACGCCTTTGCATGACTTAGTGCTAGCTTTGATCCTTTCGTCCGGCTTATGCTAGTTAGACTAGTGTTCTTATGAATAGGCTTCGGGTTCATCGTCCCGCAAGGGTGCTCTAGATTTACCACCATGTCGATCCGTAGGATTGGGGTGCCTCGAGGGATCTAGAGTTGTGGTTAGTGACGCCGGCATGGTGCTCGGGGTTATCTACCCACCTTTGAATGTGCTTCGTGTCCCACGGTTTGTAGAGGTAGGTGACAAGAAGTGACAGCCTTGTCATCCAAAGTAATCCTCCACGTTCGGGCATGGCATAGGAGTCTAAAAGGCCGGAGTCGCGAGGCGGACCTCGCGTAAGACGGATCTCCCGATGATGCCTAGGCATTAGACGCTTGCTTACGCTTGCATGATCTTGGATGTTAGGTAGAAGCTGCGCACTCATATGAATGTTGTATCATTAGGAGTAGTGGTCTCGCTAGTCTAGTTTAGCTTTATCTAGGATTGCCTCTATCCCTTTTATTAGAGAATGCATTGCCTTGGTGTGTGTCACACTATCCTCAATTTATTGCTCCTAACCCCTGCATTGGAATGTGATTACTTCATCACTCTTTTGTAACACCATGAGCATAAGTACTCTTATCAACCATGTCTTCCTTTGGGAAAATATAAATACGATACCCTTGAATACTCTCGGGTGAAATGCTACAACGGGTTATCCGTCCGCTTGCGGATATTCATGACCCACCTTATAATACATATCTAGTACTTGTACTGGATGTGGATTATTTGGTTAAATAGTGCAAGTGACTTAAACCCTTGGCTCTCCCGCGGTCACGTGTTTCTTTCCGCGTGACCTTAAGAGATGCCAACAAGCATTTCCGGCGCCGTTGCCGGGGAAGACATTGGTTAATAAGAATACAATGAATGTTCATGATTACACTTGATGATGATTTAATCATTACCTTTGCAAGCTAACCTTGATCTGTTTTCTCTTCAATGTGAAAACAGGATAGTGCATGCGTGGATTCAACTTGCCGAAAAACTTCGTTGATAATCCCGAGTCTCTTGCGAGAAAGACTCGACCTCGCGTCGTTGTCTCTCCTCAAGAACCCACGACAAGCGAGCCCGCATCTTCCGCACCATCAACCTCAACACTCATGGCTGAAAGGACCCTTCGTGACTACTCGCGCCCTCCGTCGCCAATGTGCCCATTGGGCCCAACGTCGACGCCGGTGCCGCAGGACTTGACATCAAGTCCAGCCTCATCACTATGGTGCAAGCCATTCCCTTTTGTGGAAAGGCCTCCGAGGACGCCAACTCTCATCTCCAACAGTTCCCGGAGATATGCAACACATCAGCCACGGCCGGAGTCAACCAAGATGCTATCGGACTTCGCCTGTTTCCCCTATCCCTCCTTGGGAAGGCGAAACAGTGGTTTTATGCCAATCGTGCAAGCATTGACACTTGGGACAAATGTTCCACGGCGTTCCTCGCCAAGTTTTTCCCGATGGGTAAAACCAATGCCCTTCGTGGAAGAATTGCAAGTTTCCAAGCAAGCGACAAATGAATCCATGCCCGAGGCATGGGAAAGGCTTCAAGAATATATTCTGGCCTGCCCTCACCATGGGATGGAGGAATGGCTCATTCTTCAACACTTCTACAACGGGTTGACACCAACAACCCGTGGACATATGGATGCCGCTCGCTGGAGGAGCCTTCTTCTCCAAAACCGTTGCCCAAGCAAAAGAACTCATAGAGAAGATGGTCTCCAATCAAGGGTGGAGCGATGATCGACTCCAAACACGCTCAAGAGGCGTACACCCTGTCAAGGAGGTGGACATGCTGTCCGCCAAGGTTGACCTCCTCATAAAACGCTTGGATGAACACAACGCAAATGGTGGTGTTCATGCATTGGACTCACACATGACGTGTGAGGAATGCGGGAACACCGGCCACATGGGGAAGGATTGCCCCCATACCCATGAAGAAGCATTCTACATGAACAACAACAACGGGTATCGTCCAAACGGAGGACAAGGGTACAACCAAAACCGACCATCATATCAAGGAGGTAACAATTTTTCCGGCTTTAACAATAATCAGCCTTCCTTGAAAGATTTGGTTTATGGCCAAGCTAAAATCAACGAATCTATCAACAAAAAGCTTGCTGCCAACGACAAAGTCTTAGAAAACATAATCGCACAAATAGAAGGTTTCTCCTCTCGCTTTCAAAAATCAGCCGAGCTTTAATAAAATGATTGAAACCCAAGTTGCTCAGCCTAGCTGCTCTTATTCCTGGTTCTAATTCGGGAAGATCCCGGGGCAACCCGAGTCTTCGTTGGAAAATGTTAATGCGGTTACCACGAGGGGAGGAAAATCCACTCGGGATCCGCCATATCCTAACCATGCAGCAAAGAAGAACAGGAACGAACCGGAGGAGGAAAGCCCTTCTACTACCAAAGAAAAAGAAGAAGAACCGAAGCCAAGTGACGGGAAGAATGGAATTGAATTTCAAGACACAAGCTTCTTGCCATTCCCTCACGAAACAGGAAGCCAAAGGAGGATGAACAATTTGCTCGATTCGTCGAGACCATCCGAAGGATTCATGTCAACGTGCCATTATTGGACATGGTGCAGGTGCCCACATATGCACGTTACCTTAAAGACATCCTCAACAACAAGAGACCATTACCCAACGAGGAAATGGTCAAGCTCACGAGAGGAGTGTAGCGCAGCTATACTCAATCGGCTTCCGAAAAGAAGAAGGACCCTGGCTGCCCCACAATATCATGTTCCATTGGGGCACACCACTTCGACCAAGCCTTATGTGATCTTGGGGCAAGCGTCGGCGTGATGCCCAAAGAAGTCTTTGATCGTTTGAGCTACACAACCTTGACTCCTACACCAATGAGGTTGCAATTGGCGGACTCTTCGGTCCGCTACCCCGCGGGAATAGCCGAAGACGTGCCAGTAAAAATTCGAGGCAACTTCATACCGGTGGACTTTGTGGTGCTTGAGATGGATATTGACAAGAACACGCCCCTCATTTTGGGACGTCCCTTCCTCGACACCGCAAACGCCCAAATTGATGTTGGGAATGGAGAAATCCGATTCCACATCAATGGGAAGGAGGAAAAGTTTGAGTTTCAACCAAGAATAGAGCAATGCTCAATGATCAAGATCAAGTATGGGCCAAATCCCTCAAACATCCGTGAAGTTGAAGTGACGCCAAGAAAGACGGATAGTCTCATCGCCGTTTGGAAGCAACTTGACAAAATTGAGAATCCGTCATGGTACCAACCCAAGAAGCCTGCAACAGCAAGGCCGGGATTATGGGCCAAGAAGCCGGTCCTTCAAGACACAAAGCCACCTACATCAACAAAGCCCAACCAAGTGTGGCAAGTGAAGAAGGTGCAGCCATCTTCTCCTCTCCAGGGAAAGGGCCCGCACCACAAGGATGAAAAGAAATGGAGAAGTCCTCGCTCGCCGGACTTAAAATGGCGAAGCCCTGGCCGACAGGATAAATCGGTATTATCTTTCGATTTCTTTTTGATTTTGTTTTCCACCATTATTTGGATTTTCCGCCAGCATTTTCGATTTTTTTTCACTCGCCATGCATATAAAATTTGAAAACCAAAATCCTTTTACGTCCAAATTTTCCTACTTTTGTTTGAAACTTTTGGACAACCCTTGTATCCTTATACAAAACCCAAAAACAAATTTGCATGTTGGAATTTTCTCCAACACTTTTTCTCGAGATTTGATTTTTCGAATAAAGTTGAATTTGAGGCAACTTTCTTTGGATTTCTTATTGAGCAAATATTTCCGAGGAATGTCCGGACGTAGCAACCATGGTCAATGATCATTTGGCCGTTGGGGGCTATGGGCCAAAAGGGGGAGCAAGAGGGACCCACAGCAGGCCGGCCGAACCCACCTCCTTGGTTCGGCCGAACTCGCTATGACCGTTGCTCGGTCTGTCTTTTTTCCAACGGTCATATGCCCCTTCTAACGTTCAAAAACGGCTACTTCGTGAGCTATAAGTAGAGGTGGCCGGGCCAGAACTCTCTCCCCCTCTCACACTATCATTTCCACTCCTCACTCACTTCATTCTCATTGCTCTCAAGTTTTCCATTGCCCTCACTTGCTCATTGCCTAAAAGTTCTGCAGAAATCTTTTGTTCTTGGTGTGCTTTCTAGTTTTTGGTTTGATTTGTTTTTGTTTGGTTTTCTCGAGTTGCGATTTCTTGCTCACATGAACAACCGACGGTGTCGCCAATTTGATTTTTTCCCTCACATAACCCGTTCGGAGTTGTTGTTCTTGTGTTCTTGCTCTCTTTGTGTGCAGCCATGACCGGTGCCAAGAAGCTGTTCGGGTCGATCAAGAGGTCCTTGAGCTCACGCTCAAGTTCAAGCTCTTCACGTCGAAGCACCCGCGCACGCCCCGTAGTCGAGTCACCGCCAAGTTCACCACCACAAGTCGAGGAAGAAGGGCAAGAGGGCAACATCGAGCATCGTCTCCTCACCGACACCGACCTCGACTCAGTGGGCGAGTACGAGACGCACACCTACACGCTTCTCCAACACCGCCTCTTTGCTCCTACGCGAGCATTTGACACGGAGCTGCTGCACAAAATAGGTATGGATGCTGAATTTGCTCAAGTATTTAAAGCCTTAGGGTGGACAGATTTTGCTAGTGTAGATGAGCCGGGTTCCCGCTTGCTTACACTTCAGTTTTTATGCACCCTACGAACGGTAGATGAAGGAATTTCTTTTCGGTTTTTCCGTGAATCCTACCGTTTGACTTGGAAAGAACTTAGCACTCTTCTTGGCTTTAATACTCGCTGCAATACCGACTTGGATGGTGCCCTTCCTCAGTTTTCAAAGCATGCTTTTTGGGAGAGGATTACGGGTCTTCCTAGTTGCGTGCGACCTAGAACTAATCACATCCATCATCCTACCTTACGTTTTATGCACATGTGGATTGCTATCACTCTTTTTCCAAGGAGTGATATTCGAATTGTGCGCGAGGATGAGCTAAAAATTCTTTTTGCTGCGGTTGATAAGATTAAGATTGCTCCCGTGAAAGCCATGATTCGCCAATGGATAGAAAATCTTGGGACGATAGGACCAATTGAATGTACCTCTTTAGTGACACGAATTGCCATGCGGGTGGGAGCTTTACATGATGCTAATGTTGAATATCTTGCTACACCTCGCTCTCTTATAAATAAAGATTATCTTATTCATGGTCACTCTCTTAAGAATGGTCCGAACGATTCCCTCATATATTATTTTGTGGGATATACAAACGAGTTTCGGTTACCTAACCCGGACCTTCGTTTGTATACTCTCAAAAATCTAACCATTGAGCTCCAAGAAGCGGAGCGGTCTCGCAGGAGTGTATCTTCTCGCAGGGGGCGCACAGATCGGAACAGCCATCTACCTCCGAGATGCCCACACCGCAGCCCACGGCTCATGGCGGGCCGGGGTACAGCCACCCCGGGCTTTCTCCGGTGGGTACCCAGCCCCGCCACCTCACATGGCCGGGGATCGGCGTGGCAAACTCCGGGATATGGCCCGGGGCTGTTTTCTCCACAACAACAATGGGAGGAACACTCCACCGACTCCGGATCAGCCCAAGGCTACAACTTTGAGCAGGAGATGAACAACCTCTCCTCACAAATGGGAAGACTCCAAACCACGGCGGAAGACACCGAGTATGCGCTCAACCAACACATCTTGCAAACTCATCAATGGCAAGAGCGCACCGACACCCAGCTCACCGCCCTCACCAACATGACGGAGCAACAACGAGCCGATCTTTTGGCTTACTTCCGTCACATGGGGTTCATTCCACCAAACCCATGAGCAAGAACAAGCTTGGGGGGGGGGGCAGCACCCCTCGCTAAGGTATCATGTATCGCAACTTGTATCCTTTATTGTCTCCTGTTTTTGCTTGTTCTTGCCTCTCATATGAAAAACAAAATAAAAATGATAAAACTAAAAAGAACAAAAAGAAGTAGCTTAGTTTCCTTTTATGCGCTGCAAGTATGCTGCTAGTCTTTCTATGTTGAGATGATGAATAGTTGCTCTGTTTTATTTCTCTCATGTGCCTAGTTTATAATTTAGAACTCTCCTAGTTTTGAGTTTGTTGGCTGGCAAAACTTGCTTAGAACCTGAAACTTGTGGGCTGCACATGCTTGAGCTGCACCTAAGTTGTTGTGAGATGATGATATGGTAAAAAGAGCTGCTATGATCTTGTCCTAAGTTGAACTTGAAATCTCCGGAATTTTGTTCCCAAAAATTGCGAAATCTATAAGTTCCCAAGTGATGATAAATTCCTACCAAAGCCATATGCAAATTTCCTTTGAAAACCTTACTCATTTGCTACTTGTTACTTCATTGAGCTTTATCAAAATTGTGTGACCCTAGTGAGATGCTTTTCATACTCTCATGATCAAGATCACGTACACATTCCACCTCATATGCTACACTTCTACATCGGAAGTTAGCAACATGTCATGCCATCCACCAAAATAAAGACACTCCTCACATTTTATCACCTCTCTTAAAATATCAAAAGAAGGCATGGCTATGCAAAAGAAAAAGAAAATAAGGCTCACAAAAGATGAGCATGAAAAAAAAAAAAAAAAAAAAAAAAAAAAGCTGCTCTCATTTCGAGCATGGAAAAAGAAAGAAGAAAAGATAGCCATGCCCAAAATCCAAAATAAAAAGAGGTGAAACAAAAAAAGGAGTAGTCACATACACCACCACCATCATTTTCACACTTGCACATCTTGATCTACGATTGTATGACTTGCTATCTCCATGGATCCACTCTTTTGGTTTTGCAAAATATGAATGCAAGTATGCCTCATTTCATATCCTACCTTGAGCTCCACAAAAGCCTATTAGATGTAGGATGAGGCAATACACATGCCTTGGTAAGGAATACAAACACCACTAGAGCGATTCGAGAGTATCACTTGTGGAACGTGGTTTTACTTGAAAAAAAAATCCTTTGAAAACTTCCGGAGAATAAAAAGCAAGACAAGGGAAGAGAAAATAAATGCTCTATACACCGTTCTCTCTCTCAACCGCCCAAGGTAAAGTGAAAAGCACAAAGCCCCATGAGGACTAAGGGGAAGGGTGAGTTACCATTGCCAACTTATTCAACTCAAGGATGAGTATCTTTGTTATACACTTGGTACCTTTAAGAAGTAGGCATTATAGCAACTCCTGATCAACAACCTAAAGTTCCACTACTTGCTCGGGACGAGCAAGGGGTAAGCTTGGGGGACTTGTTGACGGTCGTTACGACCAATTTCGACCGTCAATTAGTCAAATAAATGAGAAGGACTAGGCATGTCGTACACGCATTTTACTTAGAAATAACCTAGTTCCACTTGTACCTCTAGATTTTTAGTGTGCAGGTGGATAATGATGAATTCCAGGCCCCGAGGCGACAAATCAACACTTTTACAAAACTTCCATTTCGCCGCGGGAATCAACTCCAAGATAAAAGGCCAATGACCACGAAATCCAACACAAAGAAGGCCACAAGCAAGCTGGAATAAAGACCAACATCCGGTGGGGGAGCCAATCGGCAAAGCCCAGCCCAGGAGGGGCCGGAACCGGTTCGGCCGAACCCACCGGGGTGGTTCGACCGAACCGGTATGGTGGCCCCCCCGGCCCACTTTTCTCTAGCGGTTTGCCCACCGCCTCCGGAGGTCGGTTCCACGCGCATTAAATGCCACCGACCTACGAAACCGCCTCCAGGAGCCGACCTTTCAAGCCTATATAAGGAGGGGTACCCCCCCTCCTTAACACACACAACAACACAAGGATCATTCTCTCCTCACACTAGAAGTTTAGAGGCTTTCTAGGTAGTGCTAGGCTTAGTAGTGGGCTGCCTCATTGCTCCCAAGGTCTTGTGGAGAATTGGGTATAGCTCTTGTATCCTCTCTTTGTAAGACTTGATCTTTTATATATGGAATACTTTCGTTTATATCCTTGTCATGAGCTTGACGGAGTAGTCATGATCTTGCTCGATCGTTCATCGTTCGTTCATATGAGTTCATCGTTCGTTCTTCGTTCTTCATTAATAGAAGATGAACACATATCGAATGTTCTTCGTTCGTTCATACTTGATCATCGATTACTCTTGATCTTACTTGGTTGATTGCCGTTCGTCGCTCATTCTTGAGCGACGAACGCCTTTGCATGACTTAGTGCTAGCTTTGATCCTTTCGTCCGGCTTATGCTAGTTAGACTAGTGTTCTTATGAATAGGCTTCGGGTTCATCGTCCCGCAAGGGTGCTCTAGATTTACCACCATGTCGATCCGTAGGATTGGGGTGCCTCGAGGGATCTAGAGTTGTGGTTAGTGACGCCGGCATGGTGCTGGGGTTATCTACCCACCTTTGAATGTGCTTCGTGTCCCACGGTTTGTAGAGGTAGGTGACAAGAAGTGACAGTCTTGTCATCCAAAGTAATCCTCCACGTTCGGGCATGGCATAGGAGTCTAAAAGGCCGGAGTCGCGAGGCGGACCTCGCGTAAGACGGATCTCCCGATGATGCCTAGGCATTAGACGCTTGCTTACGCTTGCATGATCTTGGATATTAGGTAGAAGCTGCGCACTCATATGAATGTTGTATCATTAGGAGTAGTGGTCTGCTAGTCTAGTTTAGCTTTATCTAGGATTGCCTCTATCCCTTTTATTAGAGAATGCATTGCCTTGGTGTGTGTCACACTATCCTCAATTTATTGCTCCTAACCCCTGCATTGGAATGTGATTACTTCATCACTCTTTTGTAACACCATGAGCATAAGTACTCTTATCAACCATGTCTTCCTTTGGGAAAATATAAATACGATACCCTTGAATACTCTCGGGTGAAATGCTACAACGGGTTATCCGTCCGCTTGCGGATATTCATGACCCACCTTATAATACATATCTAGTACTTGTACTTGGATGTGGATTATTTGGTTAAATAGTGCAAGTGACTTAAACCCTTGGCTCTCCCGCGGTCACGTGTTTCTTTCCGCGTGACCTTAAGAGATGCCAACACCCGACAAGTATCCGTTACCCGCGCGAGGACGGGGATGGGATGAATTGTTCTCCCGTGAGCGGGGATGGGGACGACGATGGGTGTGGTTTGTTGCTCGCAGGGACGGGGACGGGATCGGCAAACTCGCGGAAATTTTATCCGTTGCCATCTTTAGTTATATGTCCCGATCTGGTCACGCTTCAACACTGGGTCGTGAATAGGAGGTAACAGAGTGGGGACCACTAAATTAGGGGAGAGATTACGCTGGACCAGTGAATGGGGTCACATAGCATGTTTTCGATGACATATATGTTTGCCACGCAGGATGGTAAGTTAACAAGTGGGTACAAGTTATACTATGAACCTCCTCTACCTTGTAATAGTAATAAATTGAAAAAGAAGTTTTTTCAAGTGGGTAAATGAAAACGTGCTCATTGGCAAGTGTGTATTTACATTTTTTTCCCTAAAGTTAGCATGAATCCTAAATCAGCTTTGTTAATAATTCGACTTTCTATTTTCTAAGGCCATGTTTATTTTCTGTTTTTTGCCATTTTTCTAATTAAAAGCAAAGCAAATAGAGTTTTGAATAGCTAAAAGTTCATAAAATGAATTACCAACTGAAAAACGTGTCTGGCTTTTAGAATGCTGACAACTTAATATTCATTACAAAACACAATATGATCAACAAGTCAAAACTATAAAAACTAGTTTCCAGCCAAACTAAACATGTCCTTAATCAGGTCCAGGCTGGAGGCTTGCCCCTCAAGCAACCCGGTTCATAGCAGCACTGATATCCTTTAAAGTTAGGGTTAGTCATCTTCATCAAATGCCATCGCACATTAGAAAAAGGAAAGGGAAATTCCTTAGTGGCCATTGAAAAATGTTCCATTTCCTTATTGACCATTGAAAACTTTCATTTTCCTAGTGCCCATTCCTTCAAAATTTTATTTTTTAATGGTCACTTTCATACCTGAACCATGATAATTTGTAAGGGAAAAGATAGATTTACCCCTAGAGCATTTTGTTCTATATCTTTTCATTATTAGCCATTGACATTAGTCAAGTGTCATGGCAGCTGGAGTAATTTTATTTCATCAACTGGAATTCACGTTACTAACTTATTCCTCTAGCAAAAAAATTCATATCATTAATATTAATATTCTCAGACACCATAAATTGAAATCCATAGTGCTATTATAACATTACAACTTGACTACAAAGTAACTATAACAGAAATATCAAGTGCTGGTATCTAGCCATGGAGATCGAAGCCAAAAAAGAAAAAGAGCGAATCCCTTGTATGCCCCTGGAACAAGTTTGTTTCCCTTTTGTTTGTGCCATTGAAAAATTGACTTTTACTTATGTGCCCTCACTTGAAATTTTCCTACCCTTGTATGCCACTCCCAACCATTTATTTTTTATGTTTTAACGATCTCTTTCCCTTCCCTACCGTTATCATCTTGAAAGAAGACTTTCATCCCTTCAATATTTGAGCCAATTTTCATGGTGACATAAGAAAGAGTCATGAACAATTTTTGCCGCTTGTTCTATTGAAAATTTGTAACACCCCGATTTTCGGCCAATTTAAAACTCACCTAAAAAATCATTTTATTTTATTCAGGAAAAATATTGTCAAAAATAAATAGGAATTTAAAACCTAATTTAAATCTATGGCTAACAACACATAGAATTTTTAAAATAAAATCCTGAAGCTTGAAAACTTGGATGTTTCTTTTTAATTGCCTTGCTTCTATTTTATTTTGCCTTGCTTTGATTTATTTGGATTTATTCAAAATTTATTTGATTTTGATTGAATTTATGGAGTAAGGAGAGAAAGAATAGAAAAAGAAAAAGAATAAAATCTCAAACGGGCCGCCCTACCCCTTTTCCCTCACCCGGCCCAGCTTCCTCTCTCTCCGGCCCAGCCCAGTGCCCCCCCCCTCTTCTTCCCCGGCGCGCCACGCGTCGCACGCCGGCCGCCCGTCCCCCACCTCCGCTCCAGCCAACACCTCCACGCCCCGCGCTCGCGCGCCCAAGCCGCCGCCCCTCTTGGCCTCACCCTCGCGCCCGGCCGAGCGGCCAACGTGGTTGTCGTTTGTGCCGACCCGACCGGCGTCGCTTCCCATCTGCCATGCTAGCCTCCACCCGTGCCTGGTCCCCTCCCCGCCTCGTTGCGCATCGTGCCGCCTCGCCCGCCGCGCCACCATGGCCGCACCCGAGTTCCACACCTATAAAAGCCACCCCGGCTCCCCTCCGCTCGCCACCCCAATCGCCGAAGCAGCCAAGGCAAGCGCCACCCCTTCTTTCCCCTTTTCCCCCTCCCTCTGCCTCCGCCACCGACCGCCAGCCCTCATCTTTGTTCCCCACCGCCGCCGCGCTACTCGAGGCCTCCCCTGCCCGAGCCTTCGTGCCGCTCAGAACTGTAAATGTTATCATATCGTCATATGTTCCTCACATCTGTAGCGGCTGAAGGATGATTCATAATGTGTGTAATTTGTAAGGGAGCCAAGGCTTGTGTTTGAAGCCTACCTCTCTGTAGTCACACTTACATTTACTGTAGATTAATGTTGAGCACACTTAAGGTCATAGTTTTCTGCATAATCATTGATATAGTCCTAGCGTGCATGGCTATAAATCTGACATGATTGGGGGCATTAAAGTAGCAATGGTCGAAACTGTGGAGCTAAAATAAAAAACATGGTTCAGCCAGCGATGAACCTGAACCACACTGGAAATGAAAAGTAGTAGGTCATAGCAAGTCAAAAGGAACCATCAAGCATGGCGAATACTTGTACCAGTACCTAAATGCAACCATCTTTCAGTCTGAGAAGTTGCAAGCACGGGAACTAATCCATGACGCAATCATGCAACTAACCATCACTTAACCTGAAGGAGTGGTGTTGCTGGATGTATCAATGTGACCAAGCGCACAGTTTAATCCTGACAAATCCCTTTCGTTGTTTATGGTGGTTGGCCCGAAAGGAGAAGCTAGAATTTCTTTTGGGTGAGGAAAAAAAAGGAAGTCAACTGAGAGGATCTAAGATCAGGACGGCCTAAAGTGGTCGTAAGGCCAGTCTTAATGGAGAGTGTTATATCACATAGTTATCAAAAAGATTTTTTAAGAACCGTGCCAATGGAGGGTCATGGTGATGACATTCATCTCTTATCCCATAACACTCTCCCTCTTCTCTCTCATGCCATATCAGTAAATTTAATGTTTATGACACTATCATGACACTCCCATTAAGACTAACCTAAATTTCACTGCTAGTCCAAACCAAATGCAAGGTGCTAGGATAGCATGTGTATGTGTGGCCAATATGTCAGTAACTGTGCTACTCCTGTTGTTCCGACGAAGGTGCGGCAGAATATACCCAGGGTTCCATCAAAAAGAAAAAAAAGAATATACCCAGGGCGAAAGGGAGAGGGAAGGGGGCTAAAAGAATCACTCTTGTCAGTAAAACTTTATTGTTTATGGTCCTTGACACGGCATCAGTTGATTGGTTTGCCCTTAGAGCAAGTATGCTTTGCTACTTCCAACTGCTTCAAAATTCTTAAGTACGACGGTGCACAACGGTTTTTGGTTTTGGTAGAAAGCTGGCATGGCACGGTCGGGTAGAGTAGAAGATTGCAGTGTTGGTTAGAACAGCAATTCGTTGCCGTTAAGGGTGGCTCCGTACTCCAACGAGGGGAAATATATAGTGCAAATCACTAACTAGACGGAAATATACAAACTCAATTCAAAAGTTAATTAGAGTTGCACATATTTTGTTATTTTTGTATCTACTAAACTAAGAGGTATTTGCACTTGAAATCTAGTATGCATATTTATCCTCATCTTATCTATGCACATGTAAGTTTTTAGATTTTTTTTAACCTTAAAATCAGTTTTTAAATTGAGTTTGCATTTTTCCAGCTAGCTAGTGGTTTGCACTACATATTTTCCCCTCCGACGAAGGTACCAGTGAGACAGTCTAGGCTTCGTTTCTTGGGGTCTAAACTTTATATTTGTTACATCAAAAAGAATCTTATTATTTAGGAGTACTAAATAAAATTTAATTATAAAATAAATTACATACCTCTAGACTAATTTACTGAGACGAATCTAATGAGGTTAATTAAGTTATGATTAGAAGACGGTTACTTGTAGCATCAATTTAGCAAACATAGGTTAATTAAGCTCATTAGATTCATCTCGAAAATTAACATAAATTTAACAAAAAGGTTTTTTCATTAAATTGATTGTAATATTCGTAAATAATAAAATTTTCTTTGATGTGATAGTGCTTAAATTTTAGAGGGAGAAACGAACTCACCCGCACCGAATTTGAGAGAGAGAGAGAGAGAATGAAGTGGTGGTGGACTGGTGGTGACCTTCTCCAGCTCGTCGTTTTCCCTTTGAACCTTTGTGCAATAGCATAAGCTAATTGACAGGACTTTGTTGTCAAGTCAATTCACATCTTCTTTTGGAGTAGGAGCTAGTAGATCAAATTATAATTACAGAGGACAGCGATTGTTGCGTGTTAAAACGGGTTTACGTTGTTTTTAACGCTCGCATCATCCAGGACGAATAATGACAACAAAATACAAAACCTATGGAAATACTTTAGGCGAAAAAGACATTTATCCCAATTTCTGTTAAAAAGGAAGCATGTGCCTAATAAAGTACACAACACAACCCTGCTTATTCCCTTTTCAGTTTGATAATCCTCTGCATTATGGAGACAATGTCTCCTTCCCCATGAGACAAAAACCCAAGGATCCACGAACTAAAATATCAGGGCCCCATCCTTTGCCCTTAACTTTATTCTTTTTAGGATTGACTGTGGTCACATCCCGAGGAAAAGGAGAACATCTCTCAAGAACCCAAGAAGCATACACAAAAGCAATAAAACAAATCATTACTTCATATGCAAAAGAAAAACATCACTCATTAGAAAAGAGAGAGAAGGCTGGATTTATTTAATAATCATTTTGATTATGGTATTGTTTCTTTTTTTGAGCGCATTATGGTATTGTTTCAAGAGTCCGCTTATTTTGGTAGCATAATTCTTATCAATTTTTTATTTCTTACCTTTTATTGTTTGCCGAGGAATTTTGGTTTGTTTTATATATGCTTTTGCAACATCTTCGCAACATGTTTGATGGAATATAAACATTGTTATTAACACTGGGCTGCAGGTACATCTAATTGATGTCATCTCTTGTCCCCACGAATCATTATCCTCGGTGAGTACACACTCATCTTGTACAATCTTATCTTCCATTTGTTGACATTCATGCATTGGGTGCCTGTTACGTCAAACATCAAACAACTAGTAATTCAGAAAATAACTTCTATAAACAATGACATTGGGAAAATGACTGGGCTTTAATACAAAAATCGTGCAAAGGATGTAAACAAAGGAAAAATATTTCAAAATGCAAATCCACGTACTACGTATTCTGGGCACAGGGCATTTAGGGCGTAGGCGCACATCACAGAGAGGAAAGGACATAGCACAGGTGGAGGAGGTGCAGAGCCGTCAGAGTCAAAGCGTTCCCCGTTGCCCTCCTCCGGCTTGCTGCCACCAGCCCCTCTTCCGTGCCGTGCCGTGCCGTGCCGTGCCGTTCCCCTCACTCGCAGGCAGACGCAGGCGCAGAGCTCCCTTTACTTTACTTACCACCCCCACCTCCCACCCTCCCCACGCGCCGCCGCCTCCGGATCGCGGCCTTCTCCGGCGAAACGTCCATCCATGCCCCGCCGCCGGTGACCTCCACCCACCATGGGCTGCGTGCACGGCCGCCCCGCCACCTCCAGCCCGGCCGCCGTCTCCGCCTCCCGCCGCCGGGACCACCCTTCCACTGCCGCGGCAGTTTCCCAGCCGCAGCAGGAGGGGGTCGCTTCCTCTGCCGCGCCGGCGGAGGCGGCGCCGGAGCAGGCGGCCGAGAAGCCAGAGAAGCCGGCGCAGGTCAAGCGGGAGCGGCGGTCGCGGTCGTCGCGCTCGGCCGCCGCCGCGGCGCACGCCGACGTCCGCCTCGGGAGCAGCTTCGCCAACAAGGCGCGAGGGGAGCAGATCGCCGCCGGCTGGCCCGCCTGGCTCTCCGCCGTCGCCGGCGAGGCCATTGACGGATGGACCCCGCGCCGGGCCGACTCATTCGAGAAGATCGATAAGGTGCGCCCGTCTCCTCCCCGGCTCCTCGGCCTCCTCCCCTGCTTCGTGATCCATGCCGCACATGCGCCGAGGCGAAAAATTGAATCTTTTTTTTTTTGCCCCTTTCTCTCCCAGATCGGCCAAGGCACGTACAGCAATGTGTACAAGGCGCGGGACTCGTTGAGCGGCAAGATCGTGGCGCTGAAGAAGGTGCGCTTCGACAACCTCGAGCCTGAGAGCGTGCGCTTCATGGCCCGCGAGATCCTTATACTCCGCCGCCTCGACCACCCCAATGTCGTCAAGCTCGACGGGCTGGTCACCTCGCGCATGTCCTGCAGCCTCTACCTTGTCTTCGATTACATGGTCCACGACCTAGCCGGCCTCGCTGCCAGCCCCGACATCAAGTTCACGCTGCCCCAGGTCAAGATCCCATTTTTGCTGAGACAGCATGGCACCCAATTATGAGAAATGCGGCTAACAGAGGCTGATTGAGATGTTGTTATGTGCAGGTCAAGTGTTATGTGCATCAGTTGCTTTCCGGGCTGGAGCACTGCCACAACCGGGGGTGCTTCACCGCGACATCAAAGGGTCAAATCTGCTCTTGGATAACAACGGTGTGCTCAAGATTGCGGATTTCGGTCTGGCCTCGTTCTTCGACCCCAACCATAAACAGCCAATGACGAGTAGGGTGGTCACTCTCTGGTACCGGCCACCAGAGCTACTGTTGGGTGCCACGGATTATGGAGTTGGTGTCGACTTGTGGAGTGCCGGTTGTATACTTGCTGAGCTGCTGGCTGGAAAGCCAATTATGCCAGGACGGACTGAGGTTAGCTGGAGAATGCTTGACAGTTGCTCTTTATTGTATTTGGATACCTCCAGGCTACCAGGACACATTATTTATAGATTAATTTTAGTATGCCTGTGACCTTTTCATTACTAAGAGAATCCCACTTCTGTCTAGCTGTAAACCTGCTGATTATATGTTTTTATATCTTGGCAGACCTTTGAGTTCTCTAATTCTCATCCTAGATGTATAGGTTCTATAAATTTGATTAGTTGAAATTCTGCAGTAACTTGAACTATTCACTGGGATCTGAGGCAAGATGATTTTTCTGTCTTAACATGATAGATATATCTGTTCGTTGGATAGGTATACCTGATTCCTGTGAATAAAGGGACACACCAATCACTTATAAACATTGATCTGCTTTGAAAATGATACTTGGTGTACTTGACACCTTTGGTACATATGAAAACCCTGAATCCCATGACTTCTTACAGGTCTCAGCTTCTTAAACATTGTTCAGGCCAAGCAAATGATTTTAATTTTGTTATTTTTGTTAGACATTTTGGTAATAGTCCTATGTGCAGTTTTAAAAAATGTATTCCTCCATGACTTCTCTGATTATTGTATCTGCATATTTTAGGTGGAGCAGCTGCATAAAATTTTTAAATTATGTGGCTCCCCTACAGAAGAATATTGGAAAAAATCAAAGTTGCCTCATGCAACCATATTTAAGCCTCAACAGCCATACAAAAGGCGAATAGCAGATACATTCAAAGATTTCCCTCAATCAGCACTTCGACTGATTGAAACATTACTTGCAATTGATCCAGCTGATCGTTTAACAGCAACTTCTGCATTAAATAGTGATGTAAGTTTTCTTAACTTTTTTATTGTGCTTTCACTATATTTTCATGAATGAAACACATGATTTATTTGATGAAGTGATTATCTTTCTGTGCAACATTAGAAATAGCACATTAAATTAGCTGAAAATTTTTGTTCCCAAAGACAGAGTGAGCTGTAATATTCCAATTTTCCTTGTTGACCACTTTAGTTTGTCAAATCAATTTTCATATAAGGTGCTATATAGCAGCTGGTTAACTGGTCAATGATCAATGTTTTGATGCAATTTAGAGAGTAAGAAAAGAGTTGTGCGAACTAAAGAAAAGTCCTCGGTAAAAATGTTCAGTGTTCGCATATTTTCAGAGAGCAATAATAGTTCAATGTTGGATATGAAAGTATATGACCACTGCTGTGACAGCTTGAAGTAGTGCTTATTGTTTGAACAACTTACTAACTCTTAAGCTTCCTTGATGCTAGAAAAAATAATTTGTTTTGATCAACAATATCTAAGCCTTTGTCCAAACAATTTTAAGTAAGGGATCATATAGGAGCTTGTTAACTGGTTGATGCTCTATGTTAGTCCTTGGAAAAAAAAGTTCCATATTTCCATAGGTATTTATAGCTTTTTGAACATGAAAGCATATGACCCGTAACCGTAGCAAGTTGATGCTGCCTATTGTATTGATCAAAAAGACACTATTTGCTAGTTAACAATGTCTTAGCCTTTTATTTAGAAAATCCCAAACCCTGTTCAGTATATTGATAGGATACTCTCGTGCTTACGGGTCTATGTGGCGTGAGTCTTTTGTGTTCCGTGACCCCCTTTTTGTCTTTCTTAATGCGATCATACACAGTTCTCTTGAGTATTCCAGTAAAAACATATGTGGCTGCAGTTTTGAGAGAGAAAGATCTATTCAAGTGCTTGGTTGAATCTAATCAATCTATGGGATTAGCTTATTTATGCACCTTGTGCGTTTCTATTGTGAACACTTCTTGACAGAAGCAAGACTCTTATTTACTCTGTGAATGCAGTTCTTTACAACGGAGCCTTTTGCATGTGATCCATCTAGTCTGCCTCAGTATCCTCCGAGCAAAGAGATGGATGCAAAACGAAGAGATGAAGAGGCTAGACGGTATGTCACTCTATGACTCCTTACAAAGATCTACATTTAGTCCGTGTCTTCCTGGATGCTCTGCATTTGCACGGTGTGACTTTTTCATTCTTTCTCCGACAAAGTGAATGGTTTAATGTGGTCAAAAGTAGAGCTTAGGCTTTAGAGTACATGAACATTCTGAAAGCTACTGGAAGTGAACACTTTGTCTATTTTTATCCACCTTGAATGAGCAAAGTTAACGTTGATGACAGAAGAGCATTGTACAAAATCTTATTCAGTGTTTTTTTTCCGGTCTCAAAAGTAACTCTGGTGCACTGTAAGGGCATGTACTAAGTTATACTAAAGTGAAAGTCTTGGCTATCGTGCCAAGATTCCAGGATTTCTGGGAACTTGTTGAGAATAATGCTTAGACATCATCATGAAAGATGAAACATTGCTATGATGAGTCATGCAATAATGTCTCCCTACTTTTCTATTGTATCTTGTCTTTATCTTACCAATTACCCCCTAGATGCAAATTTATTATTTCATAATCTACTGTCTCGTGACTTTTTTGTGTGTTTGCTAATATATCTGAGCCTTCATACTGTAAAATATAATGTTTGGCTTATTCATTCTTTTTTCAACAGCTTGAGAGCTGCTGGTGGTAGAGCTAACGGTGATGCAACAAGGAAGACGAGGACACGGGATCGGCCTAGGGCTGCTCCAGCACCAGAGGCAAATGCTGAAATTCAAGCAAATATTGATGTATGTGGAATTAACCTTTCTTATTGATTCCAGTTGCTAGCTGTTTATCTTTTCAAAGGGTGTTAACATTTTGATTATCTTGCCCCCTTTTTTCTACAGAAGAGGAGACTAATAACGCATGCAAATGCGAAGAGCAAGAGTGAAAAGTTCCCTCCCCCACATCAGGACGGAGCGCTTGGATTTCCCTTGGGTTGCTCAAATCACATGGAACCTGCATTTGAGCCCCCAGATCCTTCTTCATTCAGCACTGTATTTCCTTATGAGAAAGGCGCCGTGCCTACATGGTCGGGACCATTGGTTGACTCTGCCACAGGCAACCAGAAACGTAAACATAAGTCTGGCCGCTCTGCAAAACAACCAGCAACTGCCCGTGCTAGATGATATTTCATGCCGTGGTTAGTGCAAAGAAGTTTTTTCGATACGAAGAATACTGGTGACGTTCCTGCAAATGGGGAGATTTAATTTGAAATGGCGGGCTACAACAATGAATTGTTTTTTTTTCTCGGATCCATTCTTGTACGGGTGTTTTCCAAAATCAGTGTATAGACTGGAGAGGGAGCTCAATTAGTGAATTCTGTACATTAGGTTCTCTTTTCCATTTTATAAGCAGCTTATATGTCATGTTAGATTCAATTGAGTGAGTAATAGAACGGTTAGATCTTAGCCTGTCACTTTAAGACTGCAACTCATTCTTGTCTACATAGCTTATTCTCAATTAACTGGATTTTTTCCCCTGGTATTTTATCAAGCAATTACATTTGATCGAGGCTGAAGATGAAGAAAATGAAATAAAATTACAAGCATATAATACATTCAGTATCATATTGTTCAGCATCATTGAACTGGTAACTTTTTTTACAGTTTCTATAGCACATGTGCTTTTAATGCGGTTTGATTCGCGGCCGGAGGTTGTATTTTCTGGTGTCGGACATGGTGATTGAATTTTCACCGATTCCTTCGAGCATGGCGCGGTTTTGTTGGGGTACGACGAAGTCTGGATCCACCTTGCTGTCCACTTCGTCCTGCAGCTCTTCGAAGATCCATGAGTAGTTGCTGAGGCTTCCATCACTCCCTGAGCTGTACAGGCCATACATCCGATCCCCTGGTTAAGAGAGGGTTAGAAAGTAGGGTCAGATTTGTACTGGCATGTGAGAGATACACCAGCAGTTATGATTTCAAATGACAGTGAAAAATATGTTAGCCAATTCTGTACTAGTTGGAAGAGATTGACTGCATTATCTGTGCAAGTGCTCACCACCACAGGCGTTGCCTTCAATTGCCCGTACTTTCTCTACCAATGTTTGGAGAAGGTTATGGTTCAGAACATCATAATCTCTGCAGCAAAGTGGGGAGTTTAATATCAAATGTCAGGAGATGTTTTATTTTTCAGATAAAATCCAGGCGATTCTGGCTATGATGTACTTGAATGTGAAGATGGAGTGCAGGATCTGAACCACTGCAGCGGCGAGGAACACCAATCTTAGCAGCAGCACCTTGGACAAGACCCAGAACTGACAGCTGAAGTCGTCAGCGCCCAGTTTGATTATGCCAATTTCTAGCATAATCGTGATGCAAAGGCCTAGCAAGAATCACATGAGCAGGCAATGACTATTTCAGAAACCAGAGTGCTTGTCTGAAGTCTGGATGACATTGAAAAAGGAAGTCTGAAGCTCACCGAAATAGAGCTGGCCCCTGATTGCAAAAGTCTGCTTGGCGCTGGTGAGCATGTAGATAAGGAACACGATGCAGCAGTAGAAGAAGAAGGCCTTGATGAACCGGGACTCCACGAGGATGGCGTTGTGGAGCACGTACAGCTTGTCCAATGCCGCGAATATGTTGGCTTGCTTCGCTCTGAATTCTTCCTGCATACAGCAAAATCGATACGCGTAAGCCTGTATACAAGAGCTACATAGGTGCCGCATTGGGAAAATTCTCTGGAAAAAGATTAGAAGAAGAAGAGAACCTGAGCTTCCAGAATGTAGTGAGAGTTCTGGATGAGATGGTCGTGAGCGTTGCGTATCTCTGCTTGCCGGGCCATTAGCTCCTGCTGCTGCTGTTGGCCGAAGTTGGCGAATTTTTGTATAGTTTCCCTGCGATTGTCCACGCAATTAGCATCCTACACTGATTTTATTGACAAAAAAGTAGTTCTACTAATCATTCAGCCCTCAAATCATTAATCAGCAACAGAACACATCATCACCTGCTTTGCTCCAGTGCCTTTTCTGCGAAGATATGGAGATCATGCAGCCCTTCTATCGCCTTCTTCTGGCCATCCAAGAGCCGCGCCTGGTTCTCCAGCGACCTGTTCGCCACGCTCCCGATGTCGTCGGCGGTGCGCTGCAAGTCCCCCATCTTGGACGCCATGGCGTCTCCGACGGCCGTGATCCTCTCCTTCACGCCGGCAGCGTCCTCCTTGAGCTTCTCCATCCCGTCGCCGAGGCTCCGGTACGACTCCTCCGCCCGCTTCATGCCGGCGTCCATCGCGTCCCTCATCTCCTCCTGCCCGTCCTTGAGCTTCTCCTGCGCCTCCGCGATCTCCTTGGACTGCTCGGAGATGGCCTTGGACCGCTCCACAATGTGGCCGATCTGGTCGCCGACGAGCTTCGACGCGGCGGCGAGGTGATCGGTATCTTTGGCGATGTCTGACAGCGAATCGCGAATCTTCTCCGATTCTTCCAGGAGGCGCTCTGATCTCTCCTCGATCACCTCCAGCTTCTCGTGCGCGGCCTTGGACGATTCCGACAAGTCGTTCACCACCCTCTCCGTGCTGCGCTTGAACGCCTCAGCCCTGTGAAACAAATCGTACGAATGAGGCTGCGATTGCAATGTGACAGGGGGACATTGACACGTTAATTAATCAACAATTTGGTGATTGAGGCTTACTGCAGCTGATGGCAGAGGGTGTTGGTCTCGAGGAAGAACTCGAGGAAGATCTTGTGCTCGGAGTCAGTGAGTCGCTTGAGGCAGTGCAACATGGCGGAGCGCTCGTCGCAGTGTGGCAGCGGCGGCCGGCCGGAGTCCTCCTGGAAGCAGCTGCTGAGGTGCCACGCGAGCCTGGACTGCAGCTCCTTGTTGGCCATGATGTTGGCGCAGCTGGAGAAGAGGCGCCCGTACGCCGCGTTCCAGCAGGTGTCCTGCCCGGCGGCGATCCGGCGCTGCGCGTTCTCCATCAGCTTCGTGCCCCTGGGGTCCTTGGTGCCGCCGTCGATGGAGAAGTCCGCGACCACGGTGGCGCCGTCCAGCTGCGGCGGCGTCGCTTTCTTTTTGACGGCGAGGAGGAGAAGAGGCTCCAGGCCGTGGCGCTGGTTGCGGAGCACAGCAACAACATCAAGACCACGGCGAGGCGAAGCTCCATGGCTGTGGTTCTCCTCTTCATTGTGCAGAGTGTTGGTATGCGTTCTGGAGATTTCCCACCTGTATTACCATCATCGGTGTCACCATAATCCGTGTTTCATTTGAGCAATGTCAATGCAATTATCTGAGTAGTGCAATACTAGACCGGACGAGCAAGTCTTAGAAAAGGATGACCAATGCCTGCTGAATTAATTAGAAGCCCAAAGTTTTCAATGCTGACCAATCTAATGCTACAATCAATTAACGCGGGATTACAACCTAGCAGATTGATGAATTGGCCTCCGATCAAAGAAAGGGAAGCAAGTAATAAAAGCAGGATTATATGTAAACTAAAGCATGCCCTCTGCATGAAACAAGAACACCGGTTAACAGCTTAGTAATTAAGAGTTTAAAGTTATTGACAGCTGGTGACGACATTAATCAGTTTTCAGTAAACAATTCACTGCATCTGTTCAGTTTCCTCTGCCATTTCTCGATCGGAACTGTAACGGGGAGCCAATATACATAGCAGAGGAAATGTACTGTTGCCGTTCAGTTCGGCGCCACCGATTGGCGGACGGTGGCGTCTTTGTTACTGTTCCTGCGAATGAAGAACACTCTACCTCTAGAGTTTTTTTAGAGTTCTAGGATGCAACTATACCTCTCTACTCTCTTTGTTGGGTGAGGAGAGGAGGGGAGAAGAGAAAATTGGACTGGAGAACTGCGGAGGGAGGAAGGAAGGGAAGAGGGGCTTGCACGGACGGGGACGGGGTTATATATAGCGGCTGATGATGTTGCTTCATCGCGGGTTAAGCGCGTGGCTTTGCGTTCCCGCCAAGAAGACGCGGCACGTCGGTTGGGTTTAGGCGGCGAGGCGCTTCGTTATACCCACGTATGAATGAGCGATTAAGGTGTGGCCAGCTTGTCAGAGACGCGGAAAACTTCCTTTTTCCCGTATTTTTCTGTATATAAATAGAACTTATTGATTTTCTTAGTGAGAACTGAATCTATCTGCCTAACTTACCGAAACGATCTCATGCAAATATAATGGCAGTTCGGTGGGTCTAATCAGGGCGCTAGTAAAGGTTCCATTTTTTAAAAGTTTTGCACCCACAACTTTCCATTTTGGAAAGTTCTACAACAAGCCTTGATCACAAAATTTGGAGCTAAAGTTTTACAACAAATTTTGATCACAAGCTTTAGAGTAAAAGTTTTCCAGCATACTTTGAAAACAAACTTTGGAACTAAAGTTTTGGAGGAAACTTTTGTAGCAAAAACTTTGGAACAAAAGTTGTGACAGAAAGGTCACTGCTGCGGTCGTGCAGCTGGGCTACGAGCACCGCTATCGCTGCGTGAAGGGAATGGCCTTGATTGGCCTGTCAGTCGGGGTCACTCTTACAAAACTCGCCGCTTAAGCAACTGTTCCAAAGTTCTGTGCTGACAGTTTGAACTACTACTGCTACTAGTACATTCCAAATATATTTATTCTCCGACATGGAAATTTCAGGACACAGCAGGGAAGGATTCTCTCAGTACAAGCCATTTGGCCGCACGACAATAGTTGATGAATGACTTCACTGCAGGTTTCCAGCCAAAAATCTTCGCAGCTTCCGTGCAGCAGGACAGAATCAAAGATTACAACTTCATATCTCACAACATAGTGCGACACGCACCCGGCAATCCGGCATACACAATGTTATTACCAGAGAAGCTAACCTCTACTCGTGTCAATGTAAATGTAAAAACTGTATTAAAATGGCTCAGAGCTGATCCTGGTTCCCTGAATGTATCCTTTCCCAAAAGGCTGTTCCTCAGGTACCAGGTGTATTGTATCAGCTGTTACATCAACTGCCAAACCGTTCATCTGGTATCCTATGCTGCTTGGAGCTGAGGGGTAAGCTTGTCCAAATCCACAGGAAGATTGAGGCCTAAATTTATCAGACAATTTACCATTGTAGGGATGTCCTTCACCAGAGCTTCCTCTAGGGCCTGATCAATGTAGATTCGGTATTAGAAGAGTGCACACAAACAGATCCCTACAATGGTTCATTTACTTCCAAAATGGATTTCCAATTCCAAAGGGGGGTATCACAAAATTACATGATCCTGACAGTGCAGAAATCCAAACGAAGTTCATTTGTCTCACCTTCATATCATCTTTCTTCTGCCTTTTTATCACTTCTGAAGGCCATTCAGCGATGAGCTTTTGGAGTTCATCCTTGATGAGTGCTTTCTTCGGTTCAGGCAAATGCTACATGCATATTTTCATCAGGTGAAACTACTTTTTTAGAGGATTTTAGCATGAAGATTCAATAAAGTTCATGATGTCGCTAAAAAGAAGTGTAGTCAACAAAACAGCGAAAATTGCAATATGTATTATTTAACAACAGAGAAATCGGACAATTCTGTTGATATGAAGCAATTCCCAGATTTCATATTAAAATATAAGTCCTATTGCAGTTAGCATTGTGTAACCAACCTTGTTAAGGAGTTTAATAATGGCAGCAGCATTTTCTGGCTTCCGTTCGAGCAGTAACCCCTGCAATAAATAATTCACAATGAATCTGAGATCAGAAACCTGAAGCATTGATCAACTACACCTATGTAGGTACCAAGAAAAAGGTGAGAGAGCTAACACAGATCCATGGATCCTGATGTAGTAGTAATATGAGTCATATGACACGCTATGATAAATACTGCTTATTGCACTATTGCAACTAAAAATGACAGGTTGTTGAAAAGGAGAGACATAATTTGCCTGTTCGACTTCAAACAGGACTTAAAATACTAGAAATAGCAACACTACAGTTTACCACTGAAACATAATAATGTACATGCTAGGAACAGTTACCTTTGCACATGCAAAGCCTGTTGCAAGAGTATAATACTTGATAGACTTGCCTCTCAGGCTATTTATGCTCCAAATAGCTTGCGAGTCTCCTGCAGATAAAGAACTACATATGTCAACAAACTGTGCTTCATAGAGCAGAACCATGTCATCACTCCAAAAGACCAAAAGTGGAACATGGAACATAGATTTGACTGACAGGCAGCAGAAAATGACTAAAGTAAGAAATACAGTGAGCCTATCAGCCATCAGCTATTGCTAGAGTTAAGATGAGCCACAAAGTTTATGGCATTGACTGCTGTTTAAGTATAGAGGCATGGAGGATAAAAAAAAATACATGCACTGTAGGCTCTGCAGCTATTATAGCCTTAATATTCGGTGCATTTGGGAAAAGACTATATAGACTTATATTAGGGATTATGAAATATTTCATAAACAATAGACTTAAATTTTGACGACAGCACTGACCCCTATCATGCAAGTAAGGTAACTGCCTCAGAACTCAGATGCCATTCAAACTGAGCTATGAAGAATCAAACTGCTTACCAACTTTGGCAGCAAATTCCATCCAAATGTCAAATGCAGTACGATGCAGCTTGACACCAGCCTTAACAAATTGTTCAGCATATTTTGAGAGTAAAGCCCATCTATCAGCGTTATAGCAGATGCTGCATGAAGACGATAGACGTTAAATTATACAGGAATAAGCATAGCCTTACAAAGAAAAAAGAGCAAACCAAGAGAACTGCAATAGAACTAACCCCACCCCAAAAAAATTGGTTACCATCATATAGAATTCAAAGGATTAGATATGCCCCTCCATTCAGAAGGAACCCTTATCGATACCTAGTTAATATAACAGCCTACTAAAGTAACATTTCAGATACAGCCTTTTAGTCTCAAGCAAGTTGGAGTAGGCTAGAGATGAAACACACAGGAACCAACAAGAAAAGTCAAAATAAAGTGGAAAAAAAAACACAGGACAGAAAAAGAGAAAATTCAGGAATGGTGCATATATAGTGAAATATAAAAGACACAATGGCACACTCAAATGCTAGAATGGATCTAATATATCAAAGACGCAACTATTTTGATTCTACATTTATCTTAATGAACAGATCTTGGTGTAAGGTGCCATATTATATAAAAACAATAGAGGAAACTACTGTATATACATGAGCAATAATGAAATACACATACCTGAAAACTATATCAGCAGTGCCTGGCTGCAATGGCAAATAATTTCTCCTAAGGACTCGCATGACGTTTTCCATTAGTTTAATATCATTGTGCTCTTTAGCATGTTGCTGCAAAAGGAGAAAATTATAACCAGATAGCTTGGAAAGTAGCGAGAGTTAATATAATTAAATACCAGTAGATAATGAGCAGAACCGATCGTTGGTGTTATTCCATAAATATTATGCTTACGTAAAGCCTTCAGCCCTGCATAGATGACAAAAGGTAAATTACAATTGGGGTAGGGGTCCTGGTTTCAGTTACAAACACTTTCAAAGGAAAATGGGACATCGTAAAAATAGAAATTGGCTCGGAGAAGTTTAATGTTTAGTTATGCAACGCAGGCAACTTGAAAAGTGAAAAGTCGTATGATGCTTCCAGCGATACATGAAAGTTATATCTTTATGTATTTCTTGTCTATTGCTTCCTAGCAAATGAGGCAATTACTCATTTCCTAATGTTGTTAAACAAATATATCATAGCACAACAAAGGGATGGCTTGCTATTTATTTTTTATTTCAATATAAACACACGATTCTTGTTAGCATTTGGGATGGAAGGAGCAGGGTCTATCCGAGTTCATCTAAAGTTGTATACCAGGAAAAAATGCAGCATTACAGAAAATAAAATGATTCGAGTGCATGCTCAATCAGCCAAGGTAAAAATATAAAAAACAATCTATTAGACCTTACATTGGTATCTTACCATAGTCAAGGGCGCCTACACGAGCACAAGCCTCGGTCACTTTCATACATAGATGGTCATTGAAATTTGCATTGATGCGAAGATTTGATAGTCTCTATACAAACAAAAAAAAATGTGCATATGCTCAGATACAATATTTTATATTATATAACATAATAAGCTGGCTTTATAGCAACCAAAGATACAATGAGCATAAGCACAGTCATCCATGGTACCACAAAGAAGCATTCCAAACACATGGAATACAAAGTTTAGGGCCTTACAAATACTCTTAGCTTCTGCAAAATCTCAAAAAGAAGTTTAATGTCCTCCTTATTGGAGCAGCTGCTGATCATTGACCACAACCATGCGTTGGGAGGCATAGTCTCAGCTTCAACAGATTTCAACATTTTTTGGTACTGCTCCTCTACAGCTTCGGTGACTAACAGTAGCAAATGGAAACATATTCAGAAAAAAAGAAAGAAAGAGGCAAATAAAAGTTAAGCAATCAATAGCTTGCTAAATACATACTATCATTCATTTCAAAAGATATACAAGTTTCAGTTAATTCAACGTAAATACAGCAGATTGAACTAGTTCATTTTTTTAACAAGTGAAAACTATTGATTTAATAAAATGTAACATAATAACACAGACAATATAACAAAAAAATCAACTTAAATGAGTTTAGCAGACCCACTGTGATATATAACCATATTGTAACCTTACATGAAAAAAGTTTAATACACAGAAGATTATTGGTGAGATGATACAGTTCATTTATGGTTATGGATTTATAGATAGTGTATGGTTGGCTCATATTTACAAGGGAAATCTTCAATCCTCATGCTGCTGCCTGCTATCTTAGTGCTGATAGGTTGCTACTCATATCACAGGATTACAGAATTCAAACGTGTCAACTTTTTTCCTTTGCATACAGTAACTTTAACTAATTTTGTTAATATTTACTTCAACACCTATTCAAGGTTCTCTGGGATATTTATAAGAAAACAAAAACATCATGAATATTAAAAAATGTAGTTAACCGGATATCTACACATTCATTTGCCAAAGATCAAGAAAATAAACAAGATGCTACAGCTTTGTTTAATAAAAGGGTCACAGGAATTAAAAGTGATGGAAAGAAGACCACGGTAAAAATAAATAAATAAATAAACCTGTAGGGTGATCAGTATCGCTAGCTTCTGTTGAGAAGTGAGCCGTTTCCAAATGATAGTGCACTGATCTTCCACTCCGTGGAGTCATTGTTGGCAATAGCATTTTACCTACAATTTTGTTTATACAATCTGATCAACACCAGATTATTTAATCAACAATACAGTTAACTGGGGCACAAAGAACTAAAGTTCACTGCAACAGTTAAAGGCCCCTTAACTGTGCTGTGTTCAATGTATTTGCAACAATTACCATCTTGAAGAAGATTAAATGCATTGTAACTATAACTCTCAAGATGAGTAGAAGTAACAAAAATGATAAACATAGAGTTGAATTCCTGCAATCGACACAGAGCTACAATTCTTGCAGATGTTATTGTGTGTGTGTGTGAATATCTGTTGCCAAATCATTAAAAAGTCCTAAGACTCTTCAGAAATACAAATTATGTGCTATGACTGTCAATGCAACTAAAGATGTAACTAGCCAATAGTCACTGAAACAATTCAGTAACATATCATCCAAGTGAACACACAGGGCTATGAATTGAATGCTGAGATCACTAGAGATGTCATACTAAGTGGCACGTTGTGTCAAACGTATATGGATGAGATAAAATAGTGGAGGACACAAAAGTAATGAAATGGAGAAAACTGTTACACGATCAAACAATTGAGTAGTCTCCCTCAGGTAAATACAGAATATATCTTCTATCAAATCCTCTCTGTGTTGCCTAATTAATAAGCACTAACAAATCGATCATAGTCAATGCTAAAACCAAAGTAAGATGCTTAACAAAAAGTCCGAGCAATCACCATTCCCCTAAACCCTTAAACCCCCATGAGACACTTGGATCCCACCCGCCATTTGCCACTTGACTGAGAACAAGGAAAAAATTGGTTGATAGATGAAATTAGTGACCACGATGTCCTGGAGACCTAGTACCCAACACGGTAAAACATGCTGCGCACCCATCACCAGCTCGACCAAATGCCGCACCAGCCGAATCCTCAAGCCGCGCACCGGGATCACAACGAGCAGACAGGGCGGCCACTTGAGTGCATCGAGATAAGAGAGCTCACCAGGAAACCGGAAGGCGGCGGAGGAGGATGAGAAGCCCGCGGTACGGGACGGGTAGGACGGCGCGGCGGGGGCGCCATCGGACAGGCGGGGCAGGACGGCGACCTCGGTGGTTGATGCGGATCCGGAGCTAATGCTGGGGAAAATGCCGGGGAGGCCGGGGGACGCGAGGATGCGGCGAGCGCGCGCGGCGGCGGTGAGCATGGCGGCGGCCGGAGTGGAGCGAGAGCGCAAGACTGCGTCACTGCGTGCGGGGAGGAAGCGAAGCGAGTTGGGCTGTGATCGAGGTGAACTAATGGGTTGGCCTCAATGGGCCGCATCATTTGATGGGCTGTTTTCGGTTAACAAAAGTAAACTGGGCCGTGTATTTTGACCAAAAGTTGGAAGAGGCCCAAGTATTTATTTTTCTTAGAGAATGGAGAATGGAGAGAACATGAACGATTAGTGGTGGCAGTGTGATCATGCTAATTCCATGACCAAAAGAATCATTGTCTTATACATCACATACACAAATTACATCCCGAAAAGAGAAAATAAGCTCTACATGTCGCAGCACAGCTAGGAGTAGCCGAGTAGGAGTAGTAGGCTAGAGGGAGAAGAGCTTCCTGAGGTTCATGGGCGAGATGTACTTGGTGTCCCCGTCGACGATGTACTTTGCGAGCAGGACGTTTGCGGCCTCGCTGGGGTGGTACGGGTCCCAGAAGACGTACTTGTCCCTGGCATCGCACATGCTGGAGGTGGGCCCGCACGGGACCAGGCCGTCGTAGGATCCGCCGTTGCCGCAGCAGGCCATGCTGGCAGTCTGGAAGCCGTACTTGGGGTAGTTGGTGATGAGCTCGAGCACGAGGTCGTAGACGTTGGCGAGGCAGAACCTGGCGCCGGCGAGGCTGCCGTTGAGCTCGGTGAGCAGGTCCCTGAGCCGCGCGTTGTACTGCTGCGCCAGCTGGTTGGGCAGCTTCACGCACTCGTCCTCCTCCACCCGGTTGA
Source organism: Chloris gayana (assembly GCA_031894775.1). Lineage (NCBI taxonomy): Eukaryota > Viridiplantae > Streptophyta > Magnoliopsida > Poales > Poaceae > Chloris > Chloris gayana. The sequence continues at coordinate 40,417 of JAUNZO010005138.1, read as the reverse complement.
TGGTCTTCTGGTACGGGATGCAGCCCAGCGGACCCACGTTCGCCACCACGAACTTGCGCGCGTCAAGCGTGTACAGCCTCTGCGATTATTAATTGCCAGTTCAGAATCTGCCATTGTTGGAGTGATCTGAATGAAGCTACAAGAACTGACCGTGAGCTGGTCCCGGAGGTGGGAGATGAGGTCGTTGAGGAAGGCGTCGGGCGACTCGGAGACGCGCGTGCCGACGGAGAGCAGCGGCATGAGGTAGTTGTTGAGGAAGTCGTTGGACCCGATGGTGACGGAGAAGATGGCCTTCTTCCTCAGAAACACCCGGGCCCGGTCCGCGCCGAGCAGGCCGTCCAGCTGCTTCCGGGTGACGTTGAAGTAGTCCACCTGCAGGTCCATCCCGATGCGGTTCACGAACACCTTGCCGGTGCCGTTGAGGATGCCCGCGCCGCCCGACGCGTAGTTGACGCCGTTGAGGATGGCGCCGCCGGAGGCGTTGGGCGCGAGGAACGGCGGCGAGTAGTCCGCCTGGCCCAGCATCTCGCCGATGATGTCGGCGATGGTGCGGCCGTTGGTGAACCGGCCCGTGGGCATGCCGCCGGACGCCGCGAAGTCGATGCCGTTCGGGGTCATGTTGGCGCGCGACAGCGTCGGGATGAAGTTGTTGTTGCCGGCGTCCACCAGCGAGTCGCCGAAGATGAAGGACGCGCCGGACCGGAACTCGTCCTGCACCTGCTGCACCTGCTGCTGCTGCGCACGCGTCCTCACCGCCACCAAGACGATGACAGTCACCACCACCATTGGCACCGCCCGGCCCATGCTGGATTTTTTTGTGCTTCGTTAATTAATTCTCGGACAAGGAGCGCCAAAAACAAGACAAATTAAGCAACTAGTGTGTGGCTGCAGGTACAAGAGGCAGAGGCGACAGACACAGAGGTACTAGTATATAGGAGACTGATAGAAGTTGGTGATCTCCACTGAAGAGGGAAGTCGGACACCGATTGAGCGGCAGGTGCCTGAGATGACATTGGGAGAGTGCGCGCGCCGGTGTTTGGTTTGACGGTTGCGTCGCCTGAATCTGAGGTGGTTAAGCGAACTCGAGTCTAGTCACTTGTCGCCGCTGTGACGTGTGCGGGGGACTCATAGTCAGCTCGGTTGATGTGCGAAAGTTTGAGTCTTGTCCAACGTGGCCGGGTGCTTTGCAGTAGGTGACTATTTAGGTGGCCGGAAATAACCGAACATCCTGGGGCCGATCCACTTCGTTTAGGTAAGTTCCTGCCTTTCATGGTACCTGTTTTCTTGGACAAGAGAAGATAGGCTCGCTTTTGGTCGTTCTCTGTGATGATTTTGAGTAACTGAACATGGATCATCTTCTTCTGTGTAATAACGCACAATTGACAAAAGAAAATTGTTACTTGTCGAGATAATGGGCCGTGTTGCCATTACAGTTGTCAGTGGCCTGCTATCTGGGTTCACAAATGGGCCCTTTTTTAACTCTAGCCAGTCAGTCTCTAAGCACACTACCAACAAGAAGAGATACTAGGTAGACATGTATGGCTTATTAACCCCCCTGAGGGCATCTGTAACTCCTATCCGAATAATCAATGAATAAAGGAGTGATTCTCAAAAAAAAAATCTAAGCACACTACCGGACAACTTGATTATGCGTGGCAAAATTGCATAAACACAATACTGCAACTTGATTATGTACAAATACTTGCACCACCACGATTCCAAAAAAAAAAAAAACATTTGCACCGTATGCATGCATGACAGGGACAGGCGTTGCTATCTCGGCAAGGTGATGCTAACGCTCATGTCGCAAGACGCCGACATCTCCGTGCCCACGGGCCGCACGTTGAAGTAGGCCGGCTGCCTGGGCTCCGGGAGCACCGTGCCCTCGCTGCTGCCCAGCATCTTCACCACCTCGTCCATGGCAGGCCGGTCGTCCGCGCTCTCCTGGACGCACAGGAGCGCCACGTGGACGCACCTCTCCATCATGAAGTGCTGCCAGCTGTCACTCCATAAGCAGCGAGCTACCAGCTCCTGCCATCGGTTGGCCCTCCACAGCAGCCAAGCCTGCAAGTGAGATCGATAGATGCATTTCTGACGATGGACCTGGGGCCAGGTTGAATAAATAGTATCTCTACTGGCGTACGTACGTATGCGATGAGCTTGTACAGTTTCCCGTCGAATCTGTATGAACCGGTGGTCATTGTCCCGCTTACGATCTCCAGGACCAGGACGCCGAAGCTGAACACGTCAGATTTGACCGAGCACACTCCATCGGAGGCGTACTCCGGAGCTATGTAGCCACCGATGATCATCAAGAGAGAATAAAAGTCTAGTGATTAGTTAATTTGTACAAGCAAATTCTACGAAGGAACCGTCGTCCCAGTTCGTTCTTACTGCGTGCCTACAATTCTTGTGGTGTTCGATTCCGCCACGTTGGAGCTGAATATCCTGGCCATCCCAAAGTCTGAAATCTTTGGGTTCATCTCGCTGTCCAGGAGGATGTTGCTCGCTTTGAGATCCCTGTGAACAACGCAGAGACGCGAGTGTATGTGTAGGTAGAGCAGCCCTTGAGATACCCCGTCGATTATGTTCAGGCGTTTCGGCCAGTTTAGTGACGCTCCTTTTCTATCGTCTGCAAAATGCATGTAACGACGATATATGACTGTGTGTGAGGTCAATTTCAGAAAGAACATCAGATTCAGAGATATAAGTGATCTTAAAATTACCAAAGATGATGAGGTCCAGGCTTTTGTTTTGCATGTATTCGTAGACCAGGATCTTCTCGTGCTCCCCTTCTATACAGCACCCGAGAAGCCTCACTAGGTTCCTGTGCTGAAGCTTTGCTATGAGCTGGATTTCGTTTTTGAACTCTAGCAACCCTTGCAAGGAACATGGACCAAGTCTTTTCGCTGCTATCTCAAGCCCATCAGACAATCGACCCTGTAGAATTAAGGTTCAATAATGTCAACGGCTCAAAGCCAAATATGATACTTCTGCCAATCAAAAGATAGCTAGTAGAACAAAGACTTTTTACGACCTCCCTATTTTTCTTTTTATGTCGTTAGGACATGTTACTATGTTCCAAATTTATTGTTGTTGTTGATTTTTTTCGTTACTTTTGACCATTCGTCTTATTCAAAAAAATTCGAAAATATGATATATTTTGTTAAAATGTGGTTTATCACTAAAGATTGAAATGCAACCTACAATCTACGTACTATTTTGAATAAAATGAATGACCAAACCTAACAAAAAAGACAATAATTTTAGAACGGAGGGAGTATGATACCCTAGCACAGCGACATGTTAAAAAAAATAAGAAGAAGAAAGAAAGAAATGGAGGGAGCACCTTGTAGACAGCACCGAAACCACCTTGCCCGAGTTTGTTTTCTGTCGAAAAGCCGTCTGTAGCAGCTTTCATCTGAGAGAAATCATAGAGCGAAAACCCAGAGTTCCCCTCTTCCATCCTCCAGAGATTTATTACATTTTTCACCGCCACAGACAACCGTCGTAATTCTAACCGGGCGAGTTCTGACAAGGTGAAATATAAGAGCGTTTCTTGTTGTTAATTAGCACATGTCTAAAGTATCTATATATGCAGCCAATAGCTAGGAGGGGGAAAAAATGAAGTTGCATACCTTTTTTTCTTCGTATTTTGATCCATCTGTGTAGAAGGAAGACAGCAACGAACAGCGATGTTAGGGCAGCTGCTATCGTCGCCCAAACCCAAGCCTTGCTCTCTAGTATAGTACATAAGTTCAGTGAAACAAATTAACCTCTAGGTCCGCATAATTCCTCAAAGTATCTTTTTTAAAAAAATATCCTCGAAGTAACAGTGAGAAAATATACAAATAATCTATACATGAACGTACTTGTGGGCTTGTGTAGGTCGACCGACAACTTGGTGGTGACGTCGAAGAACGTATTATCACCCGACTCGTAGCGCACGGTGCACCGAGGACCAAGGATCCTCCCGCCGTACTGCCCGCTGGGAAATATTCGCCGGAGCTCCGTGGCCAGGCCATGGAGGCACGCGCGGCACCGCTCCGGCGGCATGTCTCTGGTGCACTGCATCAGGGCGTACACGTGCAGGCCCCGCTCCTTGAAGTAGGACCTCCCCGCGGCGTACCTGGCCGGCTCGCCGGCGGCGAACCCGACGACGGCCCTCACCAGCTCGTCGACGTGCCAGTCGAACCTGGGCCGGGCCGCGGCGGGCGAGACGAAGATGGTGCTGTTCCGGTTCTGCCTCGGCGCGTTGCCGTAACCGGAGAGGAAGTCCCGGGTGGAGAAGCGCGCCTGGTGCCGGTCGTAGTAGAGCGCCACGTCGCCGTCCTGCTGCGCGCACCCGAACACCTCGGCGCTGTACATGGCCTTGTGCAGGGTGTCGTTCACGTCCGCAGCGCACAGCTCGCCGGCGTAGTCTCCCCTGCACAGCGCCACGCCGTAGGCCGTGTCGGGCGCCGCCCCCACCGCGCCCACCGCCGAGCTGTTCGCCCTGGCGCCGGCCACGAGCAGCGCCGCGAGCGCGCGGAGGTTGGACCGGTAAGCGTCGCTCGTCTCGTTGGCCTTGCTGCAGAAGCTGCCCTGGAGTATGTCTTCCGCCGCCGCCGAATATATCATCGTCATCAGGACGCCGGCGACGAGGACGATCAAGTAAGAGACCGGCAACATGATGCTGCTACACGTACGTACTGTGACTGTGATGGTAACTGGCTGGCCTGTACGCCTTTCAGCTCTCTTATAATCGATCGATCAACCACGCACGCACGTTGCTGTCGCGTGTCGCTCCCACTTTGATCGCAACCCACAACATCAACCTAGACTAAACGGATATAAAGTTGACCAAGATACTAGGTTGATAATTAAACCACACTCTCCCATTGGAACAAACCGTGGGTTTCGTAGCTACGACAAGTACGTTCCAAATGGAATTACAGAGTATATCTGCATGCATAGCTAGCGCACCAAATTGAAAATTGTAAATAGAAGAGTTGACCGAGAGAAACCTGTTCAACTGCAGGTCTGAAACAAGCCATGGGTCACTGTTATATGTTCGGTGTCCGTCAGCTGCAAGAAATTGCTGAGGAAAATATGTGCATGGAATGGTGTGCTTTCGAAGGTGGTTCTTCCACGGTGCCATACGGGAAAAAATTCCATGCGACCGGGTCGCACTCCCTCGCCTATGCGACCCCGCACCGATGGAGTCCACATGGACATCAAACACATCAGAAGAGGCCTCATCTTCTAGCTCGATTGCATCGGCTTCCAGGCGTAGCCTCCATCGGCTTCTGCCCAATGGATAGCCATCTAAGATTAAGAGCCAAAACAAAAAAACATACTTAAAATTTTCAAATTTTTCTCGTGCAAACCACCTATTCAGTGAAATCATGAAAACCCTCTTAAAATTTGAAGTCAAAATTCAACATCATTTAAAAGATACAAAATTAACAAATCAGGTAGAAAAGGACAGAAATTACACCATGTGTATTTTTTTGGTCCTTTTCTCCATATGTATTCTTGATTTGTTATTTTTTTTATCTTTTAAATGATGTTGAATCTTGACTTCAAATTTTGTGTGCATGTTTTATATGGTATCATGTACATGTATACCAAGTTTCAGAAATTTTGAAAATTTTTAGATATCTTTTTTGAGAGGGCTTTCACGATTTCACTAAATAGGTGATTTCCACCGAATATTTTCCCGGTTTGCACCGAATATTTTCCCAAGTTGTTTATCCGCGACGTGCATTGAGGTGGACTAAAAAACTCGTTACATATTTGCTGCTCCACGCTACACACTCTTCATCCACGCACGCTGATCGCTCTGCATCGTCATTGTAATAATTACATTCAAAAGGCAGATAATCGTTAAGCAAGACTCAGCATGCCGTGGACGGTGTACGTAGTTAAGGTGGTGGAGTTAGATGGAACTGTGGCCAGATTATAATACTAGCAATTGCATCGCAAAGTAACTGCAAATGGTACCTTAAATACAGGCGCTGAACGTACTGATACTGATCTATGATTTTGATCTTCTTGGCTCTCTAGCTAACTAAACACAGATCGACCCCAAATGGCTGACCTTCCGCTCCACCTTCTCTCCCTTTCTCTACTCATCATCCTGCCATTTCTTTGCTTGCACCGTCGTTCCGATGCCAGCGGCAGCAGACACTACACCACAACACTGATTTAGCGACCTATAATTATTACGGACAATGGGTCGCTAAAACATCACATCGGATTGTTGATCGCTAATTCCCCATGCAGCGATGTACCATGGGTCGCTAATTTCTACAATTTTAGCATTCGACGGTTGGTCGCTAAAAGTGTTGCTAAAAGTGTCGCCAAAAGAGATCAAGACGGCCATCTTTCAAATGGAACATAACAAGGTGCCTGGTCCCGATGGTTTTCGCGTAGATGACCTAATTTTGGTATAATCATCTTGTTACCAAAACTAAAGGAAGCTACTCAAATTCAACAATCCCGACCTATTTGCTTACTAAATGCGAGCTTCAAATCTTTTTACTAAGGTCATGACAAATAGGATTGCACTAGTAGCACAAAAAATCATCAAGCCTTCACAAACGGCCTTCATGAAAGGAAGAAATATAATGGAAGGGATAGTTATCCTACAATAAACAAAACCTGAAATGAATAGGAAAACATTGGACGGGGTCATCTTGAAGCTAGACTTCGAGAAAGCCTATGATAAGGTTAGATGGTCCTTCCTCCAACAAACATTAAGGATGAAAGGTTTTTTCTCTCGTTTAGTGCAGGTGGATAGACCAAATAGTTAGAGGTGAGAGTGTCAGGGTCAAGGTAAATGATGATCTAGGCAATTATTTTCAATCTAAGAAAGGACTACAACAGAGGGAGATCCTTTATCCCCTTTTTTTAACTTGGTAGGTGATATGCTGGCCATACTTATTCAAAGGGCCAAAACAAATGGAAAATTTAGGGGAGTGGTGCCTCTTCACCAGGAGCCGCCGTCCATGAGCTGCCGCCCAGGAGCCACCCCCTCTTCGCCATCCAAGAGCCCGCCTTCCACCAGTCGCTGCTTCTTCGCCGTCTAGGACTCCAATCTGTATGACATTTCGTAAAAAAAATTCTCACTAATAATGTGTGTAAAAAATTAAACAGAAATGTATAAATGAAATATAAATGTAGATCGATACTAACTGCCTGTTGAGTAAATGAATGTACGAATTTGTGCATCAGTTGTGTCAAATTTGCTTCTATCGACACAATTCCACTAATGCATGACATATGGTCAGGAACTATGATCAGCATTAATCTTTGATTAATCAAAATTGTCTGAGTTGTTATTAGAGAAGAAGGTCGGCCCATAGGCTTCTAACAGTGTGTATTGTCTTGGACAACTAAATTTCAATTACCGGTGAATGGTACACTATCAGATCCATAGAATCTCAGTCGACGCATAAAATAGACACTCGTTGCAAGAGTTCAACTGACCAAGCTGCTAGTAGCTATATCAGGCGCTCTGGATACCACCTAGCCAGGTCATGTTTGTACACCAGCTCAACTTGTTTTTTTTATAAGGCACAAGTGCTCAATTTTTTATCATGGCTCTTAAACATCACGGATATATTTCTTAGATAGCAGTATCGATCATTATTAGTACATCACAGAATTTCATCCTAGAGTGACAAACTATTTTGAACTAGAGATGTCATTTCATTCATAGATGACGCAACATATTTCTTTTTATTTAGTTCAGTGCTAAAAAAAAAAAGATAAACTACCCTCACGTAGAGTTATATGACCACCAATTTTATCTGACTGGCCAGCACAACACCCAAAATTATGTAGTATGTAGGTGTACACATAAGTAATAATGGCATTATTAGAGGTTCTGTCGTCGCCTTTTTGTTGTAACTTGATTGACATCCATTTGATAAACATTGGTGTTTACCCTGTTATTGGTTTCTAAATTCAGTTGTGATAGATGGTATTGCTTATATGGTTTGCTTAATATTGTATCATGCATTGTTGCTGTTATTTTCTGCTTGTACCATTAATTTTTTTCCTGCTTGTATCATACATTGTTGTTGTTATTTCCTGCTTGTATCATTCCTCTCTAGAACCTCTTGTTTATTATCATGTTTGCCATGATATGGATGTACCATAATTTAACTAAGTCCCTGATTTTTCTATGATATAATGGATGGGCTAGTAGTTTCCATTATGGCCCATCAAGCACCGAAACACTCTTTTTTCCCTGCTCCTAGGAGGAAAGCAGAAGGAAGAGAAAGAGAAAGAGAGTCATTGCGTTAGTAATTTCCCTAATGGCTCTCATTGCACACTGGTATCATCGAAGAAGACCTAGACATATAGTTGATGATGACGAGGTTCTAGAGAGAAATGTAGCAGAGAGAAAACAAATGCTACCAAAACTTATACCAGGGCCCAAACATCTTATGTTACAACAGCTTGCGTTTGACAGCAACAATTTAGCCCACTTGAGCTCTACTTGTTTAGCATACCTCAAACATGCTAATTCATGAAACAATTCCAACTAATTTTATCTAAGTAATTACATCGTACCTGAGCACAATTGCAACCCTCTACAACTTTAGCTCGTTCCGTCATTGAGGCTCATCAATGCCATAACAATCTCATACTATTGAATAATAGTATGCCAGCCGATAGACACTTTCTAATTTAGCCTACGATTATTAAATAAATTAAATAAGAGGGAACAATTTTCAAGTATACATGTCATGTCACCCGTATACAAACTAATGACCGTATCGACTCAGTTGAGCAAAGTTAATGACCACGATTTACACTTTTCTAAATATGGTCAAATTAAAACAAACCAACAAATATAATGATCATTCATGCATTTTACTTATTAAAAAAGTGCTCTACTAGTATAGTCGTGTGCTTGGAGTTGGCCACAAAACTCTTATCCACCTGCGGTAGGATAAAGAGCCTTCAACACATTTATTTTTCTGATATCACGCACTGATATGAAGTCGGGAAGCATTCTGAACTCTGTGATAGTGTTCTGCTGGTGGACTTCATACACCTTTCACGGAACAAGACAAACAAACCAACGAAATAAACACTTTTTTGGTGGCTGGCGCAGTATCAAATCTATGCAGGTGCTTGCTAACATATGTTCAGCAAAGAGTTGCAGATGATAAGGAACAAAATACCATTAGCTGCTTGCTTATTCCACTGGCAACGGTACGCGGACCGTTGGAACGAGCAAGAGGTCGGAGCGGCGGCGTGCGGTGATCCCCATCCCCTCCGTCATGTCCAGCTCGCCGGGCACCATCCCTTCCGGCAACTCCCAATCGAAGTGGTAAAGCAGAGACGCAAGCGGGAGCTCCATGCTGGCCAGACCAAACGCGATCCCGGGACAAATCCGCCTCCCGGCGCCGAACGGGATGAACTGGAAGTCCGTGCCTTTGAAGTCAACGCTGCTGCCCTCGAACCTCTCCGGCACGAACTCCTCCGGCGAGTCCCAGTGCGTCGGGTCCCTTCCGATCGCCCACGCGTTGACCACCACCATGGCGCCCACGGGCACGTGGAATCCGAGCACCTGGCACGGGCTGCCGCACTCCCGTGGCAGCAGCACCGGCGCCGGCGGGTGCAGCCGGAGCGCCTCTTTGATGACGAGGCGCAGGTAATGCAGATCGGCCAGGCTGTCCTCTGTTATGCTGCTCCGCTGCGCGCCAAGCACACGGCGGACCTCGTCTTGCGCCTTGCGCATCACTCTCGGGTTCCTCATCAGCTCCGCCATGATCCATAGGAGTGTGGTGGCCGCCGTCTCGCTGCTTCCCGAAAAGATATCCTGCAAGAGATTTGTAAATCGTAATCCCTCTGTAAAGCATTATGACTTACTAGTATGAGGTAAAGAAAAGAAATTTCTTACGATGATGACTGCCTTGATGTTTTCAGTGGTGAGGGGCGGATCCAGCGCGTCGTCCCTCTGCACCCGCAGCAGCACGTCCAGCAGGTCCTCCTCGTCCTTGTCGGCGCATCTGTTGGCTTGGTGGTCCTGAATGATTGTTTCGATGAACGCCATCATGCCGTCGCGCTCGCGCTTCATCCTGCGCGGCATCCGGCTGACGAGCATCGCCAGGCGCGAGGAAGGGAACAGGTCCGGTAAACACTGCCCGGGCAGGACCTTGAGCCGCCGCTCCAGCAGCCGCAGGAACGTCTCCCGGCCCTTGAACCTGCTGCCGATGATGGCGCGCACCCCGAATCCGCCACGTACGCCGATATCATCTCGCTCAGGTTCACCGCCCGCTGCTGCCCCGGCCCCACGGAACGGAGCAGGCGGCGGACCTCCTCCTCGCGCAGTGACCTGAAGGACCGGACGCGCCGCGCGCTGAGCAGCTCGGCGTTGCAGATGCGGCGGAGCTGGCGCCACCCATCGCCGTAGGGCGCGAAGACGAGGCCGAGGCTCTCCTCGCCGAACAGGACCTTGCCCGTCGGGGTGACAGGCCGGGACGCGAAGGCGGCGTCGTGGGTCCGCATGATCTCTCGCGCCGCGTCGGCTGAGGACGCCACCACGCAGGGGACCTCGCCGAGCCGGAGCAGCATCAGCGGGCCGTGCCGCCGCGCGAGGTCGCTCAGGGCGCGGTGAATTAACGCGCCGCTGAGGTGATGGATGTGGCCGATTACCGGGAGCGCCCATGGCGACGGAGGGAGCCTGCTCCAGCCGGAATTTGCGCCCCTCCAACGGTGGAGGTACATAAATGATAAGACCATGAGTAGAGGGAGTAAGACAAGGTACGGCAGAAGGTCAGCCATGGCGATCGGTTTCGAGAATATGCTTGGCAGAGTGATGAGTAGAGGTAAGATAATAAGGTACTAGTACAGCGGAAGGTCCCCCATGACGATTTGTCTTCACTTAGCTTCAGATCAGAGTCAACATCAAAATTAGCGTGTTCTGCGTGTATTTAATTAACATATACTAGGTGCCATTGACAGTTCGAGATGATTGCCGCTGCAATGTGGCAATCATTGGTATTGGGGTAGCTTATGCATATAGTATTTTCTTTCTCGCTCTCACTGCTCAGGAGCTTGACCACAGCGTCCATCGCCAGCCAATCCTCGGCGTCTTCCTAAGCGCACACAAACACCACCTAGCTAGGTGCTTTTCAGCGTCCCATGATAATGTGCACCGTCCCTCAAGCAAGGTTCAACTCGTGAACTGGTTCCATCTGCTGTCCTAAGTAGCTTGCGTGGATTTAATTTTAGGAAAGAAAGCGAGAATTTAGTTTCTACACTGATTTTACTACTATTATTTATTTAAAGTGATATTTTCTGAATAAATATTCATGGAGCTCGAGATATATGTGTTGATACATATACGTGTTGATTTTACTATTATTATTTAGTTAAATTGACATTTTCTGGATAAGTATTCATGGAGCTCGAGACATATGTGTTGATACATATACGAGTTATAGTGAACTGCATTTTTAGCACTTATGGTGGTTGATAACGTTTGAAGAAAAAATGGATGCATATTGTTCATTTTTTTATTGACTGTTGATAATGTTTATGGGAAACCAACTCGAGAAGGGGTGTACACAACTCACGTGATATTATGAGGTTCATTGGTAATTTCTCTTGGAAAATTGGCAGCGGTGGGCTATCCAGTGGGTCGTAGTGGGTCAAGCCTCCGGTTCATTTGCTCTACAAGAATGATAAGGTGAATGTGAAAATTAAGTTCATTTAAGAGGAGTTTTGGGGCAACTCACGGACCCAAAAACTACAAAACTCGCACCTGCCCCCCCCCCCCAATGTTTGATGCACTTAAAGAACCTAATATTATCATTTATGCCAATGGTGTGTAAATTTTATTAGTTTTACCTTATAATGTTTCGTTTGTGCACATATTTAAGATTTTGGTTTTCTTTTGTAGACTTGCTTAGATAATGATGTTGAGTTAAAGGGTTTTGCTAGATTGGATAAAAAATGGTAATCATTAGTTTACAACGAAGTGCACAAACTAAATCTTTATATGGTAGAACGCTTTGAGGATTTGTCGACCTATGTAAGTAACCTTACTGGATAAATCTTCAGTATCTAAACAAAAGATTTAATTAATTTGAAATTGTAAGTGTAGTGTTTTTGCATTTTTATGGTATTTCATACCAGACTTTGCAATTTGGAAAATTACATCTTTAGTGATGTGTTTTACTATTGGATGTTCACAAAGCATAAAGAAACTAGAAATCTGAGTTAATATTTTTATCTTATGTTTTATTCTTACTAAGACTATATCTTAAACCCCCCTACCTAACACAATTTGATGCACTTAAAGATCCTAATCTTATCATTTATGCCAACGTTGTGTAAATGACTTTTGCAATGGGGTGTTTTGATATCACTAAATCCACATGTGATCAAATTAGCACAATGATATGCAGATATTGGTGGAATCAGCAAGAAGGTAAACATAAGATACATCGGTTAACTTGGAAAAAAAATGATTTTGCCAAAGAGCTTGGGTGGATTGGGGTTCCGAGATATCTACACTTTTAATAAAGTGATGTTCAAAACAAGGGTGGAGGTTGTTGACAACCCCGATTCATTATGTGCAAGGATCCTACAGGCTAAATATTATAGGGGAACTTCTTGTTTGGAGGCATGGCGGTGATCGAACATGGAATATACATGGAGGTGTTTTCTCCGAGGAATTGAGTTGTTAGATAAAAGGATAGTGTGGAGAGTGAGGAATAGTGAAAATCTGAATATATGGTTCTTGTGGTTGCCGACTGATGGGACTAGGAGACTGATAAGTGATAACACCTTGGGGTGCTACTGTTCTTACCCAGCTGACTGAGCTGATTGGTCAGGGGTTACGGGATCATTGGATGGTGACCTTGTCAAAGATATTTCCTGGGAAGAGATTGGAGGATTATTCTTGCACTACCAGTTGACCAGGGAAGGGAGAATATGATTGCCTTGCACTATGACACACATGGGATGTTCTCGGTGAAGAGTGCTTACAAGCTTTGTCAGGATGATATTATGCACAAAAGAGTTCGGGGGAGGTGCAACTGGGTCCAGTGGAGAGAGAGAGAGCAAGTGATGAGTTGTTGTGGACGAGTGTGTGTGTGGGGCGGGGGGGGGAGGGTGAGATGTTTAAATAAAATCAAACACTTTTTGTGGAGAATGTCACATAATAGCCACCCATTGCGTGTTATTTGAAGCGGGGTCGTACGAAGATTGATACTAAATGTGTGGTTAGCAATCGACTGGATGAGGATGGTGCACATCTATTCTTTAAGTGCAAGGGGTGAAGCAAGTTTGCCGTGGGTTAGCGCCGAAGAATCATAGGGCCGCGTTGGCAGCCATGCAAAATCTAAAATAGGTGCTGAAACATATCCTAGATTTGGACATGGTTGTGCAAATGCGGATTGTGGTGATCCTTTGGTCTTGGCAGTCTGAGCAAAACAAAATTCAAGAAGAAAGGAGGACGATGCAAAGCACCTTGTGGATGGGCTCGCTGCCCAGTGGCCAACACACATGGGTGCATCCGTGTCGACGGGGTTCGAGCCCCTCATCCCGCACCTGGTCTCCTGAAGACCGTGCCATGGTGGCACTTCTCAAAAAAAAAAGAGAGAGCTAGAGCAAAATGGGAGAAACCACTGGTGGAGGTTCTGAAGATCAATTGTGATGCGGCTTTCAACAGAGATGACGACTCAGGAGGATGGAGTTTATTGTTCGAGACTCTGATGGAGATGTGATCATTGTCCGACGAGGAAAACTTGAACATGTGCTCAACCCCTTCCAAACAGAAGTGGCGGTGTGCTTGCACAGGCTGTAGTGGAGATTGGAGCGGGACAAGTGATGATCGAAATTGATGCGCTAATGATGAAGTTGATTGTTTTGTCTCACCGGCAACAATTATCAAGTTCTGGTAATCTAGTCGAAGAGTTGAAGGATGCTTTAAGGTTGAATTTTCTTAGCTTTCTATGTTGTCTTGCTCCGCGTGAATGTAATGATGTAGCACAAGCTTTAGCTGCTTGTGGGTAGTGTTTCTGCCTCGGAGGATAATCCTTGTGGATATTCTCCTGTCTTGTTTTATGTATTTGGTAAACAGAGATTCGGCAACACCCTAGTAATGAAAATATCTTTTCAATTCACAAAAATATTAAATTTTATTAGACTATAATCGCTCCCGGTCATCAGCCACATCCGCCACCTCGGCGGCGCGCTCCTGCACCGCGCTATCCGCTCTGTGGCGTCTGATTCCGTGATGCCCGGGGAAGGAGGCATTCACGTTCAGCTTGTATTAAACACCTACACCTGGAGGTGTCCACTTCCGGATCGGTCTTGACTGCTCCATCTTTCCTGTTTTTCAGCTTTTCAAATTCCATCAGATGGTAAACTGTGTTACGGATGATTTTTGCTGTGCTCCACAGACTCCCACCATCATCACTTTTTTTTTTTGAAACTCCCACCATCATCAGTGACCTTGTTGCGAATAGTCCATTTTGACACGATAGTAACTGCTTTGTTTAGGTCCTTCGATGTGCTCCATCTTCCACATTATTAATGTGCATCATATGTTGTCGGGATCGACATATTTTGAATCGTTCCCGGAGTTGGTTGAGGTTCAACACTCGCCAATCAACCCTGGCGTACTTGCAGAAGAAGAGGTGGCCGCAATCTTCATCGTATCTCCTGCAGACGGGGCATAAGTATTTGGTTTAGGAAGCTTCTACAGTGACCAACAATTAATGACGGATATTTTTTATCCACCATCAGTTATAAATAATAAAACATTACAAATCTCAAACTATGAAAGGAGTTAATTAAAGATGAAACATAAAAGTACTCGTTACAATATCTTCACATAGCACCTATCCAAGTGGTTTCATTTCATTTACTTTTTCAGAATTATTTTGTATTTTTGTTAACCTCAATACACTCTTATTTCATATGTAAGTTCCAAAATAACAAACATGTGGCTTGAGTAAGTGATGGCAGCAATAAATATATGCAAAAGTTCAAATAGTTACCATAAATCCATAATGACAACAAAAGGATACAATGTACACACCTGGTTTTTTCTAAGAACTGTGTTTCCTATTTGATGTCACTCGGTGAGGAGTTATTGCTAAAACAATATTACACATAATTTAGCAGGCAATACTTTAGCTTTTGACTATTTATTGAATCTCAAACAGCATGAATCAATACTAGTCTGTAATGAATTAAATAATAGCTTTATTAATTACAATGTATATGAAATAAAAAATTATTGAAGTACAATATAACATAAAATTAGTAGTAAATAAAATGATCAAGATAGAATAAAGTCAATAAAATAATATATTTACATGTGAGGGACAACAAAGTGCAGACACCATTGGCGAGGCAAGGCCTGAGGATGCCCTCGGCCATGGATAACAGTGCTCGTGGGGATACCGAAAGGCAAAAGAACAAGAGACGTCATTGGGCAGGATGATACCGTTGTTGGCTCATACATATCTAAAACTAATGATGTGGTCTGTTTGAGGGTTCCCAAACGCAGTCAGGTATGCGAGAATACAACAATCATGCAAGGCGGCGGTCAACATGTAACAATTTCTTCTACATGCAGCGGTCTCAGGGGAGCATCAACTGCAGGTCTACGAGGAGTAAGCGAAGTGAACGAAAGTGAGATAGACGTGGGTGAAAAGAAATGAAGGTTTTCGGGAGTAAAGGTTACCAAATGGATCGTGCTTCATGGGCCGACCCAAAGCACGGAACAAAGCACAACACGATTCCGGCATGAGGCTTCTTGCCATGCTTGGACCGAAGCCTCGACGCAACAGGGCCTCGCGGACAGAACGGCACGATCCATTTAAGTTTCGGATCCAATTTAATAACTTAAATCAGGTGTGCTCTAGTGGTTAGATTGATGTACTTGAGACTTGAAGTCCCATATTAGTCCCATGTTTGAACCCTGACACCCTATATTTTGCACAATTTTTATCCTATTTTGCATTAACGGGCTGATTTATTATGTGGGCTTCCATGCTCCCTGAGCTTGCACGATACGACCCAAAAATGAATGGGCTGTGCTTTTCTTTTTGCCCGGGCTATGCCGTGCCAGGCAGTCCATATGACCAGCTTTGGCCAGGAGTAAGAGGACCTCCTATACATAGACTAATCTACATATAACAAGGTCTAGACTAGTCCATTAACAGCTCATGAGCCAGTCTACAAATAAGATATGATTTTAATTTTTTTATGTTTTAATCACAGTTATTCATTCAAAGTTAAGTCATACTAGTATTTCTAATTTAGATACAGGTTCAACATTTTGAAATTTACGTATCAATATTTCAAAACCATATGCCAACATACTTGGGAAACTAGGTCAACATTTTTGGAAAACGGTGTCAATATTTTTACAAAAAAATGTTGACTTTGTACATAAAAAATGTTGAAATAGTATGTGTGAAATGTTGATGAAAAAATATTTAAAAATATTTATATTGAATCTTATTTTGTAGAATTCATTCTAAATAACACTTAGGTTCGAACGCATTCGAAAACGGATTCACGGTTCGAGAGAAAAATATGTAATAGTTTCTTTTTCTCTCACCTCCTACTATTCTCCAATCAAAAGCTGACACGTGGACTGATCTATCACTTGATTATATAAAACACTACGTTTAGGAAATTTAGGAAGTAAGGGCAAGTACAAAGGTGTGGTCTTATAGTCCGCCTCATGCATGACACGTAATCTCGAGACGGTCTATTAGACCACTTCTACAATAGATAGTTATTTTAGTTGTCTTGTAGAAATTAATTTTTTCTAAATTTAAGGATGAGAAAAGGAATATTTATGAGTTACATGACAACTACAACTTGTGCAATGGTGTGTAAGCCGTCTCATACTCCTAAATTCTAGCGCATGAGGTGGTTGCTTCGTGAAACAACCGTCTCTTTCTCTCACCTCCCTCTCTCTTCTACGTCATCAAAAATCCTACGTGGCATTACATGAGACACACTATGAGACTGCTGACGTGTACTATTGTACCTACCCTAAGACGCCTATGTGTGGACTGATCGATGGAAGTCAATCGGTAGAGTGACCTAATTGGCCCGTGGACCCGAGAGCCTCCACAGCGCACCGGAGCTCGTTATGTTTTGTCTCCTCTCCCTCTCCCACTCCCACCCTCTCTCCGACTTGTATCGCGAAGTGATATCCGCCGTCGACATGGACACGCGGCCAGAAAGCAACGTACGCAGCGGAGGCGGGCCTTGTTCGAGAATGCGGAAAACATGTGTACGCGCTGGCGCAGTGCACCAGGGACAGGGCCCCCGAGGCCCCGAGCATCATCATCTAGGAGACGCGGTGACCTGTGAGCTGGTTTGGCGAGCACTGAGCCACTGACCAAGCTAACCAGTGGCATTCACGCTGTGTTCTCGCGACACCGTACCAATATAGTAAGAGAACGCACATCATTGGCTCGTATGATTATTGCTGTAACACAGTGCTACAGCCTACAGAATATACTTCCAATGGGACCTTAATAAATACTACTGAGAGAACAGAACAGCACCGATCTTGATCTTAGACTCTGTATGTAGCTAACTGAACGCAGATCGATCGCGATGGCTGACGACCTTCCGCTGTACCTCCTCCTTCTTCCTGTGCTCGTCGTCTTGCCATTGCTTTACCTGAGCCGCCGTTCAGATCACAGCGCCACAAGGCTCCCTCCGTCGCCATGGTCGCTCCCGGTGATCGGCCACATCCACCACCTCGGCGGCGCGCTCCCGCACCGCGCCATGCGCGACCTCGCGCTTCGGCACGGCCCGCTGATGCTGCTCCGGCTCGGCGAGCTGCCCTGCGTGGTGGCCTCGTCGGCCGACGCGGCCCGCGAGATCATGCGGACCCACGACCTCGTCTTCGCGTCGCGGCCCATCGGCCCCATCGGCAAGATCATGCTCGGCGGCGACGACCCCTCCTACGGCATCGTGTCCGCGCCCTACGGCGAGGGGTGGCGCCAGCTCCGCCGGATCTGCAACGTCGAGCTCTTGAGCGCGCGCCGCGTGCGGTCGTTCAAACCGGTGCGCGAGGACGAGGTCCGCCGGCTCATCCGCTCCGTGGCGTCTTGTGATGCCGCGACGCCGCCGGTGAACCTGAGCAAGATGGTGTCGGCGTACGTGGCGGACGCGGGGGTGCGCGCCATCATCGGCAGCCGGTTCCGGGACAGGGAGACGTTCCTGCGATTGCTGGAGCGGCGGCTCAAGATCATGCCCGGGCAGAGCTTGCCGGACCTGTTCCCCTCGTCGCGCCTGGCGATGCTGCTCAGCCCGATGCCGCGCAGGGTAAAGCGCGAGCGCGACGGCATGATGGCGTTCATCGACACCATCATCCAGGAGCACCAGGCCCACCGACGCGCCGGCGACGACGAGGACCTGCTGGACGTGCTGTTGCGGGTGCAGAGCGAGGGCGCGCTGGATCCGCCGCTCACCACTGACAACATCAAGGCCGTCATCGTCGTAAGATTTACTACTATTCCTTCTCTTCTCTCTCTGCATGCATGTATCTTTAATTATTCCTGCATAATAATCACATCATTTGCGATGTGATTGCTCCAGGATATCTTTGGGGGCAGCAGCGAGACGGCGGCCACCACACTCGTATGGATCATGGCGGAGCTGATGAGGAACCCGAGAGTGATGCGCAAGG
The DNA here is from genome assembly GCA_031894775.1 of Chloris gayana. Taxonomy (NCBI): domain Eukaryota; kingdom Viridiplantae; phylum Streptophyta; class Magnoliopsida; order Poales; family Poaceae; genus Chloris; species Chloris gayana. The sequence continues at coordinate 21,729 of JAUNZO010005138.1, read as the reverse complement.
CGCAAGACGAGGTCCGCCGCGTCGTCGGCGCGCAGGAGAACAACGCCGTCACCGAGGAGAGCCTGGCCGATCTGCATTACCTGCGCCTCGTCATCAAGGAGACCCTGAGGATTCACACTCCGGTGCCATTGCTGATCCCGCGGGAGTGCGGCAGCCCGTGCCAGGTGCTCGGATTCGACATCCCAGTCGGGGCGATGGTGGTGGTCAACGCGTGGGCCATCGGAAGGGACCCTGCCTACTGGGACTCGCCGGAGGAGTTCGTGCCGGAGAGGTTCGAGGGCAGCAGCGTTGACTTCAAAGGCACGGATTTCCAGTTCATCCCGTTCGGCGCCGGGAGGCGGATTTGTCCGGGGATCGCGTTTGGTCTCGCCAACCTGGAGCTGCCGCTTGCCTCTCTGCTTTACCACTTCGATTGGGAGCTGCCGGACGGGATGGCGCCCGGTGACCTGGACATGACGGAGGCGATGGGGATCACCACTCGCCGGCGCTCTGAGCTCCTGCTCGTACCTACCGTCCGCGTGCCGCCTCCGCTAGTGGAATAGTACTAGTTTAGAGTTTGGTGGCTGCTCCTTGAGATCTGTACCAGTGACTTGCTCAACACTAGGCACGTGCATAATCACGTTGTTAGGATTCTGTTGTCTGAAACTACCATCGAGCAGACGAATCCTGTGGATTAGCTTGTTACTTGTTCACTTTGACGTTCACGAGTAGAACCACCGTTTTGAGCTGAGGAATACCACCAGCAAAGAGAGTTCAATGAGAGAGATGCGCTGGTTAGTTGGTTGTGCTTCAACTTGTGTATGAACTTGAACGATGTGAGAACTGACGAATACAGAATAGTGTCTCTTGAGCATAGTAGCATCAGCTAGCGACGTCAAAGGTGCCTTAGTTTTCTTGTCGAGAACAATAGATTAGTACTCGGATGGCATAATTAGATCTAACAAAGACCGGATTCTATACTAGTACTACTATAATAAGTCAAATAAACCTTTTGCTGAGCAAGCAAACTCCACAAGGACCTAAAATAGGAGCTAAAGAACACTGAATCATACTGTATACTACCTCCACTAGCGGAGGCGGCACGCGGACAATTTAGGTAGCTAACTGAGTAGTACATATCACAAATGGCGGGCCTTCCACTACTCTACATTCTGTTCCTATACTTGGGCCACCGTTCAACGAGCGCACGCGCCAATCGCAGGCTCCCTCCGTCGCCGTGGGCGCTCTCGGTCATCGGCCACATCCACCACCTCGCCGGCGCACGAGATCATGCGCACCCACGACCTCGCCTTCGTGACGCCCGTCAGCCGCACGGGGCAAGATCCTGCTCGGCGAGGGCAGCTCCGACTACGGCATCGCGTCCGCGCCATGTCGTTCAGGGCCGTGCGGGAGCAGGAGGTCCGCCGCCTGCTCCGGTCCGTGGCTTCGCCAGTTCGCCGGGGAAGAAGCAGGTGGTGAACCTGAGCCGGATGATCTCCGTGTCCTTGGCGGAGGCGTCGGTTCACTCGGTATCGGCAGCAGAGGGACACGTTACTGCGGCTGATGGAGCGGCGGTTCAATATCATGCCCGCGCAGAGCCCGGCCGTCCTCTTCCCGTCCTCGACATTGGCGAGCGCCGGAACATGATGGCGGCGTCCATCGACACCGTCATTCGTGAGCACCAGGAACACAAACGCGCTGCTCAGGGTACACAAGGAGGGCCAGCTCGACCACCGGGAACATCAAGGCCGTGATCATGGCAGGATTGCTCTTCAACGGAACAACAAGACAAAGTCGTGTGCTAATTATTTGATGAGAAGATCTTGTAATTTTTGTGATGACTATTCGTTCCTGTATGCTACAAAACTCGCGGCAAGCAGCGCGTCGTGAGCCTGCGGTGGGCCATGGTGGAGCCCAAGAGTGATGCGCAAGGCCCAGGACGAGGTCTTCCACGGGCATGACGTCGTCACTCGTCACTGAAGACAGGCCTGCGCGATCGTCTCCGCTACCTGCCACTCGTAATAAAGGAAGCTCTCCGTCTCCACCCACCGGCGCCGCTGCTGATGCCACGGGACGGGAGTGCTGCCAGGTGCTCGGGTTCGACGTCCCGTGGGGACCACGAACGCGTGGGCCATCGGCAGGGACCCGGCGTGTGCTGGGACGCGCCGGCCGGAACAGTTCGTGCCGGAGCGGTTCGAGAACAGCGGCGTGGATTTCAGTTTCAGAGGGGCGGACTTCCACTTCATCCCGTTTGGGCTGGCCAACATGGAACTGGCCCTCACTGCTCTTCTCTACCACTTCCATTGGGAGTTGCCGGGTGAGGTGGACGTGAAGGAGGCGCCCGGGTTCGCCATCCGCCGCTGCACCTACTTCTGGCTCGTCCCGGCGGTCCGGGTACCGTTGTTGCTACTACTAGCGCCTTCAATTCAGATCTGGACAAGCGTGCCTTGCTTGGCCATATCTAAGCACGTGCATAAATCACGTTGTTATGCTTTGATCCAAGCTGTTGTCTCAAAGTAGTACTACATGTCCCAGACCGTCTCTGTCTAAAACACCACGTGTTTAATTGCACATTAAATATCTTTTCTTGGGAATGGAAAATAATTTTACGTGTTCTAGAAAACGTTCACGTCATCCCTTTCAAAAAAAAAAAAAAACCGTTCACATCAGCTGCAAGACACCCAAAAGAATGACACGAGACAGCAAGTATTATACTACTTAATTTACAAGTTTTTTTATTCATCATGCACGGATACATGAGTTTTTTTTTCCTGTTACAGACAGGTACACACACCACATACAATACAATACAATACACTTAGCGATGGGTGATTATAGGTTCACCATCATCGATTACACACTTACTACACGATTAATTACACACTATAAGGATGATCATGCATATTCGGGATAAAATAAGGAGGATGGGAAAATATACGGTGGGCAGAAATAAAAATTAAACTCGCGGGCAGGAAATTAAGGGAATGTAGATATTGGGCACGGGTGTTGAGGCAGCAGTGACGTCCCTCTCGCTTGCTGACGGCCTCCACCTGTCGCATGCCCTGCGTCACATGTAAAGCATGCAAGTCAGTCATGAGTATAGATTTACGCACAAGCCACAGAAGAAACTCGCTCGATCTTGCGGTAATTCCGCCTAGCTTGTTAATTACCTGTCCAAGCAGAGGCAGAGCTACTCCATCATCAAACTGTCCCGCATTTGCGCGACGGCCTTCATCAGTTCGTCAGAGATGGAGAACATGACGTCGCCGCCACGGTTGTTGCTGCTGCTGCTGCTTCCAGCGGCGGCGGCGCTGGTGGAACCAAGGTAACTGAACTCGTCCATCACCGGCCTGGCAACAGCGGATGATGAGGAACCATGATAGTTGAAGTTGCCGATCACCGGCCTAGCAACAGCGGCCGAGAAACTGGTGGAACCATGATAGTTGAAGTCGTCGATCGCCGGCCTGGCAACAGCAGCCGATGAACTGGTGGAACCATGATAGCTGAAGTCGCCGATCACCGTCCTGGCAACAGCGGATGATGAGGAACAGTTGAAGTCGCCGATCACCGGCCTGGCAACAGCGGCCGAGGAACTGGTGGAACCATGATAGCTGAAGTCGCCGATCAGCGGCCTGGCAACAGCGGCCGAGGAATTGGTGGAACCATGATAGCTGAAGTCGCCCATCGCCGGCCTGGCAACAGCGGCCGAGTAACTGGTGGAACCATGATAGTTGAAGTCGTCCATCGTCGGCCTGGCAACAGCAGCCGAGTAACTGGTGGAACCATGATAGTTGAAGTTGCCGATCACCGGCCTGGCAACAGCAGCCGATGAACTGGTGGAACCATGATAGTTGAAGTTGCCGATCAGCGGCTGGGCCGAAGAATTGGTGGAACCATGATAGGTGAAGTCGCCGATGATCGGCTGGGCCGAAGAACTGGTGTTGAAGTCGTCGATCATCGGCTGGGCTGAAGAACTGGTGTTGAAGTCGCCGATCATCGGCTGGGCCACAGCGGCCGAGGAACAGGTGGAATGATTGAAGTCGCCGATTAGCGGCGGCGTGGCAGAAGCGGCCGACGAACCGGCAGAATGATTGAAGTCGCCGATCATCAGCGGCGTGGCAGCAGCGGCCGAGGAACCGGTGGAATGATTGAAGTCGCCGATCAGCGGCGTGGCAGCAGCGGCCGGTCCTGACGACGAGGAAGAAGACGAAGACGCGCCCTGCTCATCGCCTCCATTCGTCAGGGGAATCATGTCCCCCGCCCTGGTTTGCATCACCATGCCAGGCCTAGGAAGAAAAGTGGCCGGGGCCGCGTCCACGACACGTGCCCTGCGGCGCAGGCGCGGCGGCGGCCGCTGCGACCGATTCGGCTGCGGCGCGGGCGGCAGCTCCTCCGCCGGCTCCTCGAACAGCACGACGTCGTCCTCGCGGCGGCGCTGCCAGGGGAAGTGCGCGAAGAAGCAGATCCTGCGCGGGCAGTGGATGCCGGCGTCGCACATGCGGGTGCGGAACCGGTGCGGGTGCAGCCACAGCTCGAAGACGCCGTGCGCGTAGTGGCAGCTCCGCCCGCGCGGGCACTCCGGCGGCTCCACCATGTACCGCCCGCGCGGCGCCCGGAAGTCCGGGCACGACACGGCCAGGTAGTTGTAGCGCCGCGGGTCGCGCCGCCGCGCGCGCTCGTGGCGGTGCGCGTACGGGCAATCCGTCCAGTCGTGTGACTCCGACTGCTCGCACCACTTCACCTTGAAGGTGTACACCCAGAAACTTTCTGACATGTAGGGCCACAGCCGGGTGCTGCGCTGGGCCCATGCCCTCCACTCCATCAGCTCCCTCTCCCGCCTCTCCCTCTCCCTTTCCCTCTCCCTCATCATCATCTCCTCCGGGAACACGAAGCTGCTCCGCCGGCCGTACCAACCACCGTTGGTGGCCAGGGCCATCGCCATCCTCACCCCCCACCACCAGCTCAACACTCTGCTAGCTAGTACACTACGCCATCACTAGAGATCGATCGTCGATCACAGTGATTAACTAACTCCGGCCATGCCGATGCCCAAGAATCCAAGGTCAAGCGGAAGCAGGATTTGTGCTCTAGCTAGCTATCTGGGAACGGCCGGGTAGTTGGTAGTTGCTACTCGCGATCTATTTCCTCGCGTCTACTCCATATACTTTCTTGCTAGAGAGGGACCACGTTGGTTCTGCGTTTTCCCACTACACTACCATGGCTAACTCTCCAATGCATTAGTGAGGAGACTGGCTTGTTGTGTTTGCACTAGATGTGATGGGTTTCTAGGAACAAGGGTGTGCTCCTATTTATAGGGTCGAGAGCTTGGATGTATGCGTACTTTTTTATGTCTGGATATCTCCTATGACATGTATCTCTAATTCCATCATTATCTAAAAAAATCTATATCTTCCACTAAGAGAAAAGGAGACTGGCTTTGAGTGTTGAATTGTACAATGGCATGACGTTTCAAGAGGGTGCCATGGCAGAGTGATGTGCCTCTGCAAATATGTGATAGGGATGACTGTTACTAAAACAGCCTAGATTTGATTTTATATACGTGTCGCTGAGTTTTCATGTTTATCTGAAGTGTAGAAATAGTAGATCGATTTTAACTGAATTTGGAAATTTCTAGTACCTTTAATATCTCGTCATTTTTGTTGTATATATGAGCTATTTTTGTTTCCTTGTATAACAAACTAGCATTGTCATTTACTAATCTGATGTGTAAAGATAGTACATCCAAGTGAAAAATTTAACAGAATTTGACCTATTGCTCTTCCTCGTGTTCTTTTTTTAGGTATGAACTGTTTTTGTTCCCTTATGTAACAAACTAGCATTGTCATAGAACATTAATTTTAGAAAAATGCAAACACATTAATTATGCATTCCTATATAAGAACAAAACATTGATTCATGATAAAATATATCACAAAACAATAAAATTATGCATTAAGATCTAATCTTGATCTAAACGTCGAACTCCACGCTATAGCATATTGATCCAAAAAGATTAGGGACAGGCTTCACGAATATAAACGAGTGAAGTAAGAAAAAATAATTACAAGATTTGCTTGAAAATTTCGATAGGATATCTTCTACGATATGTAGTAGTAAACTAGTAATAAACACCGGTACATGCATGATATATCGAAATTGGATAGATCTAGTGTATACTTCAACATAAAAAAATCAGGAACGGGTGGTACGGTATTTGAGAATATACTATAGACATGAATAAATAACTGAAGTAAGATAACATAATTACAGCTTGGAAAAATCTTGATTGAAACTCCGAATAGGATATCTTGATTACCGTAACACCGGTAGATGAATGATAGCCATAAATCTGAAAGAGTACACAAACAAGAATGGAGCAGGACTGAAGGATATTTACTTTGGAGTGTTTATATATGGTATTATCGAGATCTAGGAAAGGGCGACGACTCACCGTAGCAATTGGAGGGATTATGGTATTTCATCGAGATATAGGCAAGGGCGACTGACCGGAGGGATTGGAGTATTTATGGGGACTTTGTTGGGGGTCGATCGGGTAGCCCACCCCTGTTCATCCTCTCCCTCCCGCTCGCCGCCGCCGCTAACTCGTCGCCGTTTGACTCCCCGTTGCCTGCCCCACCCACCACCCCCGGCCATCCGCGCTACCTTGCCGCACCGCGAGCCTCCCTCCCTCCCTCCCTCCAACCCCCCCTCCCCTCCCCCAAGCCAACCCGAACCCTAAACTGGACTCTATGGTCGGTCGTCGGGGGAGGGGGGGTCAACACGATGTTGGCGGCAACTTGGTGTCGACATCCAACATTCGCTCTGTTTATGGTATCTCATTGAGATCTAGGCAAGAGCGCTCACCGGAGGGAGCACCCGAGGGCGTTATTTATAGCCACGGATCAACGCAACTATACACGCCACAACCACGGTGACGTGCACGTTGTCGTTATCGAGAAAAATAGCTGTGACACCCCGTGTCACAAATTCACCATGTTACTGTGCTAACAGAAGAATTGCATGTGCAAATCAAGGATCATCCGGCTAGTCACATGAAATAATAAGATTAAGGCCTATTAGGGTTTTTATCGTCCCGAAACCCTAGCGCTTGAGATCTCAAATTTTCTCCAAAGTAATAACCCCATATTTTTGCACAATCTGGTAGAACATATCAAGACATGAATTTAGAGCATTTTTCCTGAATTTTTGGAGCAGCACAAATCCCTAGAAAAATCCAACTCTAAGCAGAAACAGCACCGGTTCAACAATTTTTATAAATTTTTACATTTCGAATACGAACTTTGGCCTTTAAGGAAAGTTGTTCCACATAATCCAAAGAACCCACAGAAATTTTGGTTTGCAAAAATGTCAAAAGGATCAAAGTCTGTGAGCAAATTACAGAGAAGGACCGCAGTGGCAAAGTCGTAAATAAAAAGAACCTTCGGACAACAGGGCAAGCACGGGAGCTCGGGGCCACCGCCAGCGAGTGCTCCGGCGTTCGCGCCCATCCCGGCCGGTCGAGGCGCCGCCCGCCTGCACAGCGCCGCCCCACGCGTCCGCGATCGCCTCGGTCGCGTTGAATTCACGCGAGAAGCTCCGCCGTCCATGGCCGCCATAAAAATCGCTCCCCGGTCGCCGCCGCCCGAACACCACCCCGCCGCCCCATCTCCTCGGGCCAGCTCCCCACTCTCTCAGCGCGTCACGAGCATCGCCCTAACCCTAGCAAGCTCTCCGGAGCACGAGCCCCCGAGTCCCGCAGCAGTTCGTGCGCAATCCCCGGTTTTCCCTTCAACTCCGCCGGCCGCCATTGTTGGTCGCATTTCTTCTCCGGTGAGTTAGCTTCCGATTCCTCCCGCTCGTAGCATCCTTTGGTTCCAATCTACATCGTGTAAGCTTGGTTCGGTGTTTGACGCAGTCGCTCGCTGGGAACGCCGTCAAGCCGTCGCGTCGGCCGCAGACGTCCGCCACCTCCCCGTCGACCCGCCACCACGGTGAGCCTCCTAGGCTTTGGGGCCTCGCGGCGCATGCGCGAGAACTCCCTGGTGCTCGCCGGCCCGCGCGCCCCTCTCTCTTGCCTCCACTCACCGCCGGCGGCCTCGCCACGCCGCCGCGCGCGGCGCACGCCGTGCACGCCACGGATGCCCTGGCCGCGCTCCAGCACTTAGAAAATTTTCGAACGCGCTGGCCGAGCCCAAAAAACCGTGAACGTTAACGATTTTAAAAATATCATATCTCGAGATTTACACCACGGATTTAAATGATTCAAAGCACATTCGAAAGTTTGTAACATGTACGACAACATGGTGAACATGAACTCCTATGGTTATATAGAAAAATTTAATTTTTGAACACGATGAACATGCTATCGTGACCAAACGCATAAACAAGATTGCATTTTAAAAATGATGTAACTTCTGGATCTCAGATCCAAAATACATGAGCAAGGGCACTTTGGAAAGTAGAAAACTTGTACTTTAACGTGGTAACATAATCCCAGCACTTCATGTGTAGAAAAGATGAAGATTTAAGCGCTCTAAGATGCTAAACCGTTATGTCCGCGTGACAACTTGCTATTTTTGAAATTCAATAACTTTTTGAATACAGATCCAAATGAAACGATTTTTGGCTCGTTGTAAACCTTGAGTTACGTACTTACATTGACCAACATGAATCCCCTAAGTTCTATAACAAAATATTAAGTTTGAAACACCTTAAGAGGGCTTCACAAACAGCCTGTCAACCCTAACTTAGGGAAATAAAATGGCCGAATATGAGCTAAGCCCCAATTGCCTTTTTACTTGCTGTTATGGTAGCTAATTTTTCACACTTGCATGGCACCATTAAACAGAGCATAATCACGTTTATCTCTTTTTGGGCAAGAACGGTCGTATGATGTAGGTTTAATCGTAGCAAACCACATGAAATGATGAGTACTTATGTGCCCGATGTTTAACAAAGTGATAAAACTTCATCCTAAGAAATAAGCATCAACCTCTAGCTCCCTAAGTAACAAGGAAGTATACCATATCTTCTTGATCTTCAAAAACCAGCACATACATTTATACTAATTGGTGGACAATTTACCTAATTAGAAGGTTGTCCCCATGAAACAAACCGCACTTACCACCATCATGACCTATCATCACCACTCAAGAACGTGTTTAATTCATGCAAACGTGTCATTACATTATCTTATTGAGAAAGTTCCATGAACTATAACAGTCCGAGTTCATCCATTACTCATACACTTCATATGCATTCATATAGGAACCCCGACCGGAGCTGAAGATCAAGAAGGGCACCAAATTGAAGTGAGCGAGTTCGAGCGTGTTAACTACGAGCCGAATCAAGGCAAGCCCCGGTGCATCACCCACGCTTTTAAAAGTTTTGCTTTACTTCACATGTGATGATGTCATGCATTGTGCACTTAAGTTCAGGAGTTGATCGTAACCGTAGTTGCATTATTATCCCTCTATGCCTATGGTCTCATTGGATAGGTAAAATCCTTTTTCGTTAGAAATGCTATGCTTAGTAAGGAGTCATCGGTAGCAACACCGAGTGATTTGGAGATCACCCGGTCTAGGGATTTAATTTTGTTACCTCTCACATGATATCGATGAAATTGAGACCGTACGGGGAAATGCATGTGTAGGATGCGGTGGCAAGGTTCGCCTATGTCCGCCATAGCCCCGTGCGTGTCGGTTGAGGACCGTGTGACTCCGCGAGCAAGTATTGAGTTGTGTACCAAATGCATACCTTCGTATGGGAGTTGGTAAACCGATGTAACTTGAGAGTCGTAGTGTTGGACGGTAACTCCACCCTTTGTGCAAAGTGTTGGTCACGGTGGATGCACGGGTTTGTGAGTAGATGGAGGGTGTGTTATTACCCTTGGACCCGACGCTACCGTGGTTGCATGTGGAATGCACACTCGGAGGGCGGACCCGGCTCATATCTATGGTGATCTTGTGAAAGGTGGCCATACGTGTTCTTAAATGATGCGTATGTCGTGCATTTGGGTTTCCCCTGCAGGGTGTAAATCGATATATATATCGCCGTCCCTCGCGGTGATGAGTACCACTTGTCTCGAGCAGATTGCATCGTAGTAACAAAGTGAATATGATGATTAAACTTGCTGATTTGGAAGAATTACTTCATGTATTGCAACCATGTTTTGTTAGAAATGCTCACTAAATTTATACTCATGTTTCCAACCCTCTTAACTTGGCTAAAATATGAGTTAGACAATTGCTTTAATTGCTGTTTTCGCAAGTTCCCGCAAGCCAGGTCAAGCCCCCTGCATGTTAGGGTCGGTTCTTAGAACCATTTTTGACGGGTAAGCCTTGCGGAGTATATTAGATACTCAGGGTTGGTGTTGCAACTGTTTTCGGGGTTTCCGCAGCCCGACTATTGTGATTGCTGCGGGAAGTATGTGTGTCAAAGCGAGGAACCTCAGGAGTGGACCGTGGAGTGGGTTCCCGCTTCACCGACTCAAGAGTGAGGCCATGCCGTATGGGCTGGCGTGGTTCTCCTAAGTTAACTATATATATATATATGTATCGTCGAGATGTTACGCTTCCGCAAAGACATTATCAAGTATTGTAAAAAGCACTTCACGTATGTATTGTAAATCTGAAACTTGAACAATGGCTTGTAATACTTAAGAAATTATGTATGAAACTTGTTACTCAAGTAGTGTTCCCTATGTAATAAAATGCTGAATGTATTCCCGATGTATGTGCAATGTACGTTCGCTTCGTCGAATGTCTCCCGATACGATCCTGTTCGACAATCCCTCTCGCTCCGCGAGGTAGGGGTGTCACAGCTGGTATCGAGCCGTGTCGGGATATGCCGTACACTACGGGTCATACTAAAAATCACCAACACGTTTATACGGTGAGGAACGATATAGAAAGCCCAAGCAAGGTCTACAGTAGAAATAAGATGTGGCAAACTAACCCTGGGTTATGCTTGTTTAAATTTTTGCAACTACGGCCCGGCCCAGGTATGTTTGCAATTTAAATTAGCGCTCCGTGCCCGCGGAAGTAATAATACGGGACAATGTTGGCTCGTGGCAATCCACGGGACGGTTCTTTCTATGAACCGTTACTATAAGAAAGATGATGATGAGGAAGATGATGAGATTGTGGGACCTTTGTTTTCATAGTTTCTTTTGAATTTGATGTAATGTTTCTGAAATGGTCTCTTGCAGGTACGCTAACCACGAAATTTAGATCGTGTAGTTTCCGTGATGAGATCGTGTGTGTGTTGCCACAAAAAGCGAGTGGTCGGCTATATATAGACCGATCACGTATTTTATTTTGGAAAGGACGTAGGATTAACGGCATTTCATGTCATCATTCATGCCATGCATCACAAATTGCATGAGATAATCGATCAAGAATGCAAAAACACGGTCTCGAACAACTCACAAAAATCTCAACACAAGTCGTGCACGATATCCAAAAATCGGGCAGAAAATCCCACCCGATCGAGAACTAAACCCTAACCGATTATCGTTTTCACGAAAACGGCCACAACTTTTAAATCGTTCACTCAAACGAAACGATTAAATACAATCCGGAAAGCTCATAACACGTACCATCACCCTGGCACGATGATCCAAGTAAAAGTAGAGTGGAATCCTACTAAAAATAACTTATCCGGAAACCTGGCAAAAGGTTGCCAGATTTCGCCGAATCACCGGATTGGCAGATTCGGGTGCCTCACGAAAATCGCGATAACTTTTGAAGTACTTATCCGAATAAAACGATCTACCCCAATCTGGAAAGCTCGTATTATGCCCCACATTTCATCTAATATCAGGTCGGCAAGGAAAATTCGTTAAGCCGGTCAAATAAGCAAAAACAGAGAGCCAATTTTAGTTTCCGGCGTTTCCAGAAAACCTGGCAGAAAATCCGTCGAGCCGGAAATCGCCATATCTTTTGATCCGCTTAAGATTTTCCCGTGTTCTAGGATGCGTTGGAAAGCTTAGGAAATACTCTAGCATCTAGTTATAAATTTTGGTAAATTTTACTGTACAAACAGAGACGAAAATGGGGAAAAACAGAGAGGGTTCAGAACCGGTTACGTGTAAAGGATGTCAGTTTCTTTCTGTCTTCTTTCAGCATGTCAATTGAGCTTTTATTTCCTAAAATTATTGATAATAATGCTGCTTAAAATATGTTCCTAACCATGATCTATAGATGGATGCAAGACAACTCATGACTGAAAGGAATCAGCTGAGATCTGAGGTGGAAGACCTCACTGATCGCCTCACCGATGTCACGGACGACTACTACTCAGCGAAAGAGGAGAACAAGCAGCTGACCGCCCGTATCACCGAGCTGGAGCAGGAAAATGCTGCTCTGACTGCACGTATCAAGGAAGTGCAGGATGATCTGATCTTCAGCGACAACCTACGTGTCGTCGCAGATAGGGCAAAAGAAAGAGCTGAGCAGGAAAAGGCAGAACATGAGCAGATGGCTACGTTCTGTGATGAGGAACGGATTGAGGCACTAAATGAGCTGAATGCAGCTAAGACAGCCATTGCTCAGAAGGATGAGACCATCTACTCTCAGCAGGCCACCATGCAATTCCTGCATGGACAGCTTCAGACCGCGCAGACCAACATGGACCAGCTGTTCACGGAGATAGGGAATCTCCAGCACCAGTTGGCCGCGTTACAGCAGCACCACCAGGTGTTGCTGGCAGCTCACTGGAACCTGTTACAGCCACCACCACCGGAGGACAATGGTGACGACGCTGCTAGCGATGCTTCCGATGTGAACAACCCGGAAGACACCGACAGCGATGCGTAGACTACTAGCTAAGTGTTAAGGAAGAAACTTGTAAAATTAATGGTAGTGTACTAAAGAACAAGAACTAGTGGCTTGTACGTACGTAAGGACGTAGTGGCTCGCTGTGTTTTGGGTAGGTTGACAGCATAGGAGGTATGAATGACTAGCTAGGCCGGAAAATCCTGGACGTATAACCCCGCGCTAAGAAGTGTTAATATCGCGCGCTTTTGTGTACAAATGGGTTGCACCTTGAAATATATACGAACCACTAAGCTTATGTTTAATGATTATGTGTCTCGCTCCGTTAAAATTCAGAACCATAAGGAAAAATTTGCTAAGTGCGAATGGTTTGAAATTGTGAGCAAAAATCTTTGGTTTCATCAATTTCAAATCATGGAAATTTATCTTCTAGGGTATGCAATCTGAAAATTCCATACCGAAACTGTTACTTCATCAATTTCAGCACCCGATGAAATTTTCCTCCTATAGATTGCATTCTGAAATTCCTGTTCATATCATGTCCCTTAATTACTATCATTGTCTATGGCTCCGAAACGCTGAGACTAATGGTGTAATTAAATTGTGTGGCAGATGGTGAACACTCGTCGCACGGTGGATAATTCGGGGAGGGTGCTTCGTCGCAGCCACCTCCTCCACCACCGCTGACTGCTGTGGAGCAACTTGTTCATAATCAGAACGAGATGTTTCGGCTGTTCCTGGCGAGCCAGAACAATAATGCCCAGGCAGCAGCTCCTCCACCGCAGCCCCGTCCCACCTCTTATGGGGATTTCTGGGCGACTCAACCGCCATCCTTCTCGGAAGCCAAGGACCCCCTGGAAGCAGATAATTTTCTGCGTATCGTGGAGTCCAAGTTTGCTCTTCTGAATTGCACCGAGCACCAGAAGACTCTGTTTGCAGCACAGCAGCTCCGTGGGTCGGCTAGTGCGTGGTGGGCAAACTACACCGCTGCACTCCCCGCGGATCACCAGGTGCTATGGCCGGAATTCTCGGCAGCCTTCCGTGCACACCACATTCCTGACGGTGTCATGAGAAGGAAGCTTCAGGAATTTGTTGATCTGAAGCAAGGCTCCAGCACCGTGCAAGAGTATGCTCGGAAATTCAACTATCTTGCCCAGTATGCTTCCTACCATGCTGACACGGATGCAAAGAAGCGTGAGTGCTTTCGGAAGGGTCTAAATCCGAAATTGCAAGACCGCCTCGCTCTCTTGAATGGCACATTCAATGAATTGGTTAGTGCAGCCATTGTGCAAGAGGACGCCATTCGTGTCAATCAGGATGACAAGAAGAGGAAGCGCAGTGCGGGAAGTTCATCCGGTGCGCCACCTCACAAGTTCAAGCTTGCAGTGACCAGCCCCACCGGTCAGAAATTCCGTGTCCCCGTGCCTCCAATGGGTGGGCAACGCACTACTTTCCAGCAGCCTTATCGTGCGCCCCACCACTCCTATCAGCACCGTGGTCACCAGCACACCCCGCAGCAGCATAACCAAGGTGCCAGGCCATCCCCGCAGCAGCCATGCTTCAACTGCGGCGGCATTGGTCACTTCATCGGAGAATGTCCACACCCTCGCCGCAACAATGACAACAACGGTGGGAATAATCAGCATCAGCACCACCGCGGCAATAATGGCAACAATAATAACCGCGGCAACAACAACAGCAACAACAATCACAACAAAACCCCCACCAAGACCGGCCGTGTAAATTTTACTACGGTCGAAGATGTGCAAGCCGGAGAACCGGTCCTCTCGGGTATGTTTGCTATATCCGGACATTCCGCTTTCATTCTTTTCGATTCCGGCGCCACCCATGATTTCATCGGTCAAGCCTGTGTGGATAGGTTGCATCTATCATCCGCCATGTTGCAAACCCCATACACTATCACGTCTCCCGGAGGCCTTATTCACACAAACCGGGAGGCAAGAAATGTCTCTCTTAATTTGGCCGGAAAAATATACCCCTCTAGACTAATCGTTTTAAATGGTCAAGGAATAGATGTGATACTAGGAATGAGGTGGATGAAGTTGCATAGGGCAGTGCTACACATAGATACTCGGGAAGTGCATCTAAATTCACCTATATATGGCCAATCGGTCTTGTCCCTGCCGTGTCAAAAATTTTCTAGAAACCAAATTCAGCACCTAGAAGGAAAGAAACTAGAAGACATACCGGTAGTATGCGCGTTTTCCGATGTGTTCCCGGAGGATTTGCCGGGAATGCCACCTGATCGGGAAGTAGAATTTAAAATTGAACTTCAACCCGGAACCGCACCAATATCTAGAAGACCATATAAAATGGCTCCAAATGAATTAGCTGAACTTAAGGAGCAACTCAACGAACTTCTAGACAAGGGGTACATACGCCCAAGTGCTTCGCCTTGGGGCTGCCCCGCCCTTTTTGTGAAGAAGAAAGATAAATCACTAAGGTTATGTGTTGATTATCGACCTCTCAATGCGGTGACCATCAAAAATAAATACCCCCTCCCACGCATTGATATGCTATTCGATCAACTAGTCGGTGCAAAAGTATTCTCAAAAATCGATCTTCGCTCCGGCTATCACCAAATTAAAATTCGGCCGGAGGACATTCCTAAAACCGCTTTCTCTACGAGATATGGACTTTTTGAATATCTCGTAATGTCTTTTGGATCGACAAATGCACCGGCCTATTTCATGTACCTCATGAACTCGGTATTCATGCCGGAGCTGGACAAGTTCGTGGTGGTATTCATTGATGATATCCTCATTTACTCCAAGTCGGAAGAAGAACATGCTGAACACCTCCGCATTGTGCTTCAACGACTACGAGATCATCAACTATATGCAAAACTCAGCAAGTGTGAATTTTGGTTGGATCGAGTTCCATTCTTGGGTCATATCATTTCAGCTGAGGGAATTTCCGTCGATCCAAGTAAAGTTGCCGACGTGCTAAATTGGAAGACTCCCAAAACCGTCAAGCACATCCGTAGTTTTCTCGGACTTGCGGGATATTATCGGAAATTCATTCCAAATTTTTCTATCATCTCCAAGCCAATGACAAAATTGTTGGAGAAAGACTCTACCTTCAAGTGGAGTCCCGAGTGCGAAAATGCTTTCCGATCCTTGAAAAGGCATTTGACCACCGCTCCCGTTCTAGCTCAACCCGACATCAACAAGCCGTTTGACGTATATTGTGATGCGTCCGGCATAGGATTGGGTTATGTTCTCATGCAAGAAGGCCGAGTTATTGCCTATGCCTCCCGCCAACTTCGTAAACATGAGAAGCACTATCCTACTCATGATCTTGAATTGGCATCCGTCGTTCTTGCTCTCAAAACTTGGAGACATTATCTCTTGGGCAATCTGGTGCATCTCTATACCGATCATAAAAGCCTCAAATATATTTTCACGCAGCAAGAATTAAATATGAGACAACGAAGATGGCTGGAATTGATAAAAGATTATGAATTGGAAATTCATTACCACCCCGGAAAGGCTAATGTGGTTGCCGATGCATTAAGCCGCAAACACCAAGGCAATCAAGTTGAAATCTGCTCTATGGAAAACTACAGCAAATCTGAAAATGAGAGTAATCCTTGTCTTCATATCATTCCCTATGGTGCATTACATAATTTGGCTCTTGTTCCTACCCTCCGAGAAGAAATCATTGCTGCCCAGAAAACGGATGAAGGTATGGAACACATCCGACGAAGTTGGGTACCGAAAAGGCTAAGTGTTTCCGTCAAGATGAGGAAGGAGTGCTATGGTTCAATAACCGCCTCGTTGTTCCTAAGAACATGGAACTACGGAAGAAAATTCTTGATGAAGCCCATCTCTCTAAATACTCCATACACCCCGGTAGTAACAAAATGTACCGTGGGTTGAGAGAAAAATTTTGGTGGACTCGCATGAAGCGAGAAGTGGCTCGTTACGTTGCCGAGTGCGACACTTGCCAACGAGTCAAGGCTGATCATCTAAAGAAAGCCGGACTATTGCACCCATTGAAAATTCCCACTTGGAAATGGGAAGACATAGCCATGGATTTTGTTGTTGGGTTACCTCCCACCTCCAAGAAACATGATTCCATATGGGTAATCGTCGATAGATCGACGAAATCAGCACACTTTATTCCGGTACACACCACCTACGGTGCTAAGAAGTATGCTGAATTGTATATTGCCCGTGTGCTATGTTTACATGGTGTGCCAAAGACCATCATTTCAGATCGTGGTCCGCAATTTGTTTCTCGATTTTGGGAACAATTGCATGCTAGTCTTGGTACTACCCTAATCCGGAGCTCTGCATATCATCCTCAAACAGATGGACAATCGGAAAGGTTGATTCAATATTTGGAGGATATGTTGAGAGCTTGTGCCTTGACGCAAAAAGGAAATTGGGATGATCAGTTACCATTCATTGAATTTTCCTATAACAACAGCTATCAAGAAAGCTCGGAGTCACTCCTTTTGAGGCGTTATACGGACATTCTTGCCGTACGCCGTTAAACTGGTCCGAGTCGGGCGAAAGAATAATATTTGGTCCGGATATTGTTGAGCAGGCCGAGGAAAAAGTGAGGGAGATACAAGCTAATATGAAAGCTGCTCAATCCCGCCAAATAAGTTATGCAAACAAAAGGAGACGCCCGCTGGAATTCGAGGTAAACGATCATGTTTATCTTCGGGTCTCTCCAAATAAAGGTGTGTCACGTTTTGGTATAAAAGGAAAACTTGCTCCCCGCTATATTGGGCCATTTCCAATTGTGGAGAAGTTTAGCCCCGTGGCATACCGGTTGCAATTGCCGACCAACTTGGAACGTGTGCACAACGTGTTCCATGTGTCGCAACTCAAGAAGTGTCTAAAACCACCCATTGATGTGGTCATCTCCGACACCGAGCAATTGCAAGATGATCTATCTTATCCGGAAACTCCCGTCCGAATCCTCGATAAAAAGGATCGTGTTACTCGCAACCGCACTATCACATTCTATAAAGTGCAATGGAGTAATCACACTGAAGATGAAGCCACTTGGGAACAAGAGGAATTCCTGGAGAATCATTTTCCCGAATTCATGGCATCACAATCGAGGTAACGACGCACCTCCCTTCGACCACTCTTTTATCAATCCTAATCTCGGGACGAGATTTCTTTAAGGGGAGGGCTGTGACACCCCGTGTCACAAATTCACCATGTTACTGTGCTAACAGAAGAATTGCATGTGCAAATCAAGGATCATCCGGCTAGTCACATGAAATAATAAGATTAAGGCCTATTAGGGTTTTTATCGTCCCGAAACCCTAGCGCTTGAGATCTCAAATTTTCTCCAAAGTAATAACCCCATATTTTTGCACAATCTGGTAGAACATATCAAGACATGAATTTAGAGCATTTTTCCTGAATTTTTGGAGCAGCACAAATCCCTAGAAAAATCCAACTCTAAGCAGAAACAGCACCGGTTCAACAATTTTTATAAATTTTTACATTTCGAATACGAACTTTGGCCTTTAAGGAAAGTTGTTCCACATAATCCAAAGAACCCACAGAAATTTTGGTTTGCAAAAATGTCAAAAGGATCAAAGTCTGTGAGCAAATTACAGAGAAGGACCGCAGTGGCAAAGTCGTAAATAAAAAGAACCTTCGGACAACAGGGCAAGCACAGGAGCTCGGGGCCACCGCCGGCGAGTGCTCCGGCGTTCGCGCCCATCCCGGCCGGTCGAGGCGCCGCCCGCCTGCACAGCGCCGCCCCACGCGTCCGCGATCGCCTCGGTCGCGTTGAATTCACGCGAGAAGCTCCGCCGTCCATGGCCGCCATAAAAATCGCTCCCCGGTCGCCGCCGCCCGAACACCACCCCGCCGCCCCATCTCCTCAGGCCAGCTCCCCACTCTCTCAGCGCGTCACGAGCATCGCCCTAACCCTAGCAAGCTCTCCGGAGCACGAGCCCCCAGTCCCGCAGCAGTTCGTGCGCAATCCCCGGTTTTCCCTTCAACTCCGCCGGCCGCCATTGTTGGTCGCATTTCTTCTCCGGTGAGTTAGCTTCCGATTCCTCCCGCTCGTAGCATCCTTTGGTTCCAATCTACATCGTGTAAGCTTGGTTCGGTGTTTGACGCAGTCGCTCGCTGGGAACGCCGTCAAGCCGTCGCGTCGGCCGCGGACGTCCGCCACCTCCCCGTCGACCCGCCACCACGGTGAGCCTCCTAGGCTTTGGGGCCTCGCGGCGCATGCGCGAGAACTCCCTGGTGCTCGCCGGCCCGCGCGCCCCTCTCTCTTGCCTCCACTCACCGCCGGCGGCCTCGCCACGCCGCCGCGCACGGCGCACGCCGTGCACGCCACGGATGCCCTGGCCGCGCTCCAGCACTTAGAAAATTTTCGAACGCGCTGGCCGAGCCCAAAAACCGTGAACGTTAACGATTTTAAAAATATCATATCTCGAGATTTACACCACGGATTTAAATGATTCAAAGCACATTCGAAAGTTTGTAACATGTACGACAACATGGTGAACATGAACTCCTATGGTTATATAGAAAAATTTAATTTTTGAACACGATGAACATGCTATCGTGACCAAACGCATAAACAAGATTGCATTTTAAAAATGATGTAACTTCTGGATCTCAGATCCAAAATACATGAGCAAGGGCACTTTGGAAAGTAGAAAACTTGTACTTTAACGTGGTAACATAATCCCAGCACTTCATGTGTAGAAAAGATGAAGATTTAAGCGCTCTAAGATGCTAAACCGTTATGTCCGCGTGACAACTTGCTATTTTTGAAATTCAATAACTTTTTGAATACAGATCCAAATGAAACGATTTTTGGCTCGTTGTAAACCTTGAGTTACGTACTTACATTGACCAACATGAATCCCCTAAGTTCTATAACAAAATATTAAGTTTGAAACACCTTAAGAGGGCTTCACAAACAGCCTGTCAACCCTAACTTAGGGAAATAAAATGGCCGAATATGAGCTAAGCCCCAATTGCCTTTTTACTTGCTGTTATGGTAGCTAATTTTTCACACTTGCATGGCACCATTAAACAGAGCATAATCACGTTTATCTCTTTTTGGGCAAGAACGGTCGTATGATGTAGGTTTAATCGTAGCAAAACCACATGAAATGATGAGTACTTATGTGCCCGATGTTTAACAAAGTGATAAAACTTCATCCTAAGAAATAAGCATCAACCTCTAGCTCCCTAAGTAACAAGGAAGTATACCATATCTTCTTGATCTTCAAAAACCAGCACATACATTTATACTAATTGGTGGACAATTTACCTAATTAGAAGGTTGTCCCCATGAAACAAACCGCACTTACCACCATCATGACCTATCATCACCACTCAAGAACGTGTTTAATTCATGCAAACGTGTCATTACATTATCTTATTGAGAAAGTTCCATGAACTATAACAGTCCGAGTTCATCCATTACTCATACACTTCATATGCATTCATATAGGAACCCCGACCGGAGCTGAAGATCAAGAAGGGCACCAAATTGAAGTGAGCGAGTTCGAGCGTGTTAACTACGAGCCGAATCAAGGCAAGCCCCGGTGCATCACCCACGCTTTTAAAAGTTTTGCTTTACTTCACATGTGATGATGTCATGCATTGTGCACTTAAGTTCAGGAGTTGATCGTAACCGTAGTTGCATTATTATCCCTCTATGCCTATGGTCTCATTGGATAGGTAAAATCCTTTTTCGTTAGAAATGCTATGCTTAGTAAGGAGTCATCGGTAGCAACACCGAGTGATTTGGAGATCACCCGGTCTAGGGATTTAATTTTGTTACCTCTCACATGATATCGATGAAATTGAGACCGTACGGGAAAATGCATGTGTAGGATGCGGTGGCAAGGTTCGCCTATGTCCGCCATAGCCCCGTGCGTGTCGGTTGAGGACCGTGTGACTCCGCGAGCAAGTATTGAGTTGTGTACCAAATGCATACCTTCGTATGGGAGTTGGTAAACCGATGTAACTTGAGAGTCGTAGTGTTGGACGGTAACTCCACCCTTTGTGCAAAGTGTTGGTCACGGTGGATGCACGGGTTTGTGAGTAGATGGAGGGTGTGTTATTACCCTTGGACCCGACGCTACTGTGGTTGCATGTGGAATGCACACTCGGAGGGCGGACCCGGCTCATATCTATGGTGATCTTGTGAAAGGTGGCCATACGTGTTCTTAAATGATGCGTATGTCGTGCATTTGGGTTTCCCTGCAGGGTGTAAATCGATATATATATCGCCGTCCCTCGCGGTGATGAGTACCACTTGTCTCGAGCAGATTGCATCGTAGTAACAAAGTGAATATGATGATTAAACTTGATGATTTGGAAGAATTACTTCATGTATTGCAACCATGTTTTGTTAGAAATGCTCACTAAATTTATACTCATGTTTCCAACCCTCTTAACTTGGCTAAAATATGAGTTAGACAATTGCTTTAATTGCTGTTTTCGCAAGTTCCCGCAAGCCAGGTCAAGCCCCCTGCATGTTAGGGTCGGTTCTTAGAACCATTTTTGACGGGTAAGCCTTGCGGAGTATATTAGATACTCGGGGTTGGTGTTGCAACTGTTTTCAGGGTTTCCGCAGCCCGACTATTGTGATTGCTGCGGGAAGTATGTGTGTCAAAGCGAGGAACCTCGGGAGTGGACCGTGGAGTGGGTTCCCGCTTCACCGACTCAAGAGTGAGGCCATGCCGTATGGGCTGGCGTGGTTCTCCTAAGTTAACTATATATATATATGTATCGTCGAGATGTTACGCTTCCGCAAAGACATTATCAAGTATTGTAAAAAGCACTTCACGTATGTATTGTAAATCTGAAACTTGAACAATGGCTTGTAATACTTAAGAAATTATGTATGAAACTTGTTACTCAAGTAGTGTTCCCTATGTAATAAAATGCTGAATGTATTCCCGATGTATGTGCAATGTACGTTCGCTTCGTCGAATGTCTCC
>JAUNZO010005137.1:0-134277 GCA_031894775.1 Chloris gayana | reverse complement strand
TCTTTGCTCATCTACACCGAGATCACCTGTACTTCGCGATGCAAGCGGCGCGGGATGCGGCTGCCCGCCCCGCATCCCGCACGAGCCGCAAGTGGTTTCGCGGGCCTGCGCGGCTGCCCGCATCGCGCCGCAAGTGATTTCGCGGGATTACGCGAAGAACGCCGCGTCACGCCGCAACGTTCTTCCGAAGCATGGCCGCGCCGCGCCGTTCGCTGCTTGCATTGCCGCGCCTCGCCGTTCGCTGCTTGCGATTGCGAAGCAATCACGCTGGCTTAAGTTAGTTATTTGCATTGCGCCACAACGTTCTTCCGAAGCAAATCGTTAGTGGTTTGTACGTGTACTGCTGATGCTTTGTACGTGTACATTAACAGGCCCAAATGCTTGTAAGTTTACCGGAAATGATTTTTCTTGCTTCAAACTCTCATTCCACTGAAAATGAAAATATCTGAATAAACTGATCCTGAGATTGCAAGTAAAAATGCAAATGAGAATAAACTAGATAACCTTGCATAATCCACTGAAACAGAACGAATAATTGAGAATATAAACTTTACTACATGCTAAATGTTCCACGATAACATTCAGAACAACAAATGTTTCTGTGAACTAGCTGTCCAAGGTTTGATGGTCTACATTTAGCATTAACAGTAGAACATCAGACATTTACATGAATACTCTGGGCTCACTAGCACTAACAACCGTATGATCCAAACACACATTTACATGGGGCACAAGCATTTTGCAGCAATGGAGGAGCAGGTCAATAAGAACATCACATTCAGGTCTTTTCATGCTCATGCAGAAGTTTGGTTCAAGTTCAAGCACAAGAAAATAACATAGACCTTCCTGAACCCTGTTCACTGTTTAACACCACCGGAGAGTTTACCCTCTTCACATTTCAGACCTGCTTGTGTTTCTCTGCTCAAGTTAGCATCTTTCCATCTTTGGGCTGCATAGAAATCGAAATAAATTTCTATTGAATGTTCTACAAAATAGTGTGGGAAACACATCAGTAATATGCAAAAAAAAGTTGCATTGAAGTTAATAAATTCTATCCATAAATCTAATGAGCTTCCAATGCAAACCAAGGATGCACCATGTTTTGCGAGAGACATTGCCTCCATTTGGAATACATCTATTGAATCAAACCAAATTGTGATCTGAACACTGAATACATCTATTAAGTTTGTAGCATAATCTGCCTACCCTCCTACCAATTCAGAGCAACATTTGACACTTGTTATCTGGTACACAGCTGTATTTGGTCATGTGGTACATTGGTGTGCATTACCATCTAGACTCTAGAGCACCGTATAAAATCTCCCTCATGCTTTTCATTTCAAGGTAAATGATTTGTAGGAATTTACTACTATTCCAGATTGATGTTTCAGTTTCATTCACGTACAGATATACAAGGCTAAGCCTTTTAATATTCCTTTTCCTTCAGTTCGATACAATGAAAGGAAGAGTATATGAGGGACACCATGCAAATTTATGAGATCAACACATCCCATGAAAGAGAATTGATGCATCGTGACAGCTTCAAGACTCCAAGAGATTGTTGATTTCTTCTTTTGATTCCATAGCCATATGAAGCAAATATTTCCAGTGAAAACAGGAAACCTAAATCATTTCAATGTCACCAGTGATAACAGGAAGCCTAAATCCAAGCTGCCAATAAATTTTGGTCTCATGAGACTCGCATGAAAACAATAATATATAATTTCAGAATGGTATTATCTCTAACTGAATGACTAAAGAGCTGACTAACAGAGGCCATCCTAATATATTTACAGCTTTTTGGTCTTGTTCAATCTCTTGTTCTGAAACTTTTTTTTCTCAGATTGTTGAATCAGCTCAACTGAAAATAATCGATGATACAAAGGCACGTTTTGCTCTACCACAAAGAATTACCTTGCACCCAAGAATAATCAACAATCTCCAACTTAGACAAGAGTGTGGACAGAAGAGACAATGAAAATCAGAATGTGATTACCTTGCAGCCATCGTCCGGACTCCTCACTGGATCTTGGGAGGGTACAGGAGGGTGTAGCATCGAAGGAGGTCGTAGAGTCGACGCTTGAGGGCCCGGAGGCGTCGGGGCCGTGCTGACGAAGAGGGGTGAGGCAACGAACCACCGGCGACTGGTGATGGCTTCGCTCGAGTAGAGGTCGAGAGCCTCGGGCCTGGAGTTGGAGGGCGCTTCCTCGATGGCGGAGGACGAGGAGTGCAACGCTCACCGGAGACGCATCCTTCCGCGCTTGCACGGCGGCTGGTGGCGCAGCAGCTTACTTCGCCGTCACCATGGCGCCCGGCGGCGAAGGGCGAGGAGGTGGAAGAGTTGCCGGAGATCCGTTCGACCTTGCTTGAACGGGGACAGCTGTGTCGCCATGGAGCAGGAGAGGTGCGCAAGCAGGCTGCCTCAGCGGCGGCCTTAACGGCGTTGACTCGTGGAAAAGAGACGGAACACGGAGGCCGCCGCGCGTTGGTCGGCGACTCTGGCAGCGACGGACCTCGCCTCAGTTGGCGGCGCGGCTAGCGGCGTTGCGGGCAGCCGCATCCCGCGCCGCATCGTCCTGCTTCAGGTTGCGGGCCTGTTAGCAGGCCTTTACGCGGGATTGCGGCGCGGGTCGGCCCAGCGGCGTTGCGGGCAGGCCCGCGCCACTTGCATAGGCTGTACTGTGCCGTTGATACGATTAGTACACGTCCCTCCCTCTAAACGTGCATGTGGCATATTCTTGTGTGTAGCCCGGTTTTAGAGTCCACATCGATATATGGCCAGTTAAATGACGATATCTACCTAGGAAAATGTCACATATAAAATTTCCTCCATTACTAAAAATAGTCACTATTTAGTTAAAAAAATAGTAAGATTACCGAACATTTATTTTTTAAATCCATTTAAGTTTAAAACCGCCATGCTCTTTAGTTTTAAAAGTTTATGCAATTTAGACCTAACTTCACATACTAAAAGTTATTATTTAGCAAAGGACCAACTTACTGCTTGGTGTCAAAATAATTTGAGGTTACTCTCCCTCACATCGCACTATTCCCGAGCTTCATTTGTTTACTCTTTTGGCATCGTCACAGGTTACTGTACTCATCTTTACTTGCGGCACAAATACACGTGTTTTTCACATTAGGGCCATCTAAAATATGTACTCATCTGACGAACCATGGGTCAGAATTCCTATTTTTTTCTCTAAAACCAATCGCAAAATAAATAAATCAATCAAGAATGGAATTAGCAAGGACATTACCAGATAGTAATATAGTTTATGAAGAAGACAATGTTCAAATATGCATGATTCAAGGTCAATAAAATGTAGATTTTATTTAAATATCATGATAAAGTAATCTAATTGCTTCCACTTAATCAAGAAAACACTATAAAAGTCAAATATTAACGTGACAAACTTGTCCATGTTTCAATCATAAATCCCTTTTGAAAAAAAACACCATAAGACGAAGCATATGCATGTTGTTTAGGCAACTGATTATGTACAAGAAGATAACAATCACACTAAAGAAATAATTCTATAACAATTTTATAGTACATACTACCACCAGATCAGCATCTTGGTGGTACTGCTTTAGGGTATTTTAATAATTGTATAATTTCTAATTAAAATTATGTTTTCTTTCCATTCGCGATTTGTAAAGTTCAACTTTGAAATTCACAAATTAAATTTAAAATTACGAATTTGAAAATCAGGAAGTTCAAATTCAATTTCCATGTTCATGATTTTTTTTCCAAATTTGAGACATTTGAGAAATATAAGTCTAAAATGTGCAAAACTTAAATTCAAAAAATCAAAATTCAAATTCGTGATATTCAAATTCAAAATTTGAAAATTTTCAAATTCGCAAAATTCAAATTCAAATTTGAAATCATAGAATTTGAATTCAAACTTTAAATTCAGAAATTCAATTTTGAAATGTGCAAAATTTCAAATTCGCAAAAAAATAAGTTCAAATTTGAGATTTGGGAAACAAAAATTGAATTAAATTTCCCTCAAGTCAATCTTTTTTTTGAAACAATTCAATCTCTTTTAAATAATACAATACTATTATAATACACACTATTTTATTCTTCCGAAAATACCCTCGTACCATAAGTACCACCTAATACTACTAGTGATAGTAGTATGTAATGTAAATTAATCTAAGCCGTGAGATTATAAGTACCATCGAGTACTCAAGGTAGTACCACCAATACAGATCTTGGTGGTAGTATATACCGTAAAGGAGCTCTAATTCTATTAAATCAGGTTAACTTATAGTTTTGCTAGAACTGAATCTGGCGAGT
This sequence comes from Chloris gayana, assembly GCA_031894775.1. NCBI lineage: Eukaryota > Viridiplantae > Streptophyta > Magnoliopsida > Poales > Poaceae > Chloris > Chloris gayana. The sequence goes on along the minus strand of JAUNZO010005137.1, from coordinate 129,968 downwards.
ACTGCTAGGTCAATTTATACTTATTAAATTATTATAGCTTCACTGTATATATGGTAGATGAAATCTTAAATTATTATAGCTTCACTGTATATATGGTAGATGAAATCGAGGAGGTATGTTATATGTGTTAATAGGAGCACTGTAGGGTGTCCGAGAATATGTCCAATCTTTCACGATACCAAATAATTTCTAAACAGATTACATATCTTATCGGAGAGATAATTCTATTATGTATTCAACTACCAAAAGTAATTAGTAGTAGATCTCCTCATCCAAGTAATAAACTAACTACAACGCCGCGATAGATTATGCTTGATGCATAAATGTAAATGGTTCTCTCATAACAACCCTCAAATGTAGATAAACTTTGTAATAACAATATCGGCACAACTAAGATAGAAGCATCAACTCACACTCGGACGCAAACCAATCCCTTGATTTAATCTCATTCCACCTGTGGCTAACAACACCGTGAAAGTATTCAATTGTTCAATGGTCTATTCATAGATATTGGATGGACCCCAAACTGAATAATATAGCTTTTGTTACCATCATCATCTTCAATTACTAAATTATAGCTAATGTATATTAAGTCATTCTAGCACAACGGATTTGATGAACCAGGGTCTCATCGCGTGTTCGTAGTGTTCTAAAAGAAGTATTTTCCAATTTATAATAAATTATTTTTTATAAATAGAAGGGTCTTCAAACGTGTTAGGTTTTTTCTCCGGTTTATATAAAAGAGACTACATGTTTATTAAGAACCCACAATATACTCCATCCTAGCTAAAACCTATTTATGGCTAACTAAAATGCTATTTTTGTTTAATAATTCGAGAAACTACCATTTATGGAAACTATTTCATAAATCTCACTTTATAAACTAGTCTTCAAAGACCACAATATTTTTTTTATAAACCAGTTTATTAAAGTCATATCTATAAAAGCCACAATGGATCTAAGAACTTCACACACAAACATGGAGATTACATATATCAGTAGTTTTGAGATGCATAACCTTCCTCATTAGTAAAATGCTCTTTAACATTTCTTGTTATACCGGAAGACACATCGTATAAAAGCCATTAGAATGTTACCATGTGTCAATCATTCAAATAGGTCCATAAATTATGTATCTTTCTAACTTGCATAACATACCTACATGGACCAAGGGAATAAGGAGCATAGTATCACTAGTTGTAGATGTTATTGTTAAGAAGTTCATTTTTAACCTTATACGGAGGTTTTTCTCCAGTTTATATAAAGTAGATTATCAGTTTATTAAAAACCCATAATCTATTTCACCCCAGCTAAAACCAATCTGTGGCTAACTAAAATGCTAGTTTCCCTTTAATAATTGGAGAAACTATCTTTTATCGAAACCATTTCGATAAACCTCAATTTATAAATTGGTCTCGGAACACCAACATCTATTTTTTTTTTATAAACCAGTTTATACAAACCATCTATTTTAACTTGCATAACGTACCTAAATGGACCAGGGGAATAAGGTGCATAATCACCCTATTCGGCTGGCATAGTTTTCAGCTGATGCTTGCTTTAAGCTGCAACTGCACCCAGCAGCCAGAGCACCAAGGAGGCAGCGAAACAGCCGATTTGGCTGGAAATGACTCCAACCGAACAGGGCCAATATCACTAGTTGTAGATACTGTATTATTGTTAAGAAGTTCATTTTGAACTTTATGCTAAGTTTGAACATCAACCTTAAAAAATTGAATGAAACACAACCTCCAACTGGTTATAACACGCCTGCCTAGTCCGCTGTCCACATGCTCGTTGGATCGGCGTTTTACGTTTGCTCCGCGGCAAAGTTGAGTTATTTGCCTCCGTGTTGCTTCCTCGGGTCATTTGGGGATCGCTAGAACAAGATGTGGACGGGGGGAAGAAGGGTGAGAATTTGCCTACTTGCGCCGGCAGATCCTGCTTTGGGACACCCGATTTCTGAAGCATGATTTTTTGAAGAAGGCGTGAATGAGAATGAGTGGACATTTCTCATGACCTCAGTACAGTGAATGCAACGGCACCAGTATTCAGTGGGCACCGTGAAGAAGACGTATGAGCCGGAGCAGAAACAAAAGCACGGACGGAGAATGCCAGCAGCCGGGAGATGCCCCTTAACATCCTATTCATACATCTCTTGAGAAGTTGAGACGTATGGGTCCTTGCTTGGTCCCACCCCTTCCGTGCCACCGTTGATCCTGATCGGCAATGCAGGCTTGTTCATCAGATCTGGCTGGCCTTGGCGAAACGACCCTTGATCCGTAACCTCCCGTCGGCGCGGGCCTTCCGCGACTCGTACCGAATCTGCTTGTCGAATCTGCAATTTTTGAGAAACAATCGATCTCTCACACGGACTAGTATGCTGGTGCATCAAGAAAGTGCCACGTGACAGTGTCTCACCTCCTGTTCTTCCGCTTCTCCTTGTAGCGCGAGATCACCGTGCCGCGGTCCGGGTAGGCGACGTCGTAGGCACCCTTCTTCGCCGGCACGGCCTTCGGGGTCGTCGCCGCCGGTGGGTCTCGCTTCTTGACGCTCTTAGCCTCGAAGTTGCTGCTCATGCTCGGGCAGATCTGCGCTATCTCCACGAACGAGGACAGGCACGGCTCGGCCGACGAGCTCGCCGGCTTGTCTGCTTCTGCGGTTCCACATGCGATCCATGCTCCGTGCTGTGAAAAGTTCAAATTTGAAAAGATTACGAATTGCGGATCAAGCTGTTCCTTTTGGTTTTAGATGCTTCGTTGGCAGTTGGCATCGAAATGGAAAGATTCATGAACCATAAGCCGTACTAGTTGTTGCACGCAATCAATCAATTTGACGGTAGTGCAGTGGTCACCGTCTCATCGTACGTGCACTTGCCTGAAAGTTACTACTACCACTACTACAGTGGGCTGAAATTTCTAACCAACCGTCTAACTAACCAACCAAAACTAAGAGAATCACTGGTTTCAACAAACTTTGTTACTACTAGATTCTTCCTTGTATTTGAAGCTGCAAAAGTAGAGTGCTGGTTGGTCTAGCTATGTACTGATGAATCTAACCTCACAGGTTGGCACAGCCATGCTTGCTGCCTCCGGGTTGAGAGACTCGAAACCGTCGTGTCCAATGGCGCAGTCCCACGATGGCAGCTGCTCGCCGTCGGCTGGCTCAGCCTCTGACTTGGCGAGGCCCCGGAGCTGCCGGATAACCTCTTCGTCCAGCTTCCCGACGGCGCCGCGGTCCTTGTTGAGCATCACATCAAGTCATCAACCATAAGACACGAGAAAAAATGTTTTTTTCAGACACCGAAATACCGGATGGATGATCGTAGTTGCAGAGCTGATGTAGCGTTGCGTACCTTTGGCTTTGGGGACGATGGCGTGTTGATGAGGGGCTGGAGGCCATGGCCGGAAGTGGTGGGCACGATCACATCCTCGAGACGGAGCACCTGCGGCTCATCCCAGGCGGCGGGCCACCACCCGTCGCCGGCCGCCTTCTCGCACCGGCCGCCGACGCCCAGGATCACGGCGAGGTCGCCGATGGAGGGGCAGCCGGTGTACCCTTCCACGGCGGCACGGTCATGATGGAGCGGCTCGCTTCCCCGTTCCGGTCACGGTCCTCGAAGTCGCAGTTCCCGCAGAGGAACCCGCCGCCTCCCGCCGGCGAGCGGCGGCGGAACGCGGCAGGCGCAGCAAAGCAGGCGGCGCAGAGCGGGGCCCGGGCGTGGCGGGTGGACACGGTGTTGGCGCCGTGGACGTGGCGGTCGCACGGCAGGCACAGCCTCGCGGAGTCGGCGCGGCAGTACACGACGGCCGGCATGCCGGCGCAGAAGTCGCAGGGCGGCGGCGCCGCCTCCTCCTCGCCGGACATGACTTCCTTGCCTCCTCCTCCCGCTCCCGGTGGTGGTCGGTGACGAGAGGTCAGTGCGAGCACAAGGGACAAGACGGGAGATGCGCATTCCCGGGGTCCCGGGGCGGTTAAGAAGAGGAAGGCAAGTGTGAAGAGCACACCGGAATTAATGGCTGGACAGCGAGAGGGTGACGAAGCGAGCGAGACACTCCCTACGCCCTCGGCAAAGCCCGTGGCACACTTGCGCAGTCTCTCTTCACATGACTTGTGTCGCCCGGTGTGAAGGCTGTAAATCGCTGTCCGGCAACACAACAAGCCAGGAAAGAGAGGAGAGAAGACACCTCTTTCGACCGGAGGGGCGACTTTTCTCCGGAATATTGTGCCTGGTTTTGTCAAGAATCCAAGTGGACTGCCAAGCTCTGATCAGGCGTCTCTTTCCCCGGGCTTCGACTGAGACACCCTTCTGCCCATGGCTGAGATGGCTCCGGACCAAACTGGCACTACTCATCGCCGTGCACTGGTTAACATGACCCGGAATCGCCAATTACACACAATCAGTTCAGTAATTACGCTCGTATTAGCCATCACACAGAACAATGTAAAATTCTGAACAAAAGTAACTCTGATTCAGGACAGGAGATTCCAACAGTGGACAGATGGGGCAGTACCTTGGCCCATCCGTGCTGAAATAAAATCGGAAGTTGATAGGCTGGACCAGGCAGTGTCCACGTGCCGGGATCTTTACAAAACCAAGCAAACCAATGAATCAGGAACAAAAAGGCATATGCTGGAGATCTCTACCGAGATGATGGTTGGTCCTCTGAAAATAAGTGGGTCATTTTCAGGTTTGCAATTTAGCTCGTATGAATCGTATTGTCTAATGAGACAAGTGCATCTTCTTTTATACAAATTGACCGCTAAATTATTATAGGAAATGGACCTCCACAAGACAGATGGACATTACGTCTTCAACTACAAGAGACAGGTGAAATGGACTCATGCTACCAATATACCACACTTTTTGCACTGTGGTGTATTTGTTAAGAGGATGGATAAACAGAGCCACGTTTCTCATCAAATGCTTATTCCATGCATGAATATGTGATCACATTTTATACCTTTGTGATGTTCAATTGCAACATGGCTTATACCTTTGCAAATATATTTTATGTTAATGTCTCAAATAACTAAATAAGAAGCTCAAAATTTATAACTGAGAACAGTAAACATAATTAAACTGATGCTGACCATGATCCAAATATAACAAGAGTCCCTCAAGTTCACCCTCTAAATAAACACTAATCTTTTTTACCAAGAAGAAAGGTAAATAGGCATCATCTGTGTAAACAGAAACAATTCTGCAAAAAGATATTGCTAACAATCACAGATGGCCAGCAGGAAAGCTATGAAACTATCTTTAATCTTGAAATGAAAACACACATAAATCAAAAGCCATTTAATTTTAGTAACCACACCATGAGACAGAGTTTCACAAAACAATAGTTAAAGAATAAAAAAGGAATACACTAATAAGTTGAAACAGATCATAACCTTTGCAACTATTCATCAGGAGAGCATAACAAAATGTATCTTCCTTGTCATCAGGGACTTCCATCGAATGTGAAGATAACCAGAGTTACCCTTCATGTCACAAACTACTGAATCCTGTGTGATGATCCAATTCTATTTTGACCACAGAACACAGCTAGACTGCATAGTGTTAGCTACCAAAAAAGTTCTACAAGAAACATTACTAAAGTTACATCTAATAACTGGTGCTAACTAAAGCCGAAGCCTTCAACCACCACCCACCTACGTAGCTCAGGCGCCAGTGTATCTCAATCATGACTTTCGGTGGACAAGCTTCATATAACCCCAGAGCAAACATGGGTCTCAATCGGGAGTCAAGGCCCATTAGTGTACAGCGGTACACGGCACGACTTGCTCTGATCAAAACCACCAACTGCAAAAGTTATAAGCCAAAGCAGTACATCTTCCTGCACCATCAAGATCTAAACTTTTGGCCTTCGAAATTCAAACCAGATCTCATAGTGGTTAAATAGTAAACTATCATGAGTGTGCTTCCCCACATATTCAAGCCCTAGTTTCGCAAGCTCGCCGTGTGCACTCATCACCACCCAGTCTGGAGCAGAACTTAATGTTATGTGACACAAAAATCCGGCCTCTCTGCGGTCTCAGCTTCCCAGCAAGCCTCTCAAGTCCAGTCCAAACAAGCTTATCTGGAATGTGGAGGAACACGGCACTTGCGTAGATGAGATCATACATAACCGTATCCCCAAACCTGCTGAAGTCCATATCCTCCCCTCTGACAATCATTGGGCGCTTATACAGAAGGCCCTGTGCAGGAAGCTCATACCGAAGTGCAGCCATGAGAGACAGCTCATCCCGCTCCAGGCAATGGAACCGCCCAGCCTCAAGGAACCGAATGAAATGCAGACCAACACGAAGCGTTCCACATCCAATTTCAAGAACCTGGTCCGTGGGTGTTAGGGCTGAGGCATTAGCAAGGAACTCAAAAACATCCCGGCCACCAGCCCACGGTTCACCATAGTTACTGTGATGCTCTTCAACAAGTAGCTCACCCGGGCAGGGCAGTGCAGTGTGGTTGCTTGCCTCTTCCTCGGCATAGTGAGAGATCCCATGGTGCCTGAAATGCAGATATTACAATAATGTGTTCATCCCATTCATCCACTGGCATGAATCTCAAATGAACAAATATGATGGTAACACATGACACAAGACGGTAACTCATTGTGATCGCCTCTGTTGCTGTGTTTGCTCTTCTTTTATATATTTGGATTATTATGTACAACTACGATGTAATTGTACTTCCACGCAACCAACAAGAATTGGGGAAGACTCCAAATGCGGTGATCAGAAACTACAGAAATTCATGAACCGTATACCTGTTGATGTCGAAGAGCTGCTGCTCGCGAGTGCGGGGGTTGATTCCCTTGCGCAGTCGGTGCCAGGCGTCGTGCGAGGCCGCACCGCCGTCGGCGAGGTGGAGGGAGTTCGCCGCGAGCTGGGCCTTGAGCCAGGAGACGTCTGCGGGGGTGGTGGTGACGGGTGGGTGGGAGGCGGTGGTGGTCGTAGTGGTGACGGTGGTGGTGGTGTGGGTGGTGGCCAGTGGCGGCAAGCAGGGGCAGCGGCACCTGGGAGAGGAGGTGAGGAGGAGGAAAAGGAGCAGCGCGGCGGAGGAGATCAGAAGCAGCGCCACGGGAACGGTGAGCAGCCGCAGCCGCGCCGGGGAGGGGGCGCTCGGCAGCAGCGCCATCGGCGGCGGCGGAGTGGATCGCAGATTGGATGGGATCTCATCCCGTGGTGCGCTGCCTGGTCTGGTTCGACCACGCCAACCGACATATTTCAGGGTCTTTTCTGTAAAAATATACAAATTAGGGTCTGAATTGAAAAATACAGGATTACGAATTTACGATCGATGACTAGTATACAATCCAAAATAAGGATCATGGTTAATAATCATGATCCAAAATATATAATTCTGTAAAGAAAAATGCTATAGGTCCAGCCAGTAGCGTCCAATCAAGACACAAGAGATGTTTTTGGGTCTCATTTACTCGTAATATCTTTTGTATTGATTGGACGCTGGTTAGACAATCGAGTTAGGTCTTGGAGATAGAGGATAAGAGCGAGCCTATTATTTTTGGGAGACCCTTTATAGCTACTACAGGGGCTGTCATCGATGTGAAAGATGCTAAGCTCACGCTTCAATTTGGTGAGGAGAAAGCAAGGGTTAGGATTGAGAAAGCAAGCACAAGCCGACCCGAGGGGCAAAGCAACTCACGGACTGGCGAACATCTCTATTCTGGACTGGTGCAAATGAATACATAGAGTTTTGTTTGAAAGGAAAGAAAGGACTAGGGAGGGATTGAGAGAACCTTTCCTTTCCTTATATCTACGAAATTTGGAAGGTTATCCTATTTTTAGGTATGGTTAGCCTAATATAACAGTACTCTTTTGTAAAGCCATAAAAGTTTAATTAATAATGATATAATTTTGAGGTAATCTACAAATGCATTGAACATGATCCCGCTACATAGCCATCGTGCTCTGAAATTTGTTCGCTTCTTCTCCTCGTGCTCTTCTAGGGTATGTGATACTTCTTGCATGAATGTCATAGAACTTATTTGTTGATTATATGATCGTTTGTTCAACCTATCCGAGCTTGATTACGCCCTCATGTGCTATGAAAAATGCGGCCAAATTTCTTTATGCCTTTTTTAGCTTGCACCGTGAAGAATTCTCTCGTGACGGTATATATATATATAATTTTTAGGCTATTTTAGTTAAAATAGACTGGTTTTATATTGTTGATAATCTGAGTCAACCGCTAGAACCCACGCACGGTGGTGTGCTGATGATTTGGCAAAGGCCAATGTTGGGTTGGGTGGCAACCGTGGGTTGGAACCGGTTTCAAACCAAAGTGTGGGATATTGGACTGGTTCGGGTTGGCCTATTTTCTATTGGGAAAAGTCCATTTCACTCCTCAAACAATCCACTATGTCTAAATTACACCCTGAATAAAATTTAGTTTTACTCCCTCAAACAATTTAAGTTGGCTCCATTTACTCTCTTATGTAACTTCTCTTTCTTATTTCTCTTTGTTCGAGCTGAGTTTGATGCTCAAATTTTGCACAAGGATAGTTCTCATTGAATCTTACGCTAAAAAAATATAATATATATTTTAAATATATTTTTATATCTTAATAGCATCAAATATCATCTTAATTATATAGTTTTAGAATTCTGTGCAAAATATTGTAGAAAACATATATAATATTTTGTTTTATATAGAGAATGCTATCGTCTATCATCGTGCAAAATTTGAGCTTTAAATTTAAATCGTAAATAAAAAAGAGAAATTACATTAGAGAGTAAATGGAGCTAACTTCCATCGTTTGGGGGTAAAGTGAGCCAAAATTTTGTTCGGAGTGTGATTTGGATATAGTGAATTGTTCGAGGGAGTAAAATGAATTTTTCCCTTTTCTATTCAGTTTGGTTTGGTTTGGTTTTGATAGGTGTATTTGTGAGTTGGTGCGGTCTGGACTGGATGTACACAGCTACATCTGTCTGGTTTCAGTTACGGTTCGGGTTTGGGACCACTGTCCATTGTTTGTGCAATTACCATGCGTCCCTGCCCAGTAACCCTAAACCGATACGTCAAGTCGAGTCTAATTACTTCACGACAACCAGCGACGACGACGTCAAGTTGATTTTGCTACATATATCTTCGCACCACAATGCTGGGCTTGGGCTTTGACTTTTCTTTTTTACTTGCTTGGGCTTGCGGTTTGTTGCTTGGAGGTGCCATGCTGTCCCACTTGACGCCGTTGTTACGGAGTCGCAACAATTAGTAGCATGTTTCGGGTTACATCGAGAAGCCCAACAACGGCTCAACTAGGCGGATGTTGGCTCCTACTAGGGTTTGTACTCGGTCCAATTCAGTAACTTTATACTAACCGGGCACCTGTATTTGCCTGCGCTTCTCGCTCTAGGGAAGCACCAACATAATTAAAAGTTAAAATTTAATTATTTTTAACTCATTCGCGAGATGTTTCAACTTCAATATAAAGGTGAAAAAAATAAGAGTTTGCACACCTTCTTGAACTCCGTCCCTACCTACAACGATGTGCGGTGCCAACAACTGCTCAACTTCAGTGGTTCGGGCTAGGCCCCTCCTACTCTAGCCTAATGCGGAGCTGGCAATTCATGAGGAGTTTTTTTTTATATAACCAATTCATGAGGAGTTTTTTTTTATATAACCAATTCATGAGGAGTTGATGGTGACTCAAGAGGAGCCGATGGCATTGCGCAACTTGCTGCTGAGGAGGAAGCGATGCATCGGCACTAGAAAGGGAGAAGAAGCGACAATGGCTTTCAAATCTAAATATTTTTCATAGAAGGAAAAGGGGAGAGCCATATGTAGAAAAAGGAATGGGCCCTATGTAGGGCTGGACGAAAAGCTCGAAGCTCGTGGCTCGGCTCGACTCGTGAGTAGCTCGGCTCGACTCGGCTCGGCTCGGTTGCTTAACGAGCCGAGCCGAGCTTATATTTTAGCTCATCGGATTAGCGAGCCGAGCCGAGCTAGCTCGCGAGCTGCTCACGAGCTCAACGAGCTCTGAAAGACCGAGAATAAGTAATGCTCAATACCAATATAATGTCATATGTTAAGTTAATTTTTGAATATTTTGAAACACATTTTAAATTAATCTATGTTATTAGCTTTTTCATGAAGTATAAATCATATATCTTACCTATTTTAGAATAAAATATTTCAGATTTAAATTATATAATACCTTAATTGTTCTATATTCCTGGCTCGCGAGCCTAACGAGCTAGCTCGAGCTAATTATCGAGCCGAGCCGAGCTAGGTTTTTAGCTCGTCCGTGTAATGAGCCGAGCCGAGCCGAGCGTTTCCTAACGAGTCAATACGAGTCGAGCCGAGCCGAGCCGAGCCAGCTCGACATCCACCCCTAGCCCTATGCCAGGTGTTGGTTTTGTGTAAAGAAATGGAAAGCTAGGTACACATAACATCATCGTTCTATAGTTAGCAAGGTAAATATCGGCTCATTAGTCCTATTAAGATGCAACCCACTGTGGCAAGGTGCAAATGCATTTTTAATTTTTTTTCTAAACATGATACTTAAGTTCTAAACTGTTATATTTATTTTTATATTAATTAAATAGTTTTTAAAAAATATGTCACCATTTTTATAAATGTACATCAATATTTAAAAAATAAAGTCAACAAATAAAAAAATTGATATGAAAGATCTAAAATATTGACACAATATAAATAACATAGTACATTGATAATGTTAATGTAAAATTCTTTTTAAAAAATAAATAAAAGTTATTCATATTAGATCAGTGTAGAATCAATTCTAAACAACATTATAGCTCAAACGGAATCGAAAGTGAAGTTACAGTTTGAGACAAAACACATTTAAAATTCAAAAATTAATGTGTTTATCTCTCCCCTCTCATAGGCTTCAGTCATGAATGAAGACGTGGCAGTGATTGAAATATTGACATATTTTTTATCTCTCCCTCCCATAGGCTTCAGAACGCCCAAAACTAGAAGATTTCATCATCTACATAGGACACACCCAGAACGCCCAAAACTTGACCTATGTAGAGAGGATTGAGAGTGTCCTCACTTTTCACAATGAGCATTCCATATATACTTCATTATTGCCAATATAACAAAAAGTTCAATAATCCTGTAGCCATATGAAAAATAAACAATGAGCAGAACCAAGCCATGCAAGACTAGACAGAACGAAATAACGAAATCCCTATTATAAGCGGGACACTAGAAACACCTAATCAACTACTGTTTATTAGACTTGGGAGAACACCCAAGCAATCAGTTTAGTGCCAGAAGTGGATCAACGGCAGGTCGGTAGTAGTGGACGGCGCATTGAAGCACCGGAGCTGTACGAGGCTCTCGCTGAACACATGCCGCGACATGAGAACATTGTTCTTGGGTGTGGCCACGTGGTCGAGCCTCCTCGCCGTCTTCCTCCTCACATTGTACACCACCAAACCGTAGTGGTTGCCCAGCATGACGTTCCCCTGGTCGTCGGCCACTGCGGCCACAGTGAGCAAGGACCAAGCCTCGCGCGGCGCCTTGGAGTCACGCGATCCCCACGGCGTCGCAACCCGATGCCGGCGTTCCCACCTCTCGGCGCCGTAATCCTGGAGGAACCAGAGGTCGATGTGTGTCTCCTTGCCCAGGTCGGCGACCACAATCCGCCCGTCCATGACGAACAGCTTCATCAGCGTGCTGGCCGCGGGTGGCCCCACCATCGACTGGAACGTCTCCGAAATCGTGTCGAACGTCACCATTGTCGTCGTCGTGGAGGTCTGTCCTTTGGACATGTCCCGGTACGGCGCCCAGTGCAGGCGGTCGTGAAGATCCGCAGGTGGCGACACGGTAGTCCGCAGGTAGGGGACCACCAATCCGGCGTCGAGGTGCGTGTCTGCACGGCGGCGAGGCTCGGCGGCGCCGGTGGAGAGGACGCACCAAGCTTGATCATTGGATCGCGTGCGGCAGCCGCAGAGGAGCCGGTACTCGCCGGAAGGCTGGTGGAAGTAGAAGGCGTACTCCACGTCGGGGACTAAGTGGTAGATCTCGTCGACGAGGCGGGGAAGCTGGGCCCACTGCCTGGTGATGGGATTGCAGAGCAGGTAGAGCCCCTGATCCTTCTTGAACAGGAGGACGCCGTGGCACGAGGCGATCATGAGGCAGTACGCACACATGCTTACACGCCGCCTCTCAGCATCGGCACGGGTCCACTTCCGGTCTGTCCACAGCTGGGGGTAGCGGACGAGGCGTCGCCGGCCGGCGAGCCCGCCGGAGACCGGGATCACGTCCAACGCTATGTCGACGACGCTCGAGGCCGGGCGGTTCTCGTACGGCGCCGCGTCGTCTATGTACGTGTACAGGACGGCCTGGGCCGGACGGCGGCGCGCGTGGGCGGCGAGGAAGCGCGGGTCGGTGGCGATGCGGTGCCATGCCTTGCAGACGGCGTGGAACCGGAGGACGGACTCGGCCGGTAGCCGGAGGAGGATCTCCTCATGGATGTCCTCGGTCAAGTGAGGAGCCGCCGCGTTCGTCAATCCCATCTTTATATTAATAATTCCTAATTTGGGTCTCCGGCCGGCGACTTGGACGATGTATGAATTGCGTCCTGGATCAAACGACGACGCTGCTCCTCCTAGTCATATCATCATCTTGTAGGACATTGTTGGCCGGGCTCGTAATCGTGTACTACACAAACACGCCCGACTGATATCTCAAGATTTGTTTTCCCTACCTAGTTTCTTGGAGATGCTCTTATATATGGCATAAATCAGGATTTATCTAGGGCTGTCCTGTTGGGCCTAATAATGGTTGATCTGATGACATAAGGAAACAAAACTAAAGTTTCTATTTTTTTTTGAGGGCCAAAACTAAAGTTTCTATTGCTCTGGTATATTACTACCTCTAGATTTAATTATTAGTATGGAGACCCAAGCTTTTTAATAAAAATATAGGATAAATTCTAGTTTACCCTTCTAAAATATAATAAAATTATGAATAACCTCCTAAACTATTTTTTCGTTCAGTTTAACATTATTCTATAATTTCCACAATATATATAAGTGAGGTCCACTAACTACAATAAATTTCGCTAAACCTTGCACCATATTCATATCCACATCACCTTGAAAGTGTATCCATCATATGATCACCAATTCGTCTGATCTAACCATCCATTTAACAATACTGCTTGGAATGCCCTGCCAATATTTATGTCACCAACATCCCTATATAGCAGCACGGACACAAGCTATTTGATCTCTGTGCCTTCTCAAGTCCCATCTTCACGAGCACTTCACATCCAACCGGCTACGAGGTCCCATGTTTCCACATCATATATAACTTGCATGCGCTCCAAAGCAACCAGCTGCTTAATCTCATAATTCCCTTCGTACATGGCAGCCTCAAGAATGGACCATTTTCATAAGGGGTCTACAATCTCAGTAGTCAAGAATCTCATAATTCCCTTCGTACGCTATTTAGGGCATCACAATCTCATGATCAAGGATTTGTTGTCTGCTGAGATCACCATCTCAGTAGTCACCAAGACAAATATATCGACGCGTTCTCCATGGATATCCTGGCATTTTCTATGCATCAACTCTCTATGTAGGACAACGTCCAGAGAATGCATTCCAACTAAAACCTCTACCAAAATCCTCAATCTTTTTTGTGTGACACGGAAGCACTCTTTGTGGTTTGAATATTATCTGTTCATAAGTGTGTACTGTTTGTTTTAGTGTTCTAGGTACCTGACTTTCATTTGCTTTAAATTGAAGAATTTGATACCACCTCATAGCTGATTTGCTGATTATTTGAGGTACATGATATGGATTAGAGGCGCCATAACATTAATGTCTGATAACTAATAACTCCACATCTACTTATATATAAAAGATGCAACCCACTAACACGTCATAATGACTATTTCTCTCAATCCACGTTGCGCCACGTCATCATAATTAATTTCAATCATTTAGATAAAGAAATAATTATAATCAATGTCAACCATTTAGATAAAGAATGGATGTTAGAGATTAACATAATCAGTTTAAGATTATAATTTTAAAGCTAATATCTTTTAGTCCCGCTGCAACGCGCGGAGTTATCAACTAGTTTAACTTATAACGACATCACTCCTCCAATCCATTAGAATAAATATTTTTCTTAGCCTCCCAATGTTTATAAAATCCATGTTTAATATAAATAATTATTAATTTGCATAACTAGAATTAACTAAAATTCTTCCTGCAGCAACGCTCGGGGAATTGACCTAGTTATATTAAACATACAAGAGGAGTCTTAAGGTGAAATTTTATAGGGTATTAGCACACATCATAACACATGCTAGAAAAATGCATGAAAAACTTTTGTCACTATTTTTATAGGGAATGATATTTGATTTTCGCCATGCATTGTGATGCCAACTACCACCCTATGAAAGTTTGAGTTAAGACTCCACTTGTGTGCGTGGAGAAATAAAAATGACAAATTGTATTAAAGTATAAATTGAACTAAATGACACTGTTTTGATAGTTAAATAGAACCAAACAATAGGGGTTATCTGGACTTTGGCTATACTTGAGTTGAACTTTCTCTAAAAAATATAATTGTTGAAGTATGACAACGGTGTGAACGTAGCCCTATCTGGGAAACACTGGGAGCTCATTCTTTTTGGATCTGGAACTCAAAAATAGGCTTTTCTCCGTCATTATTGTGTCCTCCCTCCCATCCTAGGCATCAATCCTGCCAAGAGCGTTCAAGAAAGTTACAAAACAATAGGCTGGAACCAGGCAGAAATCACAAGCCTTGATCCTGGTTCCTTTGTCACACACGCCTCAAATGGTAGCGCGAACATGTGAAGACTCGGTACGGAGATTAATAAGATAAGAATGAACTAGGAAACAAAGGGACCATGTCGGATGAGCTCTCCTCCGACGAGGAAGATGACAACCACGCCAGCGTGATTCACAGCAAGGGTGCAGCCAAGGTAGCGCACAGGACCATGCAGGAGCACAAGGGCATGCAAAGATTGGCTAGTCCAAACAATGCAGACTCAGATTGGTGGAAACAACATGGTCAGGGAGCAAACTTCATCGAGGATATTGCAAGCAGGAGGCCAGGTAAGGTTGGATCTTCCGGGTTTGCAGGTCGGGCGATTGGAGAAGCAGCGCCGGCGCCGGCAAGACCACCTACTTCGCGGCGAAACACAGTGAAGCCATGGCAGGGACCTCTGCCGAAGAGGAGAATCACGCCCCGGTATCTCCGGGTGATCTGTTGTCAACGGCTCGCAGAGCTAAGAAGCCGGCGAGGGCGGCGGCCGGCCGGCGAACATGGCAAAAGCGGCAGTCCCAAAAGTTTCAAATTTTGAAAAGAGGGGACACAATGCTTCGGCTCCCGTGTCCAGCTGTCGGGCGGCAGCAAAGCGCTTTGACTTCGACCCCGGGCCCACACCGGCGGTTTTAGCCAAGCCAACTCACACGGTTCTGTTCCACCATAATGGGAAGCCTAATCGTTTTGCTCTCTCCACTGCCATCGGTGCCTTCCTGTCTAGAACAGGCAAACTCTTTACTAGGGTGAACTGCTTGTCTTCTCCACGCTCGAGCGATACTACTCCCGGACCTAGCGCAGTGATGCAGGGAGCTAGAGGAGTGGACGGAGGTGGAGGTCGGGGTTTCAATCGACGGGAACAAGGTGCCGGTGCCCAGTTCGGCCCCAACCCCGGTAGCGCAATGGCTGGCCGCGGTGGGGGCGAGCTTATGAAGATGACTTTTTTGAAGGAGACGAAGCATGGGGAGGAGGTGCCGGCTACGGCTTCAACCCCGGCTACGCCGGTGATGGAGGCTACGGAGGCCGCCGCACTCGTCCTCGTCACAGCTATCGCCCAAGAGGCCACGGGGAGTTGGAGCAAGGCGTGGTGGCCTTGCGGGTAGAGCTGGCCGCGCTGCTCGGGGTGGGGCTGAAATACCCTTCATCCCGGGGAGACAACAAGGTGCTGCGGGTCCGTTTCGGCCTTGTCGGGCCCTCAACCGGCGGGTACCGTGGTCGGTCAAGAAGGTAACGTTGGTGCAGGCTCTGAATCACAACATCCTAATCAAGTTGCAGAGATGGAGGAAGGTGAGATCGTTGGTGCTAAAGTGGGGGCAAAAGAGAAACAGTGTGGTCGGTGTGGCCTCAAAGGGCACCAAACACCAGATTGCAACACGGTGATGTATTGTGACATATGCAACAAGCATAATGAGCATCTTAATCACCGGTGTCCGATTCTCAAAATGCCCAAACCAGCAGCTCATGCGGTCGGGTATGCGGTGGCGGGACTTGGTTTTTATCACATCCCCCACCCGCCTCTCTCTAAGAAGAAGGATACTAAATTGGCCGTGATCAAAGTTGTGGGAGCTAAGTTCTCCGAAGAACAACTAGTTGAACAACTCCAAAAGATAGGCCCCGGTAAATGGAATTGGGAGCCGGAAGAACAAGATGATGGTACCTTTGTTGTCACATTTCCGTCCAGGACGGAATTATCGAAGGCTATCAATTATGGAGGGATGAACATTCGTGAAAATGGAGTTCTAACAGGGGCACGGCTGGAATTTGATGAATGGCATGATAAAGACGGTGGTTTCCTCTTGCCCAAGGTGTGGGTGCGCATCACCGGCATCCGTAAGAAGCTAAGGGAATACCTTAACCTTTGGGCCATCGGGACTATACTTGGTTCCACCCAAACGGTTGATATGAAGACCACACGTAAAAGTAAATTTGGAAGAGTCTTGGTTGCGGTTCTTGATCCTAAATTAGTTCCGAATGCTATGGATGTTGTTGTTGGTGATCACTATTTTGAGCTAAAGTTCGAAATGGAAGTGAATGGCTTTGATGAGAATGGTGATGAGATTAAATGGCCTCACCTTGGGAAGGACGATGAGGGCAACAAAAAGATGGATGAGGATCAGGATCAAGCATCTAAGAATGCTCAAGTCCCCGACCAAACATCTAATGAAGAAACCCCGATGGATTGTGGTGGAAGCGAGGCCAACAATGATGGACCGGTAGATGGACTTGCTGTAGACTGCGAGACTATTCAAGATAATTCTAATGATGATCTTGAAGCTAAGCTTCACAAGATGGCATCGGAAATTTTAGATGCAGCTTGCGAAAAACTCATCCAAGAGTGTTGTGATAAGGTTCTTGTCGAAGATGATGATCTTGAGGCTGATGTGGTGGGAGTTAAAGGCTTGGGTCGGACAGCTAGTAATCATGATTTTTTCAAGGAAATCTCACCTATTACAGCAAGTCTTGGAGCAGCTGAGAAGATTTCGCCGGTGTCCGAGTTTGGGATGAGCTCACTGCCTAGTGCAGTTGGTATATGTACCGGGACAGAGAAAGCTAGGCCCATAACTGTGGATGTGGCAATTGACATGAGGGCGAGTTCGGGTATTTTTGAGCTAGGTGCACTGCAGGCTCCGGTGGAGCAGGTGGTAGACCCGGCTGGGAATGGTTCAGCTGCTGCTGAGCCAAGTGCGCTGCAGGCGCTAGGGGTGCAGGTGGTTGAACTAACTACTAGTGGTCCGGTTGCCTCTGTTCCTGTAGCGCAGCAGTCTCCAGTGGAGCAGGTGGTTGACTCGGTTGGAGCTGGTGGAGATCGGCATGAGGTGCGTGCAGAGGCTCTGCCATTCGGCGAGTTAGTAGCAGCGCCGGCCGATGCCGGCGTGGTGTCTTTGCTGGAACCCAAGAACGCTGCTGCTAACTTCATCATCAACAAGTGGGAAACAATCCTTGAAGCAGCAAACATCAAAGAGGTGGTGGTGTCCCCGACCCGTGCAAGCCCAAGGCTTGCGGCTGCAGCTGGAGAACACATTCTGGTGAAGGCAGGAAAGCGGGCAGCATGGAAGAACTTGGAGAACCCTGAAGGTTGTCTTCAAAGCTACATATTGGATCCGTTGGTGGTCTCAGTTGCATAAAGAAGAAGAAAGAAACAACCTCAAACTTGGTTGCCGCCTTGTGGAATCGGTGTTGATGGAGATCTTCAACAAGTTTGGATGGAAATTTAGGAATAGACTTGAGTTCTAGTCAGTTTTGTTTGCGTAAGTGCTTGCTTGGTCCGGGCTGTTATGTCGTTTGTCTTTAAACTCGTTTGTTTCTCGTTTTGAACCTTGAGCTTAAGTTTTCCTTTGTATCGGATTTGGCCATGTACACCCCTTGGGGTGTAGAGGCTGGGATTTTTAATCCCGTTATCTAAAAAAAAGGAAACAAAGGGACGGCTCTCAATTTGACATGAGAATCACCAAGTTGGCACAGTATGTTTTAGAAGAACCCAAGATCGTGTTTCTTGTTCACAACACAGGACCCAGAGTAGAGAGGATTTCTTGATTGATAATATTGACCAGAAAATAAAACCCAGCCACTCAGGGAAGAACACTAGCTAGCAGCATGAGTGGATCAACGGCACGTATTAACAGAAGAAGGCCGGAAGCACGCGTGCTGCACCAGGCTCTCCTTGAACACATGCCGTGAGACACCGACGTGCTCCCAGTTCCAGGTCGCCCTCAACTTGAAGGGGCCCATTACCGTTCTCACCGCCTTGCCCCTCCTCACGTCGTACACAACCAACCCGTGTTGGCTGCCAAGGATGACGTTGTCTTCGTCCCCGTCGCCGGCCGCAGCTACCGACAACCACGGGCATCTTCTACCAGGTTCCGGTGCTCCGATGTTGGACTTCCACGGCCAGCACGCGACCCGGTGCCGGCGCTGTAATCTTCCAGGAACCAGAGGTCGATGTGCCTCCCTTGGAAGTTGGCCGCCACGAGCTGCCCGTTCATCTCGAACAGCTTCATGGTCATTGGCGGCCCTGCCATTCTGCGGAAGGTCTCCAACGAGATGTCAAACGCCACCACCACATGTGTTGCCTCCCGGTCCCCGTCCTCGGTGAGAGAGGCCCGGCAAGGCGACCAGTGCAGGGCGCCATGAAGGGGCACCACGGGTGTCGACACCGCCATGTCGCAGGGGATAATGGATTCGGTCACCGCATCATCATTATTCATCTCGAGCCGCCTTGGTTCGGCGGCGCCGGTGGACATGACGACCCAGATGCGGCGAGTGACGTTGAAGCCGGAACTCGCCGGTCTGCTGGTGGAAGTAGAAGGCGTATTCCTGGTCGTCGTTGCAGTACTCGTCGCACAGCCGGGGCATCTCCGCCCACTGCCTCGTCACCGGGTTGCAGAGGAGGTAGTAGCCCGCGTCCTTCCTGAACAGGATCACACCCTCGCACGATCCTGATTGAAATGTTATTTTACTACTTTATTATTCAGTTGTTATTTGTATTAATTTTTTCTAGTTTTTTCAGAGTTTTCAATTTTATATTTAGTTAAAAATCAGTTATAGGGCGATACCAGATCCGGCAATTCTGACGAAACCGTAAAAGCCGAACGGTATCTTCTGTTTTGTTAACAATGCTCAGAATGGAAGTTATTCCAATCTTTCTGCTGCTGAGTCCTCCAAATCGATGTCGGATTATTACCGATGGGCATCATCATGACAAACCAAAGAAAACCCCTATTTGTATCGAGCAGACGGATTGGACGACGCTCTGTGTGAACATATTTCTCTTTTATGCAGAGGCTGTAAATCTATAAGAATAATCAGCCCGTGCATTGTGAGTTCCGCGATAAGCTTGGAGATATTGACAATGCAAGTTATTTCATTTTCGAGAAGAAAGCAAGCAAATCACTCCTTATTCAGTCGCAAACAGGGCAGGGCAGATTACAGAAGCAGAGAAGAGCGAGAGACAGAGTGATGGTCTGTCGCTGCATGGATAGAAGTTAAGACGAAAGTGGCGGTGATTCCTGGTTGAGGAATGGGTAGTCTGTGTATCCGACGACGGGGTCGGAGGTGTAGAAGGTGGTGCGGTCGTACTTGTTGAGAGGCGCGTTGGGCACCTGAAATCTCTTGGGCAGGTCCGGGTTGGCGAGGAAGAGCCTGCCGAAGGACACCAGGTCCGTGTACCCCTCGTCCACCACCTTGTTCCCCTTCTCCCTGTCGTACCCGCCGGCGGCGATGAACGCGCCTCCGCCCTTGGCAGCGAAGGCCTTCCTGAACGGCAGCAGCTGGTGCGGGATCTGGCGCCGCCCGTCCACGATGGCCACGCGCGGCTCGATCATGTGGCAGTAGAGCACGCCCATGGCGCCCAGCTTGTCCACCATGTACGCCGCCAGGGCCACCGGGTCGGAGTCGTGGCAGTCCATGTAGTCCAGGAACGGCGACAGCCGCACGCCGACGCGGTGCGCGCCGACCTCCCTGACGACGGCGTCCACCACCTCCAGCGCGAACCGGCACCGCTTCTCCAGGCTGCCGCCGTACTCGTCGTCGCGGTCGTTGGCGCTGTCCTTGAGGAACTGCTCGATCAGGTACCCGTTGGCCCCGTGCACCTCCACGCCGTCGAACCCGGCGTCCACGGCGTTCCGCGCCGCCTTCCGGAAGTCGTCCACGATGCCGGGCAGCTCCTCGGCGGCGAGCCTCCGCGGCGGCGAGAACTCCTCCACGTGGCCGTCGTGGCTCACCTGGGGAGACACGCCGCGGTCGGTGCTCGACAGTGGCGCGCGGCCCTCGGGCTGGAACGCGTTCGTGGACACGCGGCCGACGTGCCAGAGCTGGCAGAAGAAGACGGCGCCCTTGCCGTGGACGGCCGCCACGATGGGCTTCCACGCCGCCACCTGCTCCGGCGTCCACACCCCCGGCGTGTCCGTGTACCCCTGCGCCGTGTCGGACACGCCGGTGGCCTCCGTGATCAGCAGCCCGCCGGCGGTCGCGCGCTGCGCGTAGTACACGGCGGCGTGCGGCTGCGGCACGTTGCCGTAGGAGCGCTGCCGCGTCAGGGGAGCCATCACGATCCGGTGCGAGAGCTCGAAGGGGCCCATCTTGTACGGGCGAAGCAGAGGAATGCTATCACTGTTCTTGCTCGCCTCCATCTTCGCTTCCTTTCCTTCCTGCTGCCACTTTCACTCTCGCAATGGCTTGCAATGCTCGTCACAGGAGTGCGTGCCCATTTATAGGTTCTTCACACACAATATTTTACTAAAAGCGGTCCGTTCTTGTGGAGCGAAATGAACGGGTGATGAGTTGACAAATAAACAAAGTGAGCGATGGGATGATGCGAGTCCCCCATGAGGCCATGACTCCATGTCCATGGATGATGACCGATGAGTGAAGAAAGCTGGAACGCAGCCCGGCGGCTATGACCAAAGGTCAATCAGCACCAGATCATCGATTCTTTTAAATATCAAGAAAAGTGGCGTGGCAGTGGCTGGTCCGAGGGCCAACAAACGATACTTCTACTGCAGTAGGATGACATACTACTTCCGTCCAGTAAATATAAGTATTTGTTGACTTTCAGACTTTAGGTTTGACCACTTGTCTTATTTAATTTTTTTATAAAAAAGATTATTTATCTTCTTATAATTTATTTTATTATGAGATATATTTTAAGTATTACTTATTAAATTTTGTATTTGTGTAAATATTTTGAATAAGACAAATGGTCAAAGACGAAAGCTGAAAGTCAACAAATCCTTGCATTTTTGAACGGAGTATTTCTATAGAACAACAAAAGTGCTACTGCTGCTCCAAAAGAAAAGAGTGTCGACGCTGACGTCATCCCTGATGCAACTGGAAAATCAAACAAGCTTTGATTCGTTTGGTGGCACGAGATTTCCACCCGGCTGCGCTCGCTCAACTTTCTGTCAACCGAGTAGCAAGGTAGGTATCATATTTCACCCGCAACAAGAAAAATACTCTCTCTATCTTAAAATAAGTGTCGCTATGGGATCCGTGTCAGTCAAACTTTCTTAACTTTGACTATATTTATAGAAAATACGAGAAATAGTTATATCTCTAGATAAGTTTATTATGAAAATGTATTCAATGCTCTATCTAATGATACTAATTATGTATTATAAATATTAATATTTTTTTACAAATATTTGATCAAAGTTGAAAGTAATTGACTTCTAAGGCGAGAACGACACTTATTTTGGGATGGAGGAGTAGTAGTTATCATGCATCTTTGGCATCCACAGTCCCGAAGTTTCAATTTTCAACATCGTGAATAGTGTCAACTGAGGTACTAGTTCTCACAAGGCATGTAGACAAGACTGAAGAGTTGATAAACCATTGCCGTGGCAGCCATGACCTATGTCACACAAAGGGGTGGTCGCTTCATTTTTAATCATGACGGCAGCGCTGAAGCTCGCCTGGACTACCATGCAGAGGGCGACAGCGACACGGCCGACCAGCCTTAGCTCGGAGGTGACAGATAGACGGTTAGTGTCTCTTTACGCCAAAATGCCTTGTTAAACACAATCACGTTTTTTTCAACTAGTATGTGCAAACTGGAACATCCGGTTTGGCACCCTGGAATATCCGGTTTCGTTGGATTCCGACGAATGGTCGCTCGGGAGACTACCTGAAGACAAACATATGTAGGATTGTCCTAGCATCCGCAGACCAGCTAACACTTCAAATCACCGTCAAGACTAATAGCAATTAGGGTTGAAAAAATGAGAAGAAGAAAAATAAAAAGCTAAATGTGAAAAGACCAACAATTACCATCTGTGATACTAGTATCTTTGGCAACTTTTGGCCGGTCACTGTAACTATAGTTTCCGTGTTACATGATTAAAAACTTGTTGGCAAGTTTGAACTCAATCAATATCCAAAACTACTACAATATATAGCCCCAAAACAAAATACGATGACCCTGCTCAACTCAAATCCAATCGATCGAAATTCGTCCGGGCTGTAGAAATTAATGACTAAGCTCATCGAACCAGTTGATGAACAGCACATCGTCAGATGAATGTGTGAAGCACGCATGGTGCTCTAGGCTTCATTTGAACACGTGTTGTCTCACGTCGACAAGGTTGCCACTGCTGTCAAACGAGTTGACGTGAATCGTTCTCAGAGTCTTGCCCCTCGTCGTCTCTTGATGCCAAAATGCGCTGTTAAACACAATCACGTTTTTTCAACTCGTAGCCTTATAGTACGTGAAAACTGGAACATCCGATTTGACAACCTACAACACTTCCAAATCACCGTCCAGACGGAGAAAATAGCAATTAGGGTTGGACGAACGAGACATAGAAAATTAAAAAAAGTTAAAAGGCAGAAGGCAAAAGGATAAAGGATAAATAAACAGGGAAAGCGCTAACGAACATGTCAATAGACGAACAATTCTTAGCTGCTAGTTTATTTGGCAAGTTTTGGCGGGCCAACTGTACCTATAGTATCGGTGTTACATGACTACCACTGCTAGCCCCCTACCTCCTCGCCTCTGGCAAGCTGCCCGCCACTAGTAGAATAACACCCTGTAGTATCGGGCAAAAACGCCCTGTAATATCGGGCAAATCGTCCGATATTACGTGGACGTTATTAAAAATCGAAGGGTTACAGATAGCGGATTTGTTGCCCGATACTACTAGGATACAGGAAAAAATAAAAAAAAGAAATTAGGACGGGCCAAGCCCAACCCGGACCCGCTGCCGACACCCGCGTCGTGGCCTGGAACTGCAGCTGCCGCCCGCTTCCTGGCCGGATCCGCCGCCGGGGAGGGCGTGACGCGGTGGGCGTCGGATCCGGCCGCCTCCTCGCCGGATCCGGCTTCCTCGTCGGCGGCGCAGCGTGGGGAAGGGCGGGGAAGGGCGTGACGTAGCTGTGTGCGCCGGGAAGGGAACGGTGGGGACGCGCGCGACGCTGCCGGCGTCGGATCCGGCCGCCTCCTCGCCGGATCCGGCGCCGACGAGGGTGTGCGGCGCGGGGATGGGGCGCGACGCGGAGACGCCCTCCGGCATGCGGTCCCCATGGCGAACCTCCATGCGCGCGGCTTGGTGGGCGGGCTCGGCTGCGCCTCCAGCGCGCGGCGGCGCGGCAGCCCTCCGGCGCACGGCTTCGCCGTGAGGTGCCCTCGCTCGGGCGTGGCGGTGCGTGCGGGCGCACGAGCGAAGAAGAGAGAGAGAGAGAGAGAGAGAGAGACGACCGGTGGGAGCATGTGAGGGGACTTAGAAATTTTTGGAACCCTAGGGATTGTATATATATATAAGCGGGCTGCTATGGGCCTTGAGTTGGGCTAGGGTGCTCGGTAATATCGGGCCAAATATGATGTCACTATGCCCGATATTACTGTAACATTTTCAATATCAGCCATACGATGACGTCATTATGCCCGCTATTATAGTTCATTTTTAATAGGGCGTCGCTGATGTCATCAACGCCCGCTATTACGAGTGATCCTACAATAGCGTTGCAACATGATGATGTCGGCAACGTCGTCCTGTAATATCGTTTTTTGGGTGCCCGCTATTACCTGGAAAATGACCCCCGATATTGTTGGCTTGTTTTGTAGTAGTGCACAGCCGGAGGGTGTAGGATCTGTTTCTCCAATAAATTCCGGAATCGAATCCTTGATTAGTATTTGATATTGGAGATTTAGTTCCTCCTATTCCTATCCGGCGATGGTGAGAAGGTAGGGTGCATTTGGTTTCTCCATTGTGGTTCCGATGTAGGTAGCGATGGTGACGTCAACAATTTTATGATGACATGGAGAACTAGGTTTCTGGATGACGTCATAGAGGCGGGGATGATGTCGTCACCATGAAATAAAATTCTCCGGACCTTTCTTCGTTTTGCTGTGATTATATTGAATCACGATGGAGGTTCCAGTGAGAACTTTCGGTCTAGTTTCGTTTCTTCTTGGGTGGCAGAAGCAAAAGGGGGAAATATGAGATGGAAGATCATGCTAAATTCCGCCTCAAGAAATGTTCGTTGTCATTCATTGGGTTGTGGCACTACTTCTAGTTGATATATGGTGCACGAAAGCCATTTACCTGTGCAGTCTTCGGTATGAACCGTCATACAGGTTGGAATTGAGTTTTAGAGCTACATGTTGAGTGCTCTTGGTTGTAATCTTTTTGTTTTACAGAGAGTGTTTGTAATTTAAGTATGTATTCAATACATATATTGTGTGTTCGTTTTCTGGGGTCTAAACTTTAGAGCCGTCACATCAAAAATAATCTTACTATTTAAGAGTACTAAATAAAGTTTAATTATAAAATAAATTATAGGCCGCTAGACTAATTTACTGAGACGAATCGACGTGCCGGAACCGTGACCTTTATGTTGCTCTAACTTTGTGTCTTATGGGTTTCATCTCTAGCCTACCCCAACTTGCTTGGGATTAAAGGCTTTGTTGTTGTTGTTGTTGTTGTAATCTAATGAGGTTAATTAAGTCATGATTAGAAGATGGTTACTGTAGCATCACTTTAGCAAAACATAAATTAATTAAGCTCATTAGATTCATCTCGAAAATTAGCATCAATCTGTCAATAGGGTTTTGTCATTAAATTGATCGAAATATTTATAAATAGTAAGATTCTCTTTGATGTGACAGATGCTTAAATTTTAGAGAGCAGGAAACGAACGGGGCCTTAATATAATTTTTCTTTCCACCAAAAAGAGGATTATTGTTGGAAAGTTTGAACTCAATCAAACTACAAAAATAGCCCAAAGAAAAGACGATGCTGACCCTGATCAGCTAAAATTCGATCGATCGAAGTTAGGCTCATGGAACGAGTGGATGAACGGCACATCGTGGGATGAATGTGTGAAGCACGCATGGTGCTCTAGGCTTCCTTTGAACAGGTGCCGTGTCACGTGCACATGCAAGGTTCCCGCTGCTGTCAAACGAGTCGACGTGAATCCTTCTCACTGTCTTGCTCCTCGTGTCATACACTACCAACCTGCGCCGGTCGCCGAGGATGACGTGCCCTTCCTCAGGGTCACCCGCCGCCGCCGCCGACTGAAAGTCCGGCCAGTAGACGCCCTCTTCCCACGGCGAGGCGACCCGGTGCCGGTGTTCCCACCTGGCGGCACGGTAATCCTCGAGGAACCAGAGGTCAATGTGCATTTGCTTCTCCCTGTAATCGGCCACCACGAGCTTCCCGTCCATGTCGAACATCTGCATCCAGATCCACGGGCTGAGCGAGGTCGGCGGCCCGGGCATTCGGTGGAAAGTCTCCGACGAGACGTCGAACGCCACCACCACGCCAGTCTCCGCGGTGTAGAAGCTCCCCTGGTTAGGCGGCCAGTGCAGGCTGCCGTGGAGGGCCACGGGTGCTGTCGCCGCCACGTGCCAGATGTACATTGATGTGCCAATCTTCTCGGACTCAGCGCTCATGTCCAATTGCCGCGGCTGGTCGGCGCCGGTGGACACCACGAACCAGACGCGGCCAGTGATGAGACAAATGCTGCATAAAAGCCGGAAATCACCGGACGGCTGGTGGAAGTAGAAGGCGTACTCTATGACGCGGCCGCCATTGTTGTACTCGTCAGGTAGCCGGGGTAGCTGGGCCCACTGCCGAGTCATGGGGTTGCAGAGAAGGTAGTGCCCCTTGTCCTTTCCGAAGAGGAGGACACCCTCGCACGAGGCGAGACATTGGCAGTGCTCCGGGCCCGAAGATATCTTGGGGTAGCGTATGAGGGGAGCGCCGCGTCGGGGGAGGAGATCGGGAGCGCGTGCAGCGCGATGTCGTCCTCCTCGGCCCCGGGTCGGCGGCCTGGCCATGGCGCCCGCTCCACGTTGGCGTACAGGATGACGGAGACGGCGGTCGCGCTGCGCCGCGCTTGTGCGGCGAGGAAGTGCGGGTCAGTGGTTACCCGGCACCATGCTTTGCAGACGGCGCCGGAGCGGATCGCGGAGGTGGTCGGCAAGCGCAGGAGGATGTCGGCGACGGTGTCGTCGGGAAGATGCACAACGGGCGTGTTGTTTTCCATCCCCGTCCCAGATTTTTTGGCTTCATTGCCCAGAATTGAGATGCTTCTCGGGATCTTTTCACGCCGACAGGCTCTCTAGTCCTGGACTCCTGGTTCGTGTCCGGATCAGCTTGCAGCAGGGCCGTCTCTAAGAATATGAGGGCCCGGGGCAAAATTACAAAATGGGGTCCCAAAATTTGGAATTCATTGTACAAAATGTACAGAGACCATCTCTAAGAATTTTGTACTTTGATTTTCATAATTTCAGCACAAATCTGACAAGACATGCTTGAGATAGAGCTAATGCTTTTTGTCTTTGTTTCTTCATATGCTTTCCAAAACCGTGTACTTCCTATCTCTAGAAGAGATAACTATTGATTGGAATTTAGTCATGTTCGGTAAACAGTCATAGCTAAGAGCTTAGTTCTTAACACGGCAAGAGAAAAAGAAAAAGAAAAGGAGATAGAACAGGCGAAGAGTTATGCAGAATCGTCAAGATGTTCACCCGGTGATCGCTTCTGGTAGAGCTAATCAGTTCACGTTGCCAGCGTTGTTGCGCTGTTCTCCATATCAACAGAGATGAAATGTTGTATAGCTAGCGATAGAAAGAAGCAAATGTATTACTCACTTAGACCGGAGGAATTAACGTATTACTTTTCGCAGTTTGACTTTGTTACATTGTTCCCTCTAAACTTGATTAAGAATTGGGGCCCCAAAGTTTTGGGGGCCCTGTGCGGTCGGCCACCTTGGCCTTCCTAATCGACGGGGCTGCTTGCAGTTAGCACGTAGCGACACAGCGGCGAAACGGTGACATATATAGGAATAAAACGAGGCCACATTGAAAGAGAAAAATATATAAAGCTTCGTACTTGATGATGATGAAGTAAAATCTGTCGGGATCAAGAACTAATTTACAAAATCTCGAAAGCAAATGATATATATTTGGAGAAGTGCTCCGGTGGTCCTCTTTTCAAAAGTTGCACGAACCTTAAAGCGTTGAACTAATTAATTTTCGGATCAATAACAGGCTCCGACCCTACCCTACCCATACCCAGTAACCACCGATGTGTGTAGGCGAGAGAGGAAGGAAAGGCGACCGAAAGCCGGAGGAGCTTGAGGAGCAGGACCGGTGTGTGCAGACAACACAGGCAGGGCAAGTCCTTGCAAGCTCTCCGCCAACGACCCATTCGCACTCGCCTCTTCGCCTTCTACTGTCGCTGTCGGACCGGAACATGTAGATAGGGAACATGGCTATTGGTGTGGAGGACACCCCCTAAAATCAGCGTAGCACAAAACAAGGAATAAAGAAATGCGCGTGAGATCAACGAACTTTCGCCTTGGAGCGCCACTGCAAGCTGATTGGGGCCTTGAGGGGCTCTACGGTCAGCGCGTTATGGTGGTACACCAGTATAATTTTTTTGAGGAACTCTATGGTCGGCGCGTGGCCGATCTGGACATTTCATTAAATAGTGTGACAAAACCACGGTTATAAAAAGAGACCACAAGTACATAGATACGCAAAGGAGAAAAAGGAAAACACAAAAGAAAGGAACACCATAACCACAAAACCCATACACAAGACTTGACCTAAACTTGCACCATCAAAGGAAGACGATGGACGTCATGAAGCATCGTCGCCAAACAACATGCTTGCTGGTTCGTTAGGACCCTTTTCAAACCTCACCCGACGTAATCGTGTCGCTCTGTTGCTCAAAGAGAATGGGGACTAAGAGCAAGGGGAAACACTCCAATCCAAGCTCACCGGATACGACAACCTCCTTTAGTGCTAGCAGCAACAACTTTCACAGCACCTCCGAGCTCCACATACCACCATCCAACGCCCTTCGAGGGGAGGAATCCTCAAAGGAGGAAGGGTCAGAAATTATGGACTCACAACCCGACATATAATTTGATGTCACCACTCACAAGAAGACTGCCGAGAAGCAGAGGTGCTAGAGACAAACTCATAACGAGCAACAACACAAATTAGACACCTGCAAGAAAGCCAAGCCCAAACAGAAGCATGGTCATAGAATGATCCGCCATAGAGGAAAGGGTCATATGCGTCCCGCTTAACCGAGTTGCAAGACTGCTCTGCCAGTAAGTAGCAAGGGCAAAGAGCACGGCCACCATGGTTGCGGAATCGACCGCCCGCGTACTAAGAGCAGATTGCCCCACACTAACTACTATGTCGGGCAGAGATCAAAGTAGCTTAAGTCACCACAACTGCAAGGTGAGGCATTGAAGCAAGTGTGGCGCTCGCAACGACGTCTCCAAGGAGAAAAACGAAGCCCGCATGCGTCGTCGTCGCTGGTACTGGAATGAAGCCAGAACAAAGTTTTCACTAGAGCTTAATCACCGCAATAATCGTTAGTCTCATACAACCACGGTCCGAGCCACCTACCCGCCGAAGTCACACTCTTCACTAGCAGAGGGGCGTCCCCCTGCCCAAGCTCAAGGGGGAGGCATTGAAGCAAGTGTGGCGCTCGCAACGACGTCTCCAAGGAGAAGAACGAAGCCCACATGCATCGCCGTCGCTGGTACTGGCAAGAAGCCAGAACAAGGTTTTCACTAGAGCTTAATCATTGCAATAGTCGTTAGCCTCATACAACCGCGGTCCGAGCCACCTACCCGCCGCCCGCCGAAGTCACGCTCTTCACTAGAGGAGGGGCATCCCCCTGCCCAAGCTCACCGGCAGAGCATGCAAGGCTCGGAGCTTGAGATCTTCAAGCCTCCCCAACGGGAGAGGCCAGATCCGGACCATGGAAGGCCGGAGCTATGACGGAGAGGGCACCGATGCGGACCCAATCGGCCATCCATGGCCGGAGGAGCACGGATTTCGCCAATCATGTCAGGAGAGATGGAGAGGCATGGAAGCACCAAATCTAGATATGGAACGGCCGAATCTGGCGTGGGGGCAGCTAGCTCCTGCCATGAGGGGACCAAAGAAGACCGAAAAGGACCAGCAGTGGCAGATCTTTATTTGCACACAGGAAGAGGAAATGAAGGGAGGAGACGACGAGCGAGCCCACGACCGGCACCTTCTTTGAATGCCGTTGCGGGCCGCCACCGCCTCCGGTCGCTGGCGGAAGCGACGGCCGTCGAGGTGGGGGTGGCGGCGACTGGTTTGGTGGGCTGGAGCGGTTGCCCTGAGTGGCCCACAAGGACGACGCAACACGTTCTTTTTTCTCCTCTTTTTGCCTACACCAGTATAATTAAATGTATCACTAGAGGAATTATATATTACCATACAAATGTTTATATAAATAGATCATGAATCTAAGAGGATCAATATAAAGTTTGTGGACCTAGATGACCTTCTACGAATAGTTTAAGGACCCAGATGATCACTTTGAGAGTTTGTGGACCTAGATGACCATTCTTAAATAGTTTAGGGACCTGAAGTGCATTTTACTCTTTATATAACAATTAAGCAACTCTGATTTTTTTTTGTATTGTACAAGTAATAGACCTGAGAGCCTAGCTAGTTAACTAACGCTATCATGAGAATATTTTTTGTGACAACGCAAACCATCACAAAAATCTAGCTATACTGATTTCTCAAAACCATTGTACTGGTGCATGGTGGCAGAGATTCTAAACTCATCACGAAAACATACGTTTAGTGACTTTCCCAGCATACATGTCATAATAAAAAAAATCTTGGTCGCTGTCACTAAATTTGGGGACGAATAACCCAAGTTTCAGACTCATTTGGGGACGAATAACCCAAGTTTCAGACTCGTCGAAGGAGTGGACCAAGGGCACATCGTGGGATGAATGTGTGAAGCACCCGTGGTGTTCCAGGCTTCCCTGAACACGTGCCGTGTGACGTGCACAAGCGCTCCACTGCTATCCATGGAGTCGACGTCAATCCACCTCACTGTCCTTCCCCTCGTCGTGTCGTACACTAGCAACCCACGGCAGTGGCTGAGGATGACGTCATCATCAGCCGCTGCCGCGCCGTGGACAGGAAGCCCGGCCACCCTAGGCCTTCCGCTCCTGGCGAGGTGACCCGGTGCCGGTGCTCCCACCTCGCGCGGTACCGTAATCCTGGAGGAACCAGAGGTCAATGTCAATGTGCCTTCGCTCGCTACTGAAGTCGGCCGCCACGAGCTGCCCGTCCATGTCGACTCGAACAGCTTCATCTGGATCCACGAGCTGGAGCTGCGCGTCCTTGGCGGCCCAGGCATTTGGTGGAAAGTCTCCGACGACACGTCGAACGCCACCACGCTTGTCTCTACGGCGTAGGAGCCTGGGTTAGACGGCCAGTGCAGGTTGCCGTGAAGAGCCACGGGTGCTGTCAAGGCCAAGTTGTACACAGATCTGCCGATATGATCGGGGGCCTCAGCGCTCATGTCCAAGTGCCGCGGTTGGTTGGAGCCGGTGGACACGACGAACCAGATGGGGGCATAAGCATAACGTTTGCATAAAAGCCGGAACTCGCCGGAGGGATGGACATTCATTCACTGAATGCAAAAGCTGAGTGCAAAAGATGATAGAACTACATTAATTCATTAATGATTACATACATTGATTCAGAGAGTGCATACATTTTTTTAACAAGAACTGTACTTGCACAAAGCCACATCAAATTAACAGAACTGGGCATCCAAGCACCTGTGATTAATCAATAATAACAATTCAAAATATATAACAACTAATAGATGAAAAGAATGAATGATAAATGAGAAATATATGATTTAGCACATTTTGAATATGTCATACTTCACTATTTGTCCTCATTATTCTTGATGCACCTAAGGATTTCTCGTACCCCATCATGTACATTTTCTTCACACTCATTCCCCTCGTACATGAGTAGTCCTATCAAGAAATGTTTCCTCAATTCGTACCCATCCTATACATGTTTAAGTAAGTATTAGTAATATCTGATAGTAATAATTAGCAGGGAAATTGTCAATATATGTAAAACCATACGATGCGGGATACCAACATTACAAACAATCTGTTGTAGCCTTTCACCATTCCAAGCTCGCATAAAGAGCAAAGCCAAATAACCAGATAGTACCCTACAATGAATGACAAAGTTATTTTTTTTGGTAGATAAATAAATTAACAAGTGTCTCGGAAGTTTGAAAGAATGTTACCCTTGATTGGTTGGAACATCATCTGGGATCATGTGAGGCCACAAAGAAATATCCTCATCATACCCAGGGCAATTTTCCTTCTTGGCTAGCCTATACATCAGGGCTATATATTTAATACAAGATGTGTATCTTTGCATTTGTTCTTTTTCATCAAGCCCAGGTTGAATATGGTTCGGATCCAAGATGGTGACAGTTTTGGCACCCTGGTCGATCACATATATAGTAAACATGCCAAAATTCAATGCTGGCACAAATATCTGAAAAAAACAATGCATTAGGATAGTGAAAACCACTACATTAACTGGCGGTGGTGTTGTTTGAAGCACACATGAACATCAGAGGAAGGTGTACCTAAAAAACGAAAGAGGTTGTGGAATTTGTGCAAGGAGTGAAAAATATAGCACAAAAAGATATATTATTAACAACAATCATGTCATATTAATTATAGAGTATTGAACCCCTAGATCTATTGGTCATAAGGTTCTTCATTATGGTTTAGACTTTAGACAGTTGTTGTATGTTAGTATCTTGATGGCCGACAGCAAAAGAAAAAGCTCTATTAATTTGCAAGTGTACAAGAAGTCTTTTCCCTACTCTCAGGATTAGTTATTCCTATGGGTATATCTCACAAATTGGAGAGTATCTTTTTATACTTGGGGTTTCTAAATAAAATTTGTACACATGCTTGATTTTTAAAAGTGTAAGTGGACATATTTGTTTTTATGCAAAAATATATGAGTTTCACTCAATTTTTTTCATGGTTATCACTTTGAAAAATCTTATTTTAGGTATGTACACATACTCAAAATGATAAATGGGTATGTACATATACCCAAGATGGTTTTTCTAATGATAAATTGGTTTTTTGAAGGTGTTTTTATGACTAAATTATTAAATTGGTTTTGGAAAACTGAAAAACTCATATATTAATAATCATTGTATTTAAAATGTGGACTCAAACATTATAATGAAAAAAATATCCAAATATAAATTGTTACAAATATAAGATTCAAATATCACGGTGGATGGTTGCCAGATGAATCTAGTAACATCCATTTCATGATACTGAAAGTTAAAATGGCTTGACCTATGAATAAACTAGAAAAGGTCTTACATTTCTAAACTCAGGGGGTACTGAAACTATCTGGATCAAGCGAAGCAATCTTACCATTTTACACGATTGAACATCCGGATCTATTTCTGACGAGCTATCTAAGGATGTTCCAAGCTGTTGAGCATCAGGCTGCGCTCGATACTGATCCCCATATGCAAACGAAGATACCGTCTGGGATAAAGTGAATGTTTAGCAGCTTTAGTAAAATACATATGTATTTTGAGTAAAACTCTTACGCGAAACTGCAGGTCCATATACTGCCTTGAAACATATGTTTCATTTGGCTCATTTCTTTCTTTCAACATATTGTGTTCGTCACATGCCATGATCCTCACGCCCATGTTAAAACAATCAGCCTCCATGAAGTTGTCCACATTTAATATGTCTTTTATTTTTCGAAGACTCAAGCTAATCCGATAAGGTTTGGAATTTTGCACCCACTCTTTCCTGTCAACAAATAATTAAGAATAAGGAATTGTTACCAAATTATTAAAAAAATCTCTCAAACAATTTACTTTGCCCATTTATTTGCATCCTATATAAAATCTTGACTAGATTTACTCCCCCAAAAAATCCATGTTGGTGCAATTTACCTCTTATCGTGATTTGTCATTTTCATCCTCGACATACAAGTTGAATTTCAAATTGAAATTTTGCATTATAATAGTTGACACAACAAACAATAATATACAATATGTTTCGCATACTAGTTTCATAGATTAGCAGTAATTAACTATACATAATTACAAATAATATTAAAAATATATGCCATAACTAGTTTAACATAGGTCGCTACGTCACCAATTATCATGTAAAATTTAACTTGAAATTCAAATTGTACGTGGAGAAACAATAATTAAGAAAACATTAGGAGGTATATTGCACCAGCATGAATTGTTTAGGATAGTAAGTTGAGACATGATTTTGTTTAGTGTAAAACGGATAAAGTGAATTGTTTGAGGGAGTAAAATGAAGTTTTTTCAATTATTTATTATTCATTTGAATTAGAGTACATATTTATGGAACATGAGGGGCTTACTCCAAAGTATTAGCATCATCAATTGACCTGATATAATTGCAAACGCCGTTTACCAACTCTTGTTTATCCATTAAAGAGATGACATGTAATACAGATTGGTATTTCTTTCTCACTGAGCCCGTGAATGCCTTTTTATCCACTCTGCTATCTATAGGTTCACAATCTGAAATATTTCGAGTGTCATTAACATCTTCAGCATGTGCAGCTGATTTGGCCATGTTAGATTTCCAGCGAATCAGGATAGCAGCCAACTTGGTCCTAAATTTATTCATATTATCCTACACAATTAATACATGAATTAAAATCAGCATCCTAACAAAACTGTTTTTGGATCTTATGAACTTTGGTTCCCCAACAAAAACCTGTGTAATATCCTGAGATAGTTTGCCACCCATCCAATGTTCCATGAACTTTAGCATGAACAAGCCGCATGAAACGCTACATGATTACAGGATATTAAACGTATCATCATCATTTAATTATAAATAAAAAGTGGTAATGTATATTTTAAGAAATGATGTTCAGGGTACCCATCTCGCTGTATTGCTTTTGGTAGGTGTTCCTGGACTTCCCATGTAGTAACCTTGAGATCCTTCCACTTGTGATTTAAATATCTCCACTTCCGGTTCCGCTTTACTAGAACATCAAAGTTATGTTCTATTCCTTTCATCTGCTTAATTATGGGTATATAAGACACATAGGGAAATACAATAAAGTATACCTTTTTTTTTTTTTTTTTTTTTGAGGGAAAAGGTAGCTATATTAATTCAACTGATCGTTACATAGATATGTCCATAGGAATAAAGGAGCTACATCAGTCCATACCGATACAGTTTGATCAGCTGATCTAGCTAAAACATGTGCTACCTCATTAGACCATCTACTGACATGTATAAAAGAGACAACGATTGGTGAGGCAACTGCCATGAGCTTATTATATTGACAAATGTTTCAGTTACTAACAGTTTGATAGAGCTCATCACGCCTGGAAGTCCAACAAAGGGAGTCCAGAACCTGTATACTATGTTTCGTAGCATTAACTACTGCCAGGTACCAATGCTCATTTTTTATATTTATGGGAAGAAATACCTAAAACAAAAATCTTGTTAGCTGTTTCCATGTACAGAGAAACATATAACTAATTTGTTTGGGGGATAGGCATTACCATATCATATTCCAAGTATTTTCCAACCCTGTGAACAAGAAATTCATCACCCTCATCTTCTTCTTCAGGCACATGCTGGCCATTCTCTTTCAGCATGGTAGAAATGAAGGTATCCTCCAAGAATACCCTTCCATCATCCCGATTATTTAGGTGTTGTTGAGACCTTAAGCAATTTATATATGCATTTATGACCTATAAGTTTCCATGTAAAAACATTGTGTTACATTGTATGGTAATGCTTAAATGGTAATGCCATTTTGATGTATAAAACCTGTACTTACGATGCCAAGCAAATATGTGTTAGGCTCTATGAGACACTTCATGTGGGTTTGGTGGGCAAATGCACCATCGATGTCCACTAACTTTTCTGTTTCCGATGCTGATTTTAAGTATTCAATGGCTCGAAGGTCTTCATTGGTGCAGTCATAGTCTGCAATGTACAAGAAACAGCGGAAACCAAATATTAGAAAATTCATAATGGCAAAAATAACAACCGTGGATGAAATGATTAATAACCTTGGGGCAGTTCCTCATATTGTTCAATATCGGATGGAAGTCCAATCCCTTTTGAGGACTCATCGATGGGACAATTCATCTGTGTTATACCGAACCTACAAATAAAGCGTAAAAATGTAACACATACGTACAAAAATAAGTCTACAAGTAAAAAAGAGATTAAATCTGTCCCCTTAACATGCATGATGACAGGTGTATAAAATATGAAGTATGGCTAGAACTATACTGTAAAGTATGCGAGTGAGTCAAGGATTCAGAACCTGCAGTTCTTGCGACCTCGGTGGTTGCAAACTTTAATGTGATTTTTTAGTGTTGATGTTCCATTGGTGGAACCTGGACCGTACACCATGCAGCAGTGGTTGCAGATTGCCAAGACCAACTTGTTCCTACCAGGCCCACATGCTTCTATCTCTGTGAATTTCTTCCAAACATCTGATCTACGACGTTTTCGGTTGCTGCTGCTTGAGGTCCCAATCGGATAGATATTTTCCGGATCTGGTAAAAAAAAATTGAATATATATATATCAAATTGTATAAACATGCAATGCTTTTGCACGTTTTCGCAAAAAGACAAACAACTGTATTAACACGCAAGGTTGAGAGAAAGTGGATTATTTACCTATGTCCATAGATGGTAGAGAAGGTATGCATGTGGGGCGTGGGTCATAGTCGTCGCTTTGAAATACATAGCACAGATAAACATCACTCTACAATAATATAAAAGATCATCTTAATGCACGATAAACAGTTACGGCTCACATGGTCAATGTGCATATGCTTCATCCACTCTATGTAGAATGGATGATGAGGAAATGGAATAGTGACTAATTTACCTGGACTTTATTATTACTGTCTAACAGGATGTACACGTTCATAACCCAGTTGGTCTTGATTTCCTTGTCAGTTAGATTCTTGTGGAAGACAAAAGTCCTCTTCACAGCCTTGTATGCACACCCTTCTACAATGCCCCAGCCCAGTCCTGGATCATCATTTTTCCAGGAACAATGCCTTGTGCAAGGTAAAGTTGCAGCGGTCAGAAGATCAAAGGTACTGCTGTAGAAGGACTTATCGGACTTATCTGCAAGCAAACAGTAATATTAGATATCAAAGGAATTACAGGCTTGTATATATAGACATGAAAATAATGTTTGAAAATTAAATTGCTCGTGCGGGCAATGAAACTAGTACAAGCAGTATCATTAATCTTAGTAGTACGCTAATCTTAGTAGTACGTACCACCAGGGATCTGCTGCGGCTCCAACCTAAGGTAATCGTTGTTTACCATCACGGCATCGTCATTGGGTCCATCCAACGAGTCAACTTGCACCTGATGTTTTGAGTGGAGCAAGTGGAGGGCTTCCAGATCCTTGTTCTTCCTTGGGTTGCAAGCGGAATCCAAGATGATGGAAAGCTGTTGTGGGCATTTCATTTTCTGCAGACACAACTCGCAAGTAAATTAAATGAAGCAAGCGTACTCCTTGTTTCAAGCCCGTCCTTTCTGTATCTTTACCCTACTAGCATCAAACATTGGGCAGCCTAAAATTTGATCCTCGAAATTAAAATTGGGGCTCAAATAATTGTCTAAAATTTCAATATTTTACGAACCACTAAATTTTGTGATTTCCACTAAGGTTATTTTCTTTCATCATACTCCAGATTCCAGTATTTAACAACTGCAGCCAAGAAGTGGACAGGACCATCAATAGAGTAATTTTTATCTACATTTAGATTGAATCAAACAATGCAAAAACAAATAATAATTAAAAATAGTATAGGCTTTTACTGTTGAAGGACTATGAAATTTATATTAAATGTCTAACCGCATCTGGAGTTTGAGGGGAGTAAGTAAAAAAAGAGTAAATTTCACATAACCCCAGGTTTTATGATCCTTATGTCACAAAATCCCAGGTATTATGGTCTATGTCACATAACCCCAGGTTTTTTAGTCATATTGTTTCACATAACCCCATCCCCATCAAAGTAGTATGAATATTAGAGGCGGATTTAACTTTCATGTCGGAAGATAACTTGTCATATATTCGACTTGATGATTTCATTGATTAAATTAATTGGAATACATGTCTCATGCAAGCATAAACTTAGAACCCATAAATTATATTCATTGTTAATTCTTGATAGAGGTGGGGTTTTGTGAAACGATATGACCATAAAACATGTGGTTATGTGACACAAGCCATAATACCTGGGGTCTTGTAACACAAGGACCACAAAACATGGGGTTTTATGAAATTTACTCTAAAAAAATGCTTAGCGACAAAACAAAGGGTACGATTTTTGAAATATTACACAAATTTCAGAATTAAATATTTAACATTTTGACTTGTTTTAAAGTTTGTAAACTTAAATCACCCAGCGAATTAGCTGTAGGATGTGTTTATGCCATATAGTGTTGTTTACCTTATGGTAACATCCACTTTAAAATAAAGCTCCCAAAACTATATGACCTTATTACTACCACAGAAGGATAAATTGTAATAACTCTTACCTCCAATGAGGTAATAGGATTGCCATTCCCTTGATCTAGCTGTGTTGGACCGTCCACATTAACTTGGTATACCCTAAAATGGACCTCACAGAAACAAAGTTTTGGAGACTTTATAATTTGCTGTCATCAATTCAATCACATGCACAGAGTAAAATGTGGGAGTAATTTACACACTAAAGTTTCCTTTCCATATGAAGAAAAGTTTTAGCTCAGATGCATTTCAAGAAATTTCACTCATTGAAAAAAGCATCAAATTAATTTCAAGCTACTTAGATTTAAAAGTTTCTACCCACATTCAAAAGTTACAACTTGACTTCAAGAATGTTCAACTAGGATTCAAAAGGGGGAGGTTCTTGTCCAGCTCTTGTGTTAGAGAGCGAGCGGCGACAATGAGTGGCGCTGCTTGAAATCTGAGGATGAAGTATGCCGAGGAGTTTGGGGAATATAATGAAAATTTTCTTAGAAAATTGAGAAATGGAAGGAGTGGTATGATACATGGGCGCTAGTTCGCAGCTACTGCCAATTGGTACAGCTCTAGATTATGAAAAGAAGCGGTATATTATGAGGGAAAAAACAACCTTTGCTCTAGATTATATGGTAAAATAGCTTTTCTAACTTATATTTGATTATCTGTCATATCAAATCATTTTTTTTTGCCAAAAGAGAGATTATCAAACTACTTACGTCTTGGGCAAATTTGTTAATTCCAGTACAAAAGTGAAAACAAATTACAGATGCTTTAATTTCAACCTGCTCAGAAGGATATTGACATAATACAGAGCTAAAACTGGCCCCATAAGCACTGCCAAACCGGCAAGAGTTTTTTCTTTTTTTTTCCCTGTCGAATGCTCTGATGGACTCACCGACGGTAAGCGTGGAAAGTGGGATCCCATTCGTACGTCATCTTCAGACCTGGCACGACGGCGAACCTAAAGAGCCGAAATAAAAGTTTATCACTTGTAGCATCACACACAAGCAGGTCCTTTAAATCTCGCACTACGAAGATGGGCAGTGTTGCTTACTCATGCTCGTCCTCTGCGCGGAGGACGCTTTTCTTCCGCTCCAGGTTGTCGTCAAGCGAGCGTTTGAGGACGCAGCCACGCCTTATCCTGCCGTCGCAGCCGTCCGAATCCAAGGTCAACCTGGAGGAGTGTGGCGAGCTGCTGCAGTGACGGAACGGCACGAGCCCGGCCTCCCTGAAGCCGGCGCCGTTCTGGAGATCGTTGTTACGGTTCAGCACGTAGGTCTCCGCTATCCTTCGCAGCATCGCCATTATTTTCTCCCACCTATCGGGGTCCTTTCGGTAGATCTGAGCCAGCGCCTTCTGGAACACCTGGTGCTGCTCTGCTGTCCACGCGTTTCCTCTCTCGGAGTGCCGGTGATGCCGCACGGAGGGTGCCGGCGGCAGCACCTCCATCCGCATATTGGGTACCGGCGGCAGCACCTCCTCTCCATCCGCATATTGGGTACCGGCGGCAGCACCTCCTTCCGCATCATCTTGGCCACTGCGTGAGGGCGCGGCTGCCTGGTGGCCTAGGATATAACTAAAGGGAAAGGTGGAAGGTATGGCGTTTCTGGTACGGTGATCAAACGCCAGTCCTATGCGACTCCACCGTGGCCTTCAGATTTAACAAAACGCAAGCGGGAGAGTTCGCGTGGGAATGTGAGCTAGTGAAAGAGAAAGGATCAGGTGTTAAAAATGGGTTAGGTGTTACCAACTTAATTTTGCATCTTTGCAATGCTCAAAACACTCCAACAAAAATATGAATGGATAGCTTATATCACCTTCTACTTAGCATGCAGTCTGATTTCTCTTTTTTATTATATTTTTTGTAAGTGTCTATTACATGTCAACTTTTGCATGCTAGTAGAAGATAGTCTTTTTTTTTACATTTTTGTAAGTGCCTATTACATGTCAACTTTTGTATGTTAGTAGAAGGTGATATAAGCTATCCATTCATATATTTTTTAAAATATTTTGAGCACTGTAGAGATGCAAAAAAAATTTAATAACACGATATCACATGTCCTTTCTCAGAGATATATATTGGTAAAAGTATGCCACTGAAAGAGACATGTTTCAAGTTGGTTTCGGGTCGTTGTCCTTTTTTTTCGGGTTATATTTCCGTGAACACGAGGTATCTTTTACTATTACTGTTAACCATTGTTGGACCGCAAATGTCTTTTCCACCAGCTTAGTCTCTTTTAGGTGCAACTGGTTATACGTTTATGAGAGCTGCACGTAAGGAACATTTTTGAACCATAAGTAAATTGCACTTATTTATAAATCAATCTAGAGTTTTAGGTGTAACTGATTGATGCAGTAAAATAACAACCATTTCAAAGGAGAATAGACTGGGTTGTCCCGAGTCTCTCGGTCTCCGGGGTAAGAGAATAATAATGCAAGTGGGCTATGTGTGGGACACAAGGTGCACTTTCCGCCGCTTGACCATCAATGACAAATATGAATAGGAAACCGGGTTAGCTTTGGGTTGGATTAGCATCGGGTTGGGTTGACAGAGCCAAACACAAACCGGGTTGGCTTTGGGTTGGGTTAGCATCGGGTTGCCTTTAATTAATTTGCCGTGGTGCTGGGTCTGCTTTCTCCACTTTTTCGTCTTTCACACCGATATGTACATGATTATATAGTCTGTACTCTATCTATCATCAAAACATTAAAACCCATTGTAGTCTTGTGTTGGCCTCTGTTTCGAATGAACGACCTCTTCTGAGTTGGAAATATATATAAGGCTACTTCCAACGGGGAGTTTCATTTCATTGTTTCCAATGTGCCATATAAGCAACAAGGATAGATGAAATACCCCATACAATGCACAGTTTCATTTTGTGTTTTCTAGGTAACACATGCAAGAGAGAAATGTCTTGGAAACGAGTGTACGGATGATTTCATCTAGATGAAACATCTTTCTTCTCTCTCCTAATTAATTTTCTGTCATATTCGCAAAATTGCTTACATGGTAGCTCATTTATTGAAAATGAAACTTCCAATGGGAGTAGCTTGACGATGTTCTTAGGTAGACTACTGGAGCTGATAGTCGAGGCTAAGCACAAACCAGCGAAGGTATCGATGGCTTTGATGCTGTTCGGCGTCATCCTCGTCTCTTTTTTAGTTGATAATGTTTTATTTGCATTATATAAGGCGTCACATCAACTAAATTGCTGACATGGTAAGGTAATTAATATGCCAGTCTCAATGTATAGTTTCATTTCACACTTATCAAGAGTGCCACATCAGATTTTGAGATTTAATTTGTAGATGAAATCTTCACTCTCAATGCATAGTTTTATCTTCATGATTTCATAGACAAGTTGTAACATTAAATTAACATCTAATTGTTGCATCTAGATTGGTCAAAATTGGTTGGGATGAAACTTTATGTTCTCAATGGGAGTTTCAATGAAGTTTCATACTTATGAAACAGTGCCAAAGGAGTTTCATCCCCATGAAACCCATTTGCCCAGTTTCATATTAATTGCTACGCCATGTCATCTCTTTTACTGATGTGACAGCTCATTTAATACTGATGAAACCCCCACTGAGACTGGCCTTAAACTCACATGGCATTGTTTCATATGTATGAAACTCAATTGAAACTTGTATTGAGAGCACAAAAGTTTCATTTCAACTTATTTCGATCAATCCCAATACAATAATTTATTGTTATGGTATGCCTATGAAACCGCGAAAATGAAATAGTGCATTGAGAGAGACCATTTCACCTATGAAACCAAAACTTTTACTTATGTGGCACTCTTAGAAAACGTGAAATAAAACCATGCACTGAGACTGGTCTAACTTATGAGTTCTACATAAAAAGAATGAAAACCAATAGCTTCAACAGTTTGGTCCTTTTTCAACTCTATAGATGACACGGAAAAGCATGGACGGGTTGCCTTCGGACTGGGTTGGCTTCGGGTTGGGCTGCATTTTGTAGTGTTGACCTATCCTTTCTATCCTTCTGTCCATCTTCTGGACCAATATATATATACACGCCACAGCCCTGCATCATTTATTTGATCTCTACCACCAAAACACGAAACAAACATCTTCTCAGTTTTTCCTCCACACCAGTAGAAATGGAGTCTCTGGGTAGACTGATGGAGCTGATCGCCGAGGCCAGTCGAAACCAGGCAAAGTTGCCAGTGGCTTTGATGTCGATGGGCGTCATCCTAAGCGCAGCAGCACTCTCACTTATCATTTTTAAGGCTCCAAGTGGCATTTTCCTCCGGATGCACGGCAATGCTCCAGTCTACCTGTACTACTGCGTCCTCACTACCGTGGTAACTTACGGATTTGCACTGGCGTCCTTCGGTTTTTGGGTGGCAGCGCGAGACCTGGTTGGCTGGCACGTGGTCGGCAAGACGGTGCTGTGGACTTCCCTCCTGCCTTTCATCCTTGTGGCTGCTCTTGGAGGCCTCGCATTCCACAAGTAGCAGTAAATGCTCTGTCCCGTATGCATGGTACTATATATTACGCCTGCGATTAGTTATATGTCATATTAAAAAAAATAGTGATATAAGTAAGAAATTTAAAATGTGTGTGTGTGTGAGAGAGAGAGCATATTCTTTTCATCCCCATGAAAGGCAAAATATACTATCTAGACTTAGCCAGTCTTAGAGCTTGATTGGGTAAGGGAAATGCTATAGAGCCAACCCGAATGTCTAACTTTGTTCCGACTTGGATGAATATATGGTAACCAAGTGTTTAAAATTTCCAAATGATGATATATAATTTCTATAATAGCTTGAGTTGGACATGAGTAGGATAATAGGGTTGGACCTATAGCGGTACTCATTGAGTAATCAGCAGGTGCCAAGGCTCTGAATTAATGTTGTAGCAGGGGCCACGCATGGAGCAAAGATCGCCAAAGTATGATTTACGTTTTTCAGCTTGGGGGTTGTGGGGTGGGGGGGGGAGGGGGACCTCCGTCACTGCTTAGAGGCTAATATTAGGAATTAATTGGATGCTATATCAGAAAAAATAGTGACATGGTAAGAAATTTAATAATTCCTTAGTTCCAAAATTGTTGTCGCTGTTTACTTTTTTAGTATTGTTTGATCATTCATGTTTTAAAAATATTTGTTCAAATATACAAAATTAAACTTTATAATTCAAGTTTATTTAGTGATTAAATACATAAAGTATATATATGATATTCATTAAACTTATTTGAATAAGATGAATAATCAAACATGACACAAAAAGTAAATGATGACAATAATTTTGAAACTGAGTAGTATGAGAGAGAACAAATGTCTTTCATCTCATAAAAGGATGTATGCATCATTTCCAAGATGATGAAAGCCGAACAAAACTGAGCTCACGGTGTTCCCTATCATCTCCAACCAAAAACTAAAGGGCCACCGAGGAACGATTTATTGTTCTAGAAAACCTATGAAACAATGAGGCCAGCCCGTAGAATGAGGTGCATCATGACCCAATTCGCATGGTGTGCATGTGTTGCTGCCATCTCCCGAGTGACCCGTATTTTGTACCATCCAAGACAAGAAATTTGAACTTTTGCAATGTTTCAAATTCATTGCAGATACTAAGAAATATGTCATAAAATACATGCATGCCAAGCGAATGTGGGTTAGACTCATTTTACTTTGTGGTCTCGTCCTA
Organism: Chloris gayana; assembly: GCA_031894775.1. Classification (NCBI taxonomy): domain Eukaryota; kingdom Viridiplantae; phylum Streptophyta; class Magnoliopsida; order Poales; family Poaceae; genus Chloris; species Chloris gayana. The sequence goes on along the minus strand of JAUNZO010005137.1, from coordinate 86,103 downwards.
TTTAGCATTTTTCTTTAAGCCCAATTTAATGATGCAAGTCGGGCGCCCAGCACAATTCATATTGTAGGCCGAATCCATTTAATTATGTGGGTTAAGCCCAATTCAATATAAGAAACAGGACCCATGTCATTATATTGAGCCAGCCCAGTTTGTGATGAATATTCGACATATTTTTGTGCTATGCACCATTGAATGATGTTCGCTAGGGCCATTACATGTTGTGTGCCAAGTCAATATTGCAAGCCCAAAATTACAATAACCAGAAATTATGTCCATAATTTCATAATTACAATAACAAATCCATAGTTTCATAACAATAATTAGCCATATAGTTCTATAGTTTCATAGTCCAAATAAAAAAAATGCAGGCATATAGATCCACAATTTCATAGTCAAGTCCAAAATGTAGCCATGTGCCTCTAGCATGTCACAGAATACACGTCCAAAGTAATGTACTTCCATCATGTGAGAGGTCAACTCAACATGAAGATTCATATATACCAAAAGAATTAGTTAACAATCCAGCTAGATAATCAGCAAAAGCTAGTATCTAAACATGGTCTCACATGCAGCCAAGTAAATATACAATGGTGGCTGCAAGGTACTCAAGAGTGACACATTACTTGTTGACATTGAAAATACGTTGAGGAATGGCATTGGTCTCCTCAAGATGCTTCTTCAATGTCCCCAACAATCTATTTAATTTGTCCCTTGCCACATATGATTCAACTAACTTCTGTTCATTCGATCTAGCAATGCTACAACATTTTGACTACCAACTCGGTGCTCCTGAAGTTGGGCTTCAAGTTTTCGCACTCATGCGGCCTAAACAGATTTGGAGCTTTTGTTTGCAGCATCTGGTTGGTAGACCAGCACACTGAAGAAATTTGGTTGATGTCAACTCTTAGCAATTCTTGAGGGGTCTTTGGCACTTACCCTTCTCCAAGAGTTCATCTACAATAGCCTCCATTTGTGCCAATGGTGAAAACAAGCATGTAGCATTATCGATAGTACATCCTTCACATGTCATGGATAATAAGCATTATCGATAGTGGACAAAAAGGGAGAACATTGTAGCCAAAAGTCACATATGGTGATTCAAATAAGCATGTAGCAAGATATCCAACCCATCCAATTTTTATTCTGTTCCTAATCACAACTCAAAAAAATAGAATATGTCCTTACAATCGATTGTTTGATAGGTTCTTACTACTGCAATGAAAGTAGTTGAAAAGAGCACATGTTTTTATTTCTCTTGTTGCTTCTGAAATTACAAACAAATATTATCTAAAACTTTTTCTTTTGCTATTTTCCCCGTAACCGGGCTCGGATGGCATGAGGTGATGCGTGAAATTTTTACATTTTGGTCTTTTTGGCGAACTTTTGTCACATTTGAACTCCCGGGACAAATATTTTCATAAATGGACCCAACGGACGGCGCCAAGCAACGCGGCGCCGTTGATGCATGGCACGGCGCCGTAGTCCCCGGCGCCTTGCCTTGCCACGTCGCCAGCAGGGCAGGCACGGGGAGTCCTACGTGGCAACCACGGCGCCATGCCCTTTGGCGCCGGGGAGGTCAGCACGGCGCCAAATGTCCTGGCGCCGTGGTAGCTTAGCACGGCGCCGAAGATTTGGCGCCGTGCCCCTGCACTCTTACCTGCCCCTCCCCGGAATCACAAACACCCCGGCGCCGTGCTCCTATGACACGGCGCCAAATGGGCTGGCGCCGTGGTAGCTTAGCACGGCGCCGGAGGATTTGGAGCCGTGCCCCTGCACCCTTACCTGCCCCTCCCTGGAATCACAAACACCCCGGCGCCGTGCTCCTATGACACGGCGCCGAATGGGCTGGCGCCGTACGCCTATGCAGGGAAACAAACAGTTTCGCGCCGTACCTACTTCCTTCACATGAAAAAAACTCATTCTTCAGGGAATTGAACACATAAAAAATAGTTAGAATTAATGCCACAACATAAACAATAGACGCATAACTAAACACAACTTCAGTCCTTACATAATTTACCTACATAGTTCAGTACAACACATAGTTCATTACAACACATTTAACCACATAGTTCATTACAACACAATTAAACGCATACTGCTTAACATAGTTCATTACAACGCAATTTCGTCCACATGAATATGAGTTCCATCGGACAATTGCTTTAGGGAATTCGAAACAACAAACAACTTGACATATGCTTCTAATTGCCATCCGGCCTGTCTATCACCCACCGGTCCGTGATGAACCAGTGCCGTATTGTCCCCACCCACGTGGACGTGACCGTGACAGAGGAACCGGTCCCGACTTATGGTGCGGGCACTTGCAACTAATGTCGTCACACATACGACCATCATCCTCAGCAATGCTTATGACCAATTCCTCCTCCGGCTCCGCCAAAGCAACCTCCACTTCCTTCTCTAAATCAAAGATGCGGTTTTGCAAGTGTCCAATATAGGTCATCATTGCACCGATAGGCTCTGGGTCCACCCACTGCGTCCAACCGCAATTCTCTTCATCATCATAGGTCTGTAATTTATGAACCATGACATAAGCTTCACAATTCCTAAATTATGAAATATATTAATTTACTTACTTGACCACGTGGGCAACGAAAAAACGACGTCCACTATCGGAAGAACCAGTGCCATGAAACATTTGGACAACGCAATCCTCTCCATGGTTACATGTTGGTCACTTCTCTTTCGTGTTTCGGTACGGCCTTAGTGGATTCAGCATGTTGTCAAACTCATCTTTTCCCTCTAGAGGAAAGTCCTCTAGTGGTTCTTCATACCATGTTGGCCCGGTTGTGCCTTCCCATATGACCGGCTCTTCGATTCCCCTTTTCCTTCCTCGTCCCCTACCTCCACCTCTTCCTCTTCCTCTTCCTCCACCATCCATTGCTCACAAGGAACCCTAAAAAATATTACCTTTTGTAAATACATAGTAATATGACGACTTCAAATATGTGCTATCTACTAACAAATACTTAATGTACTACCTCATAAAATGACAGCTTAAATTACGATACATAAGGAGCACAAATTTTGAAATGCATCATACAAACAATCGAAGAATGCGAATAGATCCGCCGCTCAAAGTGCCTAAAAATCGAAGAACAAGAGGGAGCAAACCTTCCTGAAGCTATTCCTTGGGTCGATTTGCCCTAAACCTTGCACACTTGATGGATCCGAGGAGGGGGAGAGTGAACCGGAGAGAGAGTGAGAGGGACGAAGCCTCCGGCCGTCCACGAAATGAATTCGGACAAGGGAGGTGCGCCCTCGCGCGGCCTATAGGTACGGACGCACGGCGCCAAAGGGCCCGGCGCCGAGCTATGCTACTACGGTGCCAAAGGCCTTGGCGCCGTACCCGCCACGTCGGATGGTGTGCGCCCGGCCGTTCGCCGACGTGGCATAACACGGCGCCGGCGCGTCCGGCGCCGTCCCATGTACCCACGGCGCCAAGCCTCTTGGCGCCGTTCGTTCGGTCCATATTTCAAATTAGTTTGTCCGGGGGTCTATTTGTGAAAATAGTTCCGCAAAAGGACCAGATTGTAAAAATTTCACAGGTGATGCTGGTGCCCAGCCAGGCCTAGATGGGGTGAGGAAAAAAGAAGGCCTTTAGGAGGAGGTGGGTTGGGCTGCTACCATATCTGAACGATGACCCAGAACTGGTGGATGACAGAAAAAAAAAGTCTCAGTCATTCAGACGATGCTTGTCAAAATGTACCTGGAGGAGCACCAAGCTATATAGATGGCCATTTTTCTTTAATTTTTTTATTAACACTTTGACCATTTTATTCTTTCTATTTTCTCCACAAAAAAATATGCTTCGTTAATACAACAGGGAAGATTTCAGTGCAAAATTTCAGTGAAATCTCTAGCCCTCAGATCCAGATCCAAAGGTCGTAGGCAGGCGAGAGTGCTTTGGTAATTTTACACTTAACCCTGTGTGGAGTAAGGTTTTTCTTTTTTCTAGAATAAAATCCCTTTCCCGGTTTTCTAATCGCCCATCCATATTTATCTTCCTGGATCAATTTGTGCATATGGCGTGAGATCTACCTTGTCCTGGCACCACCGCTCTATACTCATCATTATTTCCTCCACAGCCATTCGTCTCAAACTAATTTGGCTCCGAGCCTTTCTGCCTTGTACGGTTCCACTTGTAGGATCCTATCTTGATGGATGAACCCCATCACACTGCTGAATCCAATCTTCTCATAAAACAAGCTGCTAATCAAAACTTAGCTATACTAGATATTAGCTCTCGATGCGAGTTGTCGACAGAGATCAGGGTTGACTTGTGTTTGTGATGTTTCCAGTTCATATGGTGAAATTAACTTTGCAATCGTAGCAGCGAGACGTGCATCTGCCGCCATGGTACGGTGCCGAATCTCTTCCAGATCACATGTTCAACAATTCTAGGGTAGAATTCAACATGAGCAGTAGCACAGGACTGAGCCTGGCACACAAGCAGGGCGATGAGAGGGCGCTTCCGTGGAAGAGGTCGGCGTATTAGCGTCAGTCCAGCGGTAGAACTTCATCGTCGGGCTAATCATCGTGCCGACGTGGTAAGTGTGTTGGTTCGAAGAGAGTGTGGTGAAGGAGAGGTTTGCGGCCGCGTTTCTGGTTGTTTAGGTGCGCCGGAGTTCGGCGGCCGTAGTGAGTTGTTGGCAGATCCTCTTCGTGGGGCACGCTTGCCAGGTTCGGTGTCGTGTTTTTGGGTTCTTTCAGAGGATGACGATTCCGATGAGGAATCACTTCCAAGCTCGCTGGACATGGTCCGTCTCAATACTGTTCATGGCTTCTCGGTGGAGGATATGATTAAAGTGGATGAGCGGCTCCATAGTCCTGAGTTCAAAGGTCGAATTTGCAGTTGGCGTTCACCAGATTCAGGTGACAATTCAGCAAAGCTAGCTCGCCGCATGATTCAGGCAATGGTGGCAGGCCCGAACACTAAGTGTGATCCGTGGTCCGGGCCATTGCCACAACGACGGCTTTCGCCGTCGATGTCTCTTGGGGACTGTGTCACAAAGGATCTTCGACGTTCACGGGAATGTATGGAGGGACGGTGTTTTAGTGACCTGATCAGAAATGACACACGCGCCGGAACGCGGTTGCCGGAAGGGAAGACGACGACAGACGCAATGAATTTTCAAAGTTTGAATGTCGATTCAAAGTCAACGTCAGTTTCGCGTGCGTTACGAACGTCAATTAAGGGAGCGCATTACGGGGATCATTGGTTGCGTGACGAGGACTCGGACCCGAAGGCTGGGCCTAGGTCGGGTGTGTTAGGTCGCATATGACGTATGCAGGCCGGGGTGGGCCGGATTCTTTCGAGACGTGGTACGTTGCCTACGAGATTTACGCTTTCTCAACCGACTCGAGAGCACATTACAGAGTGAGTTCCTCTCCATCTTACTTGGAGGCGGCGTGACGTGGGATGGCGAGCGGTGGATCTGGATCAGGCACAAGTGGTAATGGCAACAACGCCATGACCAGAAACTATGCGCGTGGCGGTGCCACGCGAGGAAGAGGCATCGTGCGCGCCGGCGATGGTCCGGCGCTGGGGCTGGTTTGGCGGTGGTCGTGGCTTTGACTTCAACAATGGCTACGGCTTCGGTGATGGGTATTTCTTCAACGGGCCAGGGTTCAATCCTAACTTCGGTCCGTTCCCGCCGCATTTCATGCCTGGTTGGGGGTGACCGAACCAGTTAGGTTTTAATGGGCGTGGACGAAGCTACGGTAGAGGACGGGGCAATAATTCCCGATATGCTGGTCGTGCTCAACCATCTCTTGATCGAGAGCATATTCCAGCACCCTTGTCGGGCTCGGCTTTTGGTGCACCTCAACGGCAGGAGGCGGCACAAACGCAAGTGGAGAAGGTGGTGCCCATTGCTAAAACCTCCTCAGCAGCGGGCCCTTCCCTTTCAAATCCGAAGGTAACTCCTAAAGTGAAGATGTCGTCTTTAGTTGCTGAGTTAGCACATGCCGTTGAGCCCTCTGCTAGTAATACAAAAGCTGGAGATAATAGCAAAGGTGAAGGTAACGTGAAAAATAGAACCTGCTATCGATGTTGAGATAAGGATTCATTTCATTGGTCAATGTCCAGAAGAGCTATGTGATCTCTGTGACAGCCCTGATCATGCATCTTTTAGGCTCCTTCAAAAGATGAGCCCTTACCAGTTGCACAATCTGTGGGATATGCGTCTGATGCGCTTGGTGCGTATTACATACCTCATCCCTCTATTCAACCAACTCCGAAAAATAATAGAATTGCTCTTATCTCTGTGGAGGGTGGAGTCTTAACGGAGGATGAGCTCATTAGTATGTTGAAAATTCTAGTCCGCCAAAATTTTAATGGGAGGTGCAGCAGTACAAGGAAAATATGTATAAGGTTACCTACCCTACCCGAACAGAACTCCTTAGGTCCACTTGTTGGGTCACGTCCAACTTGCCTAATGGAATAACTCTCAAATTTGAAGAATTTGTTGAGGACGACGAGTACTTTGGGTATTTGTTACCTACAGTATGGATGAGAGTTACCAATCTTCCTGAAGTGCTTAGGAAGTACAGAGTAATTTGGGGAATTGGTACTATGTTTGGAGTAACTCAGAAAGTTGACATGAAAACAACAAGAGGCAACACCTTTGGCCGATTCTGTGTGGCGGTTCTAGAGCCTGAGTTGATTCCTAATAAAATGGATGTAATCATTGGAAATAGATATTTTCGTTTGCTGTTTGAAGTAGAGCCTTTTCCCCCAAATGTGGGTATTTCCAACATGAATAGTGGTCATGCTGATGGAGAAGATAGAGAGGATGTTGCTGCTGCTAATGAGGATGAAACAATGGGAGAGAATAATGAGCATGGATCGGATGAGAACTTGACTGAAAAAGATGCATCCTTTAAGGGGAAGGGGATGGCACAACAAAAAGATGATGTGGGAGAGGAGATTGATTGGGAAGATGATGATCTCCTCGACGAAGATGAAGATTTACAGGCTGCCAAAAAAATTGTTAATGTCAAAGCACATGAACAAATAAATGTAATCAAAGTATCATCAGTTACAACAGCAGCAGCTAAGCCAGCTGCGGTTGGAGCCTTTGTGGCATCAACGTCTACAGGGCCTCGAGGTCAGAAATTGGCACCTGGGCAGACTAATCAAAACACAATAACTAAAGTGGGAAAAATGCTGACACAAATGGTGGTCGGAAACAACAAGATTGCTGCCAGAGACAAAGCGCAGATAACTGCAGCAGGGGCGCCACACGTGAAACAGTCCTCACCGGTGACTTTGGCGTCAATTAACAAGGCATCGAGTAGGACTGCGGTGCAGGAACTTGTTGGAGCTGCACTAGGAGGGAAATCTTTGGTTCTTTCGGTGGATGGAAACAAAACAATGCGGTGCACGGGGGCGTCACCGGTGATAGGGATGCAGGGACCTGTACCGCGAGTGTAGACTTCTCCGGCGGCTACTGATACCCACGTGGTAACAAGAGGCGATGATCGTGCATCGCTTGGCAGGTTGCTCGACTCACTTCTGAAGGCAGGAGTTGCAGCAGACGGCACAACAACTGGCGAACTCGGCAGCGAGAATGTGGTGGCTCTGCTCTCTCCGATGGAAGGGGAGGGGAGCCCTGTTCGACGCAGCAAGCGTGGCATGAGGACCTGCAACATGGACAGTACAGAGAAGGCGATGAAACAGACAGCGGAATGAAACCTTGACTCAGTACCGAGTAAGTCATCCCCATCCCCAGCTCCTTCTTTTTCCAACATGAAGATTAAAGATAATCTTGTAGCTGTAGGAGTGGGTTTAGGCGATTCTTTGCATGCAATAGAAGAGTCTGTTAACCTAATCAAACGAGTAGAAAGTGTAGGGCTTTGCCAGTGATAGATAATTGTCTACATCATCAGGGGCCGGGTGTTTTGGTGGAGGCATCAGACGACGATACTCGATAGTGTATCTGATTTTCTTTCACCGCTAAACCATTTTTGTGGTGACCTTGCTGATAATTTCTTAGATAGGGACGCAGACCTGGGTGGTGCGCTTTTTGATGTACCTATCAAACTTGTTACAAAAAGGAGTAAAATAGGGTTCTTCGGTAAAAAAAAATAGCTAAAAAGAAAATTGTTATTCAATGAAAGGTCTTTTTTGGAACAACAATGGTTTGAGGGACCTACTAAACACCGTTTCCTACATGATATCTGTAGGGATCATAGTTTAGATTTTATTTCAATCTTGGAGACGGGCAAAAATTCTTTCCAGGCTATGTGCCTCGACAATTTTTGTGCATGTGCTGATTATTTTTGGTATTGGACTCCTCCACATGGTAGGTCCGGTGAAATACTGTTATGTGTTAATCTATCAAACTTTGTGGTTGATATGGTTGAAACAGGGGAAGTTTTTATCAAATTTCATGTAACTAGTAAATCTGATGGTTTTTAATGGGCTCTTATGTCGGTATATGGAGCTGCATAGGATCAGTTTAAGGATGGGTTCCTTTCAGAGCTTGTCCTTGCATGTAGCGATGAACAGTTACCCCTAGTGGTAGGAGGCCATTTTAATATAATAAGAAATCCTTCAGAAAAAAATAATGATAGATTTCAAAGTCACTGGCCTAATTTGTTTAATGCGATAATTGAGACTCTGAATTTAAAAGAATTGGATCTAACTGGTAGACAATTTACTTGGGCAAATTACGCTGATACTCCAACCTATGACAAGCTGGACCGGGTCTAGTGACCACGGACTGGGAGTTGAAATTCCCTCTAGCTACAGTACAAGCACTTTCTAGAGATATCTCGGACCATACCTCCATTTTGTTATCTTCGGGACAACATAATTATAGGGGTAATTCTCAGGCGTTTCGTTTTGAGCGTAGTTGTCTGCTAAGAGATGATTTTTTTAATCTCATTGCACCTGTATGGCAGAATGAGAATAGAGGTACAACACCCCTTCAAAAATGGCAAAACAAAATATTAGGAGAGTCAGAAGGTTTTTATGAGGATGGGCTAGAAATTTAGTTTCGAAAAATAGAAATAAAAAACGTGATTTATTAGCTGCTCTTGATGCTTTTGATAGGAGGGCTGAGTGCGTTCCCCTGTCACCAGTAGAGGACGATGAGAGATTCAATTTAAAAAATCAGCTTGCGAAACTACTTAGAGAAGAAGAAATTTACTGGCTAGAGAGATCCAAAGCGACTAATGTGTTGCACGGGGATGACAATATTAAGTTTTTTCAACTCATGGCTAACGGGAGACGTAGGAAAACTCAGATTTTTCAATTAGAACAAGACGAGGGCATCGTTGTCGGGAATGAGAATCTTAAAAAATAGAATAAAATACACCCCAGGTCCCTAAACTATTTAGGAATAGTCATCTAGGTCCACGAACTGTCAAAGTGACCATCCGGGTCCTTAAACTATTCATAGATGGTCATCAAGATCCACAAACTTTATATTGATTCTCTTAGGTCCCCGATATATTTATATCATGTCAACCAGGTCCACATCGTCACACCTAGCCACTTTTCATACGTGTTGCTGCCGTCACACAACCATTCTCCATGCGAACGTTGTCAAGCCTACTCGATGACACACCCTGTCCATCACAGTCTAACCCTCCCATCCAACCTCGCTCTCCCCATCATGACCTCACATTTCCGCGTCTCGTTACTTGTTATCCACTTCGACGACATGCTTGTTGCCCACGACAATAGTCTATCTTCCATGTGTTACGCCTTTCGCATGTGGCGTGACACATTATTATCACATCTATCTAGTGGGTAGCATGCATAGGCTGGGATGGGAAGGCAAGGCCGGATGGGGGCGAAGGCGCGACAGATAGAGCACACTAGTTACTAGCTATCATCTTTAATTAGGCTCGGCGACACTCAAATAGAGCTCAGTTGTGCGGCAACATGCATGAAGAATAGCTGGGCGATCGAGAGTGGTTGAACGGTGGTGTTGTGGACCTGATTGACACGATATAAATAGATCATGGACTTTGAGGACTACTATAAAGTTTGTGGACCTAGATGACTATCGGAGAATAGTTTAGGGACCCAGGTGGTCACTTTGAGAGTTCGTGGACCTAAATGACCGATCCTAAATAATTTAGGGACCTCGGGTGCATTTCACTCAAATAGATATATAACAGACTATTATAAAAACCTTTTTGGACCCCACGAGGAAAATAACTTCTCATTACATGAGAGTTTAAGGGCAGAAGTTACGCAGGTGTCCGAGTAAGAGAATGAGTTTCTCACTGCCGTCTTTAAGGAAAAGGAGATTAGGGAGACAGTATTTGAGATGGAGGTAAATATGGCGCCCGGTCCGGATGGTTTCCCGGTTGAATTTTATCAGTTCTTTTGGGAAGTTGTAAAACATGACTCATTGATATGTTTAATGATTTTCATTAAAATGAACTTCCTATTCATAGTTTAAATTTTGGAGTTATTACGCTTCTGCCAAAGAAAGTGGATGCTACGTGCATACAACAATATTGTCCTATTTGCTTGCTAAATGTGAGTTTTAAGATTTGTACCAAAGTTCTTAATAATAGAATTGCTTCCATAGCTGATAGAATTATTTCTCCTACACAATCAGCGTTTATCCCTGGACGTTTTATTTTAGATGGAGTAATCACGTTACATGAAACGTTGCATGAAATTCATAGGAAGAAAATAGATGCGGTAATTTTGAAATTAGACTTTGAGAAAGCGTATGATAGAGTAAAATGGCCTTTTCTACAGCAAGCTCTTCGATTCAAAGGTTTCTCACCTAAGTGGTGCGATTGGATCCATAGAGTTATGTCTAAGGGAAGTGTTGTGGTTAAGATAAATAACGAGATAGGTCATTTATTTCAAATAAAAAAAGGGGATCGACAGGGAGATCCTCTATCACCTATTCTCTTTAATATAGCCGCGGAGTTCTTAGCCACTTTAATTGCACGGGCAAAAGTAGCAGGTCAAATTACGGGTGTTGTACCATATTTGGTGGAGGAGGGTTTGTCCATACTCCAATACGCAGCTGATACGATCATTCTTATGGATCATAATATTGAACAAGCGAAGAATCTTAAACTCATTCTCTCGTGCCTTAGAGTAGTTGTCGGGTTTACGCATTAATTTCCATAAAAGTGAGTTATTTTGTTATGGAGAGGCAGAAGAGATGGAAGGATTATATTCCCAAATATTTGGTTGTGAGCTAGGTGCTCTGCCTTTTAGATATTTGGGAATTCCGATGCATCATATACGTCTTGCAAATGCAGATCGGAAACAAAAAAGGTTAAGTTCCTGGAAGAGCAAATTGCTTTCTGTTGGTGGGCGATTAACTTTAATCAACTCAGTGTTAAGTAATTTACCCATGTTTATGTTCTCCTTTCTTGAAGTGTCAAAAGGGGTGTTAGAAAGACTAGATTATTATAGGTCCAGATTTTTTTGGCAAAATGAAGGTCATAAAAAGAAATATAGATTGACAAAATGGAGCATTTTGTGTACTTCGAGAGAGCAAGGGGGATTGGGTATCCTCAACCTAGAGGTACAAAATAAATGTTTGTTGACTAAATGGTGGTTTAAATTAATTAATTCAGAAGGCATTTGGCAAAATATTATCCGTAGAAAGTACCTTAGAAATAAAACAATTGGACAGGTGGATCACGTCGTGGGAGATTCACATTTTTGGAGTAGTATGCTTCAGGTTAAGGATGCATTTATGTGTCTCGGAGAGTTTATAGTTGGTGATGGTTCCCAGGTTCGGTTTTGGGAAGATAGTTGGATTGGAAACCGATCTTTAAAAGATAAATTTCCAAATTTATATAGTGTGGTTAGAAATAGGAATGAAACAATTGCTTCGGTGTTGCATAACTCGTTGGAGAGTGTTTCGTTCAGACGCTCACTAGTTGGAGATAATCTTACTGCATGGAGATGTATTGTTGCCACACTTTCAAATTTTCATCTTACAAATAGACCAGATCACTTTAGGTGGGCTTTGCATCAACATGGATTATTCTCGGTGAGATCCATGTATGAGGCTCTCATGACCTCTTATGCTTTACTTTTTACAATAGATATTTGGAAAGTAAAACTCCCCCTTAAGATAAAAAATTTTATGTGGTATCTATATAAAGGTGTTACGCTAACAAAAGATAATCTAGCCAGAAGGAACTGGGTTGGGAGTACGCAATGTTGTTACTATAACATGAGTGAGAGTATTCAACATCTTTTTTTATTGTCAATTATCTAAATTTATTTGGCGTATCATACATGTTTCGTTTAACATTTCACCTCCCCACAACTTTCAGCATATGTTCTCTCATTGGTTGGGAGGGTATATATTAAAGCATAAACATTTGATCTGGTTTGGGGTATCTACCTTGTGTTGGGCTATCTGGTTATGTAGAAACGATATGGTTTTTGACAGAGCAGCAGTACCATCTTTTTATGTAGGTCATCTTCAGAGAGACCTACTGGATGAGACAGTGGTCTTTGAGACTGAAGGAGGAGGATCGCCCTTTGATGAAGAGTGCATGCCTTTTGCTTGAAACGGCAACCATGGAAGTCTTTGCAAATAATGGATGGCGATTTACAAACCGTCTTTCCTCATAGTCTTTGCTTTAAACTTTTTTTTGTCTCTAAGCTGTGGATTGATGAAACAATCTTTTATCTTTGTAATTCCGTGGTCTCTGGTTGTGTACGAGACATTGTAATAATGAACAACCTTATGTATCAGTCGATACAACAGCTAGGATATTAATATATATATTCCCTTTTCTGAAAAAAAAACAACATGATCCAAGACATGGAAATCTGGACTCAGAAGGGGAGTTTTTGCGACAAAAAGCATTTGGGCAAGGGGCTAAATAAACATTCCCATAAGTCAGAGAGGACAGTTCTGCCCACTTGAATTGGAGCCTGTGGATTAGGAAAAAATTCGCTGCAACCAGGTCGTATTTCCGCTCCAGTGCGATCCGGCCTCGATGGACGCCACGTGGAAATCCTATGGCATCAGCACAAGGCATTGTTCCTAGTGAATTGCATGGGCTCACGCCATCGTGGCTTGGCTCAGCTCGCCTTCGAATCGTTCAATAAAAAAACAGGTCGTTGTGCAGTTACGTGATCGAGAACGAGGCAGATGTCAAACACTGCGTGATCATGCTATCAACGCCGGCCGCTGTTCATGTCTCGATTGTAAATGTATATTAAGCGCCACGACGACGTCGTTCATATCCTGATACCGTTGGGAGGAGCATCGTGTGGAGAGGAGGTCGCCAACGCCGCCGTCTGAGCAGCACCGATGCTCGTGGCCAAATCAAGGAAGTGCCGGTCATCCTCGCCCACGCACTGGGCGTTGTCGAGCGCGGCTCGGAGAGGATGTCAGCATCGCGGCCAAGTCGAGGGAGGTTTGCGTCGCCGCCGTTGGGAGCATCGTATACTGCCCTCCGGCTAGGGCCTAGCTAGGGGAGGAGGTCGCCATCACCGTCGTTTGAAGCAGCCCGGTTCGATCTGAGCTAAGTAGAACGGAAACGACAGTTAGCCGAATTGGAACCGTTTCAATCTGAGCCGAGCTGGTAGAGGAGCCACGTTCCACGTTCTGTTTCAATCTCATGCCGTAGGATTTCCACGCAGCATCCATCGAGGCCGGGTCACACTGGAGCGGAAATAGGCCGCACAGAATTTTTTACCGATTAGGACCTAAGTGGTTGCGTGGAGTGTTTGCGCATTTGCACTGAAATGCCCATTTGCACTAAAACTTTTCCCTAATATAAATAGGTATTGTTTATACTTTTTAATCGTTTGAAAGATAATTATGTTGTATAATCTAAACCAATAAAGAAGGAGTATCTATCTAATGTTTTATCACCTAATTTTTTATACCCAACCATCTGGTGCTTTTAATCTAAGTGGGACCATCTAATCTAACTACACGATTGTAGGATGAAGGAATGGCTTCACCAATTTTACATTCCCTACAGTCTTGTGTCAACAAATCTTTTTTCACATAGGTTAATCTAACCCAGCTATACCCAAATCACCACACATCTTAATCACCCGAGATGATTCAGCATAATTCATGCATGGCTCAATTAATTAACGCTTTCAAAACATTTCAAATAATACCCACTACCTGGCGTTCCAAAAAATATTCCCCTACCAGCCCATCAAAGATTGTCTAATATGGATATTAATTAATGTTTTTAAATCATTCCAAAAAGGAAAACACCCACAGCCACCGCCAAGCTAAAAAACTAATTCCGGTAGCTGGAGAGTCCGGCAGCTACCGCCAGCGCGTCCGGCAGAGCCTGAGCCCGCCACCGCTAGCACATCCACCGCCGTCTTGTCCACGAGCACCCAACAATAGCCAGTGAATCCTCCGGCTCGACGGAGACTTCTATGACGGCGGCGGCCAATGTCAGCTGACACGTCTGCGAGGTGAACGACGACTTCCATTGACGGCGAGGACCATGAAGATCCGAAGACCCATCAACGACAGATCGTCTGCCTGTTCGATGAAGCCGTATACAACCTGTACATCAACACCGCAAACTGGCGGCGGGTCGTAACTGGCGGCAGGTTGTGCTCGACAGAGACTTCTACCATGGCGGCATTGAGTTTCCTGAATTTTGTACCTGGAACAAGACAAAAAAGTTTTGGAAGCCAACAGAACAGAGATGCTAGATTGAGCGTATGGTGTACGCAAGCCCATTAGAAGGGGAGCGGTTCTACCTTCGAGTACTGCTAAGCCATGTGAGGGGTGCAAGATCATACAAGCATCTCAAAACAGTTTGTGGTGTCACGTATCCTACATTTAGAGATGCATGTGAACATATTGGACTTGTAGAAACAGATAATTCTTTGGACCAATGTCTGACTGAATGTGCTATGTGGCAGATGCTGTGTTCTTTGCGTCAAACATTTGCTATAATAATTATTTTTTGTGAGTGCTAATCTTCGCGTATTATGGGAGAAGCGTATCCTACATTTAGAGATGCATGTGAACATATTGGACTTGTAGAAACAGATAATTCTTTGGACCAATGTCTGACTGAATGTGCTATGTGGCAGATGCTGTGTTCTTTGCGTCAAACATTTGCTATAATAATTATTTTTTGTGAGTGCTAATCTTCGCGTATTATGGGAGAAGCATTATGATTCTTTGTCTGAGGACTATCGCCGAAAGGTTGCTAATACAAATGAGGTCGAATAGATGGTCCTCCAAGATATTGAAAGAGTTGTTAAATCTCTGGGCAAGGATTTTGAAAAATGTGGTCTGCCTAAAGTGGAAAAAACCAGTAAGTGCATGTTATCCACTACTCACTAACATGTCATATTTCTGTATTTATGAAGTCATGTTATATTATAACATGTATTTATTGGTTTATAAATTATATCATATTTATCATAACTGACTTACCACTCGGACCCCATAAGTTTTTAGTTTTTATTGCTACTGCTTTTCTTGATACATACACATTGAGTTATCATATTTTCTTGTTTCATTCAACTACATCATATTTTCTTGTTTCCTTCAACTACTTGTGAGTCACAAATGAATGTTTTTGTTGTGACATCCCATGTAACAATTAGCGCTAATTGCAACGTGAGCCTTGCTAATCACCCAATTAGGCCATGGTTAAATTAATTACCCAACTAAAAATTTCAGGAAAAGGAGAAAAATCCCCAATTTAATTGGAGCAAAACCTAACCTACACGAACATCAAAAATTATAACTGTGATGTGCCAATGTTTTTACACAGGAATGTTGGACATCCAAAATGATGAATTTAGGTCACGTTTGCCAATTTTTTAGCAAAGTATTTAAAGCCTTAAAAATTCGAATTCAATCCTGAAACAGTGTCTGCTCTGGGATTTTTATGAAATTCTAGAAGCTGAATTGGAACCCCGACCCAAAAGGAAAAATGCAAAACAACTCATTGTGATCACCCACAAAAATTGGCATAAATTTAGGAGCTCCGCAAATGTGGTTTCTGATTTGAATTCAGAGCAGCAGAAAGGTCAACGAAAATTCAAAAACGGATCTCGATCCAAATTTGTGACCGCCGGTCATCTTCCTCCTGGGACCGGTCCGCCACAGCGCCCCATACTGCCACCGCGCGTGCCCCTGCCCTGTCCCGTCGCCCCCTACCCAAGACACCTCCCACCTGCCCCTGTACCCGACGGCCAACAGGAACTCGTCGGAGTTACTGCTTCCCACTCCCTGCCACCGACCGTTCCCTATCGATCGAGTAGAAAAAATGGCACTCCGGTCAGCTGCTGCCTCCCACGCTTGTCTCTCACTGCAAACCGACGCCTCTTCTCTCTCTCAAGCTCCCCAAGCCGCAGCCAACCTCTCTCCTCCGCTCTAGTGCGCAGCAACAAGAAAAATCTGGTTGCCTCCCGTGTCATGGCCGCCATGGATGCTGCTGCCCCAAGCTCCGCCTAGGCAGCTCCTACTCCACTTATTTCCCCCAAATCGGTGCGCAACAACCCCATGCAGCTCCTCCCTAACCAGCTCCCTCTCTCGTGCAGAGTATTTGCCGGATTTCAAGAAGAGAGGAAGGCCACCGCCACCGGAATCTCCACCCCCACAACGAGCCACAACTTTCGGCCTTCTCCCTCGACACCCGACCCCGTGCCGCTCTTCTCCATCGCGAGATGAATCTCCCAGACCTTGTTCCCCAACTTTTCGTGCTACGTACACACCGCTAGCTGCCGCCGAAGTAGTCCCCGACCATCACCATCGATGTCACCGCCTTCCGGCCATGGCGCCGGCCAACGACCACCGGAGAGGACTCCCCATACCTCTATCCATGTTTCGATGATGGTCCCACCCTTTTTCCCCCACTACGGTGGCCTACGACGAGGTCTCCGGCGAGTCCGTCCCGAGCTCCCCGGGGAAGACACGTAATGGCAGTTTCAGTAAATTAGTTCGAACTTTGTTCCATTTTAAAAAAATTATATCTCCCGATTCCTTAGTCCAACATTCCCAACCTAATTTTTTTTGGAATCTCTGAAATGTGTACTTTTCAGAAAGTAACATGAACTCCTGTAATTCTTTCATTTAAGTAATTTTCAAAAAACTATTAAGTTGCAACCCTTGTAAGATAAATAAATTTATAGCTAATTAAATAAAATTCCAATAAATATGAAACTTTCTCAGGACATGCATCTTGGTATACATGAGCACCCTGCACGAGTATTTGTATTTTTGTTGCATATTTCTCAAGTTATTGCATTATTGGCATTTTCTGTAATTGAATTTATATTAATTATGTGCAAATTATTTTTGCATGAAACTTGGTAGAATTACTTTCCATAGTCCTGTACACTTGCATAAAATTCATTGTTTAAATTTGAACACCATAAATAATTATTTTGCTTTTGTTATGTTTAAATAAAAGTAAATTTCAGCATAAGGAATTATGAATTCATGCTCACATTTTATATTACCTATATGCTTATTGTCTTATTTGCAGTTCATATGACACAATTAACCCCTCATGTTCAGAAGTGCCACATGATGCCATGTTCATAAGCTTATGGTCCTTGCCTAGTTAAATTCTTTAATCACATTGCTTAATAAACCTCACATGCGATAATGAAAGCCATCTTATGCACTAAACTTATTTCACTCCCTTATGCTTTGGACACCACCTTAAATCTGAACAATGGTGAATATTACACAGCATTCATGTAATT
The DNA here is from genome assembly GCA_031894775.1 of Chloris gayana. NCBI lineage: Eukaryota > Viridiplantae > Streptophyta > Magnoliopsida > Poales > Poaceae > Chloris > Chloris gayana. The sequence continues at coordinate 68,405 of JAUNZO010005137.1, read as the reverse complement.
TTGTCATAAACCTTGCTATTGTCCATGTTGTGCTCATAGTTTAGTTTATTTAACTCAATAGGAATAGCAAAATATGTGTTTATGCAATACCACCACTCCTATGGATTTGACTTTACTTATTTATGCATATGGCATATGTACAAACAGCACACATACATAATCATCACCATTGATCTTGTATTCTCGATACTTATGCATTGCATTTCATCTTCTAGGCAACGACGTCAAAGTGATATCTCCGAGGAAGCCACTCGCCGATCTTAACGCTTGTGAAGCTAACGCTAACTTCGATCACTCCCAAGCCAGGCCCGGTGCATTCCCATTAATTTTCAAAATCTTTCTTTTATCACTATATTAAGGATGTTGGATGTGCATTACGTTATAGGAATTGCTTGGAAATCCACTTGCATATTTCCCCGTATATCCTATGTAGTTTATGTGGGTCAACCTACGGTTAGAAATGCTATGCCTATGATTATGGAGTCGACGATAGGGCTGCACACTCACATATTAGTTATGCTACACTTGAATATGATAAATTGGTAAAAGTTGAAAACACCCCGTTGTGACTCCGTGAACAAGTTTGAGTTGTGTGCCAAGTGCATACCTTTCTTATGGGGATTGGTAAACCTATGTAACTTGTGAATTATAAAGTGGGCCGGATATCTCACCGATCCGGAGGTGATGTGTATGGCACGGTGGTTGCACGGGTTTGAGGACCGTTGGAGAGTACATGGGTTAAGCCTTGGGCACGTTCTTGAACGGGGTCACAAGGGGGACGTGTACTCGGGGTCGGTGGCCCCGTGCTTAACTTTATGAGGAACTCGCGAACGGTGGCTATATGTGTTCTTAAATGATGCGTATGTTGTGTGCTTGGGTCTTTCCTGCAAGATTATAATTCGATAATTATCGCCGTTCCTCTCGGTTAATGAGTACCACTTATTTCGAGCAGTTTACAATGTTTAGTAAGATGGAAAGATATGAGATACTTGTTGTTTTATATTGATAATATAATATATTGCAAATTCTTGTATTGCTTAGTATGCTCACTAAAGTTTCTTTTATGCAATAACCCTATTAATGTGGCTAATCATAAAATGCGAACATAAGTAGCTAGGTGCTTTTTTATGTAAATACCTAGTGAACCCGGTCGAATCCCATGCGAGTATGCTAGATACTCGGGCTTTGCCACTACATGTGTATTTTCGGGGTTCCCGTAAGCCGGGTATTGTGATTGTTGTGGTAGGGTTGTGTGGGATGGAGAGGAGCCCAAAGAGTGGACCATCTAATGGGTCCTAGCTCTCCGACCCATGATGAGTCATCCATGGCCTAGGCCGGCATGGTTTACATAAGCTATCTATGTATCGTCGTGTTATGTAATCGCTTCCGCACTTTATTTCGAACAAAGATCATGGTTATGTAACTTAAATTTGCGAACCTAATGTATCTTTTCTTTGAAACTCAAGTTGTAATTCGAGACTTAAATGTAATGACTTTGCAATCCGTGTATGTTTGTAAGTGTGATGCTATGACGGGTTAATTCGTTAACCCTCTCCCGAGGCGATCCGTAACACACTAATCTATTCTCTCGGAATAGGGGTGTGACATTTGTCAATTTGAAATTTTGTGCATATAATTTTTTTGACGAGTTCATATTATGTTCACTTTGTATATTAATGTTTATTTGAAACTAAATTACAAAATTAATGTCTACAAGACATAGTAGGGAACGGGACCGATATCCGAAGATACAACTAGGCCCCTTAGTGGGTTTTGGTGATAAATGACAAAGAATTAAAAACTCTAATGTGTTCTTGAGTATATGTGCAGGATATCAAACGAACCATACCCACAACGTGAGAAAATAAACACCTCATTCAAAAGTTGATCAAGTACTCAAAAGCAAGAGACACAAGTTTAGATTTATAGCTTTTTGAGTATAGGTGTGCCAAACTATCAAGAGGGGTGAAACGACCTTACGTGCAGGGAAGAATGTGCTCTAGTTACCTAAAATCAACTTGGAATTCAATATACCAACCAAAAGCCAAAGTCCAAAAATCCCAGCCAAAACATCACCCTAAGAAAGGACAGAAGTTCGGTCGGGAACGGAAGTTTCGTATAGTCCCAAGGGATTCGGACGGAAGTTCCGTTCCAAACGGAACTTCCGACCTGGTCGTGGAATCCAAGTACACCAAGTCCCGATAGAAGTTCCATCACTTCCGGAAGGTTTCACGCGGAAGTTTCGTTCCCAGCGGAACTTCGACTTGACTCGTTGTTCTACACTCGTTTCGAGAGACAACGGAAGTTCCATCAACAACGGAAGTTCTGTCAATCCCCATCTTGACCTAGCAACGGCTCTTTTGAAGCCTCCACTATATAAAGCTTTCCCCAACCCGTGAGCAAAAGTGCTGGTGCTTTTTGAACTCCCAAATCTTGCTCAAGCTCTCTCTCCCTTACTTCTCTCCATTCCTTTTCGGATCCAAGGCCATTTGAGAGAGTCCCCATCTTGATTCCAAGCTTGATAGCATCATCCCAACCTAGAGCACATCTTCCCTTAGCAACTAATCTCGTTTTCACTTGTTACCCTTGGAGATTCGTTCTCCTAGAATGGCTAGGTGTTACCCTAGAGCTCCCAAGCTTGTGGTGAGCCTTGGGAAGTTTGTGAAGGTTCCGATTCGCCTCCTCAAGGAAAAGAATCGAAGGAAGAAGAAGAAAACCAAGTTTGACATTTGTGGCCACTTGAGGAGGATTAGGGTTGAAAAAGACCCGGCTCTTTGTGAGCTCCTCAACGGAGACGTAGGAACCTCTTTGTAAGGGGTCCAAACTTCGGTGAAAAATCTCCTTGTCTCTCTTGCTCGTTTTGTGGCGTGCTTTTTTGTTTCCGTTTTGGGTGTTTATCATCCGATCTACTAGTGTGTTGTGTGTCTATTGAATTCCTACAGGTACAACATTCTCAAGAGGTCAAGGAAGGTTTCTATTCAAGTGGAATCGTAAGATTCTCCTTTCTTTGTCAATCCCTAGGCTTTCCTCCATCACCCCGACGGAAGTTCCATCTAGGGCGAATTTGATCTTTTGTTTTAGTTTTCTGATTTTTCAGGTTTTATCTACATTGCCTATTCACCCCCCCCCGGGCAACTTTCAATTGGTATCGGAGCAGGTCTTCTCATTAAGAGCTTAACCGCTTGAGAAGAAAAGATGTCGGGGGAACACGGCGAATTGGGGGATGATCCTCGTTGTTCTTTGCGTTGCAAATTTGTCCGCACGTCGAAGGAACGCCAGTGCGAACGAAGCACCAAGGATTAATGTTGCTGGATGTGGAACTCGCGTCTCGTACTAGCCGGCCTCCACATCCAACAGCCTCCAAGAAAAGTCAGCTCGGAGCAGCAGGAGCTAGAGCCGGTTCGACATCGGCACCAAGGACTCCGAAGCTACTTCCCCGACGTTCGTCTATTCAACTCCATGGGGTTTGATTTCGATGCTTTGGTAGCCTTGTTTTTTCAGTTCATTTTATTTCATTCGTATTGTAAAATCCAACACATGTAATTGTAGGTATCAATTGTGCTAATTCATGTATTTTCACTTGTAAATATGCATACCAGAAATGTATTCATGTATTTGTCATATTGTATTCTTGTTATATGGTTGGAACTAAGTCAAGAGTGGTCATTACTCGTCGTAGACTTACCGTACGGGTATACATTGATCGGAAGAATGATTTATCAAGGACATGGTGGCGTATTGAAGACATAAGACCGGTGGGGCGGGTCCACGAGTGGTGTCCGACCGGTATAGGATTCCATAAGACCGGGATGGAAATAAAGGCGGACAGCAAGACTCGGATTAATCCTTAAGGAAAGTACAAGACCGACCGAGTAGGACTCCGAATTGATAAAGAAGCTTAGAGATAGAGTTTCTAGTTATGTAGATATTGTATTCGACTAGGATTCTACAGGTAACCTTGTCTCCCTGGACATATAAGGTGAGGGCAGGGACCCCTAGAAGCACAAGTTCTGACAAGTTCTCATAGGTTCTCACAAGTTAGGACAAGTTCCTACACTCGACAACTCACAATTAGCAATCTGTTAAAGGCAATACATAACATACAGGACGTAGGGTATTACTCTCAATCGAGAGACCTAAACCTGTCTAAAATCGCGTGTTCTTGTGTGTTCCGTGTGTTGCACCATCGAATTCCATGCTCGTGAGGGACCGGGTAGTTCTAATGCCGAGATTAAGACTCGACATTTACGCGCCGAGTAGGGGTCCCGGCGAGTTCCCAGCGAGTTCGATGGCTTCTACTTTCGACTTCGACTTCGCTACAAGCTTCAAGATCTGCTTCGGGTTTCTCGACTTCATTCTATGACGGCGATCGGCGTCGCGAGCGATGACTAGTGCAGGATGACGATCGTCGCCGCGACGACGACGACGAGTGGTGTCGCAGGACGACGATCGCCACCGTGACGACGATGATGACGACCGGTGTCGCGGAGCGATGACAGGTGCAGGACAACGAGCGGTGTCACAGGACTACGATCGATGCCTCTACGTAACGACGACCGGTGTCGTGGAGCAATGACCGGTGAAGGATAACGATCGCCGCCGCGACGACGACGGTGACCGTTGCAATGATCGTTGTCTTGTGACGACGAAGTTCGATGCCGCCGAGCGATGACCGACAACACGACAATAATCTCAACATCTTTTATCGGTCGTCAAATTCGATTTGGAGCGCCGCTCGCTGCTCGGACGCGGTCTTGAGCATTAGCGCGGCTGTCAATCTTCGCTTCGACCGATCGCGTCGTCTTCAACATCTTTTATCGGTCGTCAAATTCGATTTGGAGCGCCGCTCCTGCTCGGACGCGGTCTTGAGCATTAGCGCGATCGCTAATCTTCGTTTCGATCGATCGCGCCGTCTTCAACAGGTTTCATCGGTCGTCGGCTTCAACTTGGAACGCTGCTGCTGCTCGGACGTGGTCTTGAGCATTAGCACGGCTGCTAATCTTCGGTTTGACCAATCGCGCCGTCTTCAACAGCTTTCATCGGTCGTCGGTTTCAACTTGGAGCGTCGCTGTTGCTGCTCGGACGTGGTCTTGAGCATTAGCGTGGCTGCTAATCTTCAGTTTTGACCGATTGTGTCGCCTTCAACCATCTTCATCGCGTTGCTCGCTGCACGGAGATGTTGTCTTGAGTCGAGCGCGATCGCCAAACTACTCATCGATCGGCTACATCATCTTCGTCCCGGGCTCGAGGCTACGCCCAATAAACCAGCTAAGTGGCTTTTACACTTAAGTTTTTGTGTTTAAACTTATATAATGCGATGCTCATGATAGCTTTTTGATAATATGAAATATGTCAATCTTTGCTTATCTACATGGTTTTGTTAATCTTGAAATCTTAATTTTGAATTAATATACCATGGCATGGGGCTGCTATTTAAGAGCGGTCGGTTAATAATTTGTGATCCCGAGTTTTAAGACCGGTCATTTTTTCTATACGGCACGATTTTGTTAAGTAGACCGCCGCTATGTGCTATATTGAATGCCGATTAGAGCCGGTGGTCATGTCATAGTTGGTTCGTGTTGAATTAACCATCGTTGCTTGGTTATAGACTTGATTGGTTGAAACAGGATGGTAAAATTTAAGTTTTCTGAAATTAGAGTGACCGGTTATTAAAGTTGAAATTACATTAGGCATATAATGATTAATCTGGACCGCTGCAGTTTGCGCGAAAGGAGAAAATCTTATATGTTGAAGTAAGGAAAACATATAAATACCGGTCAAAAATCTGGAAATAATTTGAGATTTGCAGTAAATAAAACATTGGAGTATTTATTTACATATGAGTACATTCATGTACTTCTTAAATTGTTTTTACGGATACAATGGACTAGAGACTAGGTCTCGGTTCTCCTTGATGTACTCGGTGCTTCCGGTCTTGGGTGCGAGTGACAGAGGAGAAGTCCACGTGATTTGGATAATCACGGGGCTCTTTTGCCAATTGTGATGACCGGTCCGAGTGTTCGACGCTCGATCCGTTAAGCATTTTTAGCCCGAATATATGATTTCCGGAGTGATTTATGCTACAAACCGATCGGGTTGAAGACCGCTATCCGACCGATTGGTTAACCTTAGGCCCCGGGTGTTAATCATTCGATCGATAATAGGTGTGAAAAATTCGAGTTTATTGTGTGAATTTTGGCGACCGATTTGATCAGTCAGAATTTGGATTTGAGCGATATTCGATAAGCGGAATTTCGGTTATGACCGATGCGAATCACCAGGAGTATGAGATTCGACACCGGTCCGGACCGGTCGAAAAGTATGTTCTTGGCGGAAGATGTTAAAGAGTTATAGAGGAATGGTCTACGTGATTTGAATAATCACGGGGGCTATTTTGCAAATGTTTGAGCGGTCCGAGGCATGGAGTGCCCGATCGCGATAACATTGAAATATCAAATTGGATTGTTTGAGGAAATTGAATAATGAGACTGGTTAGATCAAAGACAATTAGGTCTTGCCTATCTAATCATTGTGAAATTGGATGCCTTAGGCCCTGGGTGTTAATCATTCGGCTGATTATAGGCCTTGGAGACTCGAGTCGATGTAAGTTAATTGGAAAACTGGTCCGATCAACCAGAATTTTGGTTCTTAGTGAAATTTCACTAAGCGGATTATGACTTCGAGGCTGATTTAGGCGGTGCTGTTATGTCAATCGGTGTGAATCTCCAGGAGATATGAAGTTCGACCGGTATGACCGGTCCGAAAAATATGTTCTTGGCAGAAATTGTTGAGAGGAATGCGATTTGATGGAAAATAATAAAGCATAGTCTCTCAAGAAAGACTCTTGCATTATTTGCGATCCTTAAATGATACAAGAGTCGGGGGCTATACCTAATTAGGTGGACCCGACGGGTGCACCGTGTTCAAGAGTGGTCTGCAGAGATCTCGGGAAGTGGAAAATAATGGAAATTGAAAGGAGCATGTCTGTGTATAAATTGCATATTGAAGGAAATAATGAAGAATCAACTAGTGGACCCTTGCATTATTTGAAAGGAGTTCAAATGATCCAAGAGTCGGAGGCTATACCCAATTGGATGCACCTAACCGGCGCACTAGAAGGAAAATACTTTTGTTTTCGCATACCTAATTAGGTGGTATGGAGGATAAAATAACATTTTTTTGGATTTTTGAAGCGTCTTGAAGAAGAAGAAGTATTGCGGAAGATTGGAGTTCTTTTTAATTTAACATTGGAATCGGACCAACATGCGGAAGACTGGTCGGTCTTATTCAATGTCAAATCAAGAATTACTCGGGGCTGCTTGTCGTAGACTTACCGTACGGGTATATATTGATCGGAAGAATGATTTATCAAGGACATGGTGACGTATTGAAGACACAAGACCGGTGGGGCGGGCCTACGGAGTGGTGTCCGACCGGTATAGGATTCCGGAAGGTTTCATAAGATCGGTATGGAAATAAAGACGGACAGCAAGACTGGATTAATCCTTAAGGAAAGTACAAGACCGACCGAGTAGGACTCCGAATTAATAAAGAAGCTTAGAGATAGAGTTTCTAATTATGTAGATATTGTATTCGACTAGGATTCTACAGGTAACCTTGCCTCCCCGAACATATAAGGTGGGGACAGGGACCCCTAGAATCACAAGTTCCGACAAGTTCTCATAGGTTCTCACAAGTTAGGACAAGTTCCTACACTCGACAACTCGCAATTAGCAATCTGTTAAAGGCAATACATAACATACATAACGTAGGGTATTACTCTCAATCGAGAGGCCCGAACCTGTCTAAAATCGCGTGTTCTTGTGTGTTCCGTGTGTTGCACTATCGAATTCCTTGCTCGTGAGGGACGAGGTAGTTCTAATGCCGAGATTAAGACTCGACAGCTTACAACAGACTTGTGGACATCCGACAACCAAAAAAGGGGTTATATGTCTATTACAGCCCATTTCATTGATGATTCTTGGTCTCTTAGAAGCATTATTATGAGGTAATTGTTTCCTACAAGCCTGTTTTCTTACTTCCATGAAGTGTATTTCAGATTTTGATCACATTTTTTGCTGCCATCAAGCAGGTTCATTTATGTCCCAACTCCGGACACAGGTGAAGTTATTTCAAATGAGCTATATGAAGCTTTAGTTGAATGGAATCTTAAGAAGATATCAACGGTTACGGTGAGACAGTTGCAGCTCCAATGATACAACAATCAAAGAGCTTGTCAAGAAGATTGGTAAACCTAAACCGATGTTGTGATGCCCATATTCTTAATTTGATTGTGAAGGATGGTTTAGAGGTCATAGCACCTGCAATTGCAAAAATTCGTGAAAGCATAGCTTTTTGGACAGCCACACCTAAAAGGGTGGAAAAGTTTGAAGAAATTGCTAAGTATGTGAAAGTCCCTGTTGTACACAAATTGGCCCTTAACTGCAAAACTAGATGGAACTCTACTTACAAGATGCTTTCTATTGCTTTACCTTATGTGGTTGTTTTTAACCGCGCATCACGGGTTGAGAAACTTTATGATTGTGTTCCAAGTGAGGCTGAATGGAATTTTGCTAGAGAGGTGGTTTCCCGACTGAAGATGTTTAATGATGTCACTAATATTTTTTCTGGAACTAATTATGTCGCTGCAAATGTTCAACTCCTCAAAATCTATGAGGTTAAAATGAAAATTAGGGAATGGTCTTATTGTGGTAACCCTATAATTGAAGACATGTCAGTAGAGATGATTACCAAGTTTCACAAGTATTGGAAAGACATTCAAGGACTGATAGGCATAGCTACTATACTTGATCCTAAATTCAAGACTGATTATCTTCTTGGATTTTTTGAAACATTGTTTGCTGATACCAATGAAGTGCCTCATGATAAAGTTGAAAGTGTTAGAAACTCTATCTATGAATGGAAGAAGGAATATCAAGTGGAACAGGATGAAGATAATACAGAATCATCAGCTATTCCTCTTGGCAATTCTGGTTTCTTGTCACAAATTAGTGCACGTGTTGCAACCAGAAGGCCAGCAGCCACAAGAGTCAAATCTGAATTGGATAGGTATTTGGAGGATGAGTTATTCCCTGTTGACATAGAAAATTTTCAGATTCTAGATTGGTGGAAGGTGGCTGGGACAAGATATCCTACTTTGAGAAAGATAGCACGTGATATATATGCTATTCCATTCAGCACTATTGCCTCTGCATCTGCATTTAGCACTAGTGGGGAAGGGGGGGGGGGGGGTGGGTCCTTAGTGAGCATCGCAGCAGGCTGACTCCGAAGATTTTGGAGGCACTAATGTGTGCTCAATATTGGATACGAAACAAGTACAAAGGTATATCTATTTTACAATTTCTGTTCTTCCATTTATAGTGTTTATACTTCTGCAACTTTTAAGTATGTTTCGATATTATATAGATGATGAGAATAAAACCAAACCTGAAACCTTTTGGAGCTGTCTGGAAGAGATCCAAGAAGGGGTTGAGGTTATTTTCTTACTTTACATTCTTACATAGCTGATTACACTTATACTAATTTCCTAATTGAATAAGTGCCTCTACATTTTTCCTACAGGGACTTGCACTTTGTTGAAAAGAAGTGCACAAGTGCTTGTGTGGTGACTTTTCTTTTGTGAGCTGAAATGCATATGCATGTGCTGCTGTGTTGGTGCCTCTTGCGTCTTTAGTGCCGAGTAGGTTGGAACTTGGAGATTTTGGACTTGGACTGTTTTACTTATTTGTAATGTTGAGCTGCTAAACGAGTTCTATGGATGGTTAAGAGTTAAGATTGAACTTCATTGGTGATTGCTTGTGTTAATTCCTTGTGCACATGTGATTGTTTCCTTGTCATGGTATTAAAGTGTTAATTCCTTGCATAGTTGTTGCGGGTACAGGTTACCCGACAAGTATCCGTTACCCGCGCGAGGACGGGGATGGGATGAATTGTTCTCCCGTGAGCGGGGATGGGGACGGCGATGGGTGTGGTTTGTTGCTCGCAGGGACGGGGACGGGATCGGCAAACTCGCGGAAATTTTATCCGTTGCCATCTTTAGTTATATGTCCCGATCTGGTCACGCTTCAACACTGGGTCGTGAATAGGAGGTAACAGAGTGGGGACCACTAAATTAGGGGAGAGATTACGCTGGACCAGTGAATGGGGTCACACAGCATGTTTTCGATGACATATATGTTTGCCACGCAGGATGGTAAGTTAACAAGTGGGTACAAGTTATACTATGAACCTCCTCTACCTTGTAATAGTAATAAATTGAAAAAGAAGTTTTTTCAAGTGGGTAAATGAAAACGTGCTCATTGGCAAGTGTGTATTTACATTTTTTTCCCTAAAGTTAGCATGAATCCTAAATCAGCTTTGTTAATAATTCGACTTTCTATTTTCTAAGGCCATGTTTATTTTCTGTTTTTTGCCATTTTTCTAATTAAAAGCAAAGCAAATAGAGTTTTGAATAGCTAAAAGTTCATAAAATGAATTACCAACTGAAAAACGTGTCTGGCTTTTAGAATGCTGACAACTTAATATTCATTACAAAACACAATATGATCAACAAGTCAAAACTATAAAAACTAGTTTCCAGCCAAACTAAACATGTCCTTAATCAGGTTCAGGCTGGAGGCTTGCCCCTCAAGCAACCCGGTTCATAGCAGCACTGATATCCTTTAAAGTTAGGGTTAGTCATCTTCATCAAATGCCATCGCACATTAGAAAAAGGAAAGGGGAAATTCCTTAGTGGCCATTGAAAAATGTTCCATTTCCTTATTGACCATTGAAAACTTTCATTTTCCTAGTGCCCATTCCTTCAAAATTTTATTTTTTAATGGTCACTTTCATACCTGAACCATGATAATTTGTAAGGGAAAAGATAGATTTACCCCTAGAGCATTTTGTTCTATATCTTTTCATTATTAGCCATTGACATTAGTCAAGTGTCATGGCAGCTGGAGTAATTTTATTTCATCAACTGGAATTCACGTTACTAACTCATTCCTCTAGCAAAAAAATTCATATCATTAATATTAATATTCTCAGACACCATAAATTGAAATCCATAGTGCTATTATAACATTACAACTTGACTACAAAGTAACTATAACAGAAATATCAAGTGCTGGTATCTAGCCATGGAGATCGAAGCCAAAAAAGAAAAAGAGCGAATCCCTTGTATGCCCCTGGAACAAGTTTGTTTCCCTTTTGTTTGTGCCATTGAAAAATTGACTTTTACTTATGTGCCCTCACTTGAAATTTTCCTACCCTTGTATGCCACTCCCAACCATTTATTTTTTATGTTTTAACGATCTCTTTCCCTTCCCTACCGTTATCATCTTGAAAGAAGACTTTCATCCCTTCAATATTTGAGCCAATTTTCATGGTGACATAAGAAAGAGTCATGAACAATTTTTGCCGCTTGTTCTATTGAAAATTTGTAACACCCCGATTTTCGGCCAATTTAAAACTCACCTAAAAAATCATTTTATTTTATTCAGGAAAAATATTGTCAAAAATAAATAGGAATTTAAAACCTAATTTAAATCTATGGCTAACAACACATAGAATTTTTAAAATAAAATCCCGAAGCTTGAAAACTTGGATGTTTCTTTTTAATTGCCTTGCTTCTATTTTATTTTGCCTTGCTTTGATTTATTTGGATTTATTCAAAATTTATTTGATTTTGATTGAATTTATGGAGTAAGGAGAGAAAGAATAGAAAAAGAAAAAGAATAAAATCTCAAACGGGCCGCCCTACCCCTTTTCCCTCACCCGGCCCAGCCTTCCTCTCTCTCCGGCCCAGCCCAGTGCCCCCCCCCCTCTTCTTCCCCAGCCGCGCCACGCGTCGCACGCCGGCCGCCCGTCCCCCACCTCCTCTCCAGCCAACACCTCCACGCCCCGCGCTCGCGCGCCCAAGCCGCCGCCCCTCTTGGCCTCACCCTCGCGCCCGCCCGAGCGGCCAACGTGGTTGTCATTTGTGCCGACCCGACCAGCGTCGCTTCCCATCCGCCATGCTAGCCTCCACCCGTGCCTGGTCCCCTCCCCGCCTCGTTGCGCATCGTGCCGCCTCGCCCGCCGCGCCACCATGGCCGCACCCGAGTTCCACACCTATAAAAAGCCACCCCGGCTCCCCTCCGCTCGCCACCCCAATCGCGAAGCAGCCAAGGCAAGCGCCACCCCTTCTTTCCCCTTTTCCCCCTCCCTCTCGCCTCCGCCACCGACCGCCAGCCCTCATCTTTGTTCCCCACCGCCGCCGCGCTACTCGAGGCCTCCCCTGCCCGAGCCTTCGTGCCGCTCGGAACTGTAAATGTTATCATATCGTCATATGTTCCTCACATCTGTAGCGGCTGAAGGATGATTCACAATGTGTGTAATTTGTAAGGGAGCCAAGGCTTGTGTTTGAAGCCTACCTCTCTGTAGTCACACTTACATTTACTGTAGATTAATGTTGAGCACACTTAAGGTCATAGTTTTCTGCATAATCATTGATATAGTCCTAGCGTGCATGGCTATAAATCTGACATGATTGGGGGCATTAAAGTAGCAATGGTCGAAACTGTGGAGCTAAAATAAAAAACATGGTTCAGCCAGCGATGAACCTGAACCACACTGGAAATGAAAAGTAGTAGGTCATAGCAAGTCAAAAGGAACCATCAAGCATGGCGAATACTTGTACCAGTACCTAAATGCAACCATCTTTCAGTCTGAGAAGTTGCAAGCACGGGAACTAATCCATGACGCAATCATGCAACTAACCATCACTTAACCTGAAGGAGTGGTGTTGCTGGATGTATCAATGTGACCAAGCGCACAGTTTAATCCTGACAAATCCCTTTCGTTGTTTATGGTGGTTGGCCCGAAAGGAGAAGCTAGACTTTCTTTTGGGTGAGGAAAAAAAAGGAAGTCAACTGAGAGGATCTAAGATCAGGACGGTCTAAAGTGGTCGTAAGGCCAGTCTTAATGGAGAGTGTTATATCACATAGTTATCAAAAAGATTTTTTAAGAACCGTACCAATGAAGGGTCATGGTGATGACATTCATCTCTTATCCCATAACACTCTCCCCTTCTCTCTCATGCCATATCAGCAAATTTAATGTTTATGACACTCTCATTAAGACTAACCTAAATTTCGCTGCTGGTCCAAACCAAATGGAAGGTGCAGTAGAGCCAGAGATAGGATAGCATGTGTATGTGTGGCCAATATGTCAGTAACTGTGCTACTCCTGTTGTTCCGACGAAGGTGCGGCAGAATATACCCAGGGTTCCATCAAAAAGAAAAAAAAAGAATATACCCAGGGCGAAAGGGAGAGGGAAGGGGGCTAAAAGAATCACTCTTGTCAGTAAAACTTTATTGTTTATGGTCCTTGACACGGCATCAGTTGATTGGTTTGCCCTTAGAGCAAGTATGCTTTGCTACTTCCAACTGCTTCCAAATTCTTAAGTACGACGGTGCACAACGGTTTTTGGTTTTGGTAGAAAGCTGGCATGGCACGGTCGGGTAGAGTAGAAGATTGCAGTGTTGGTTAGAACAGCAATTCGTTGCCGTTAAGGGTGGCTCCGTACTCCAACGAGGGGAAATATATAGTGCAAATCACTAACTAGACGGAAATATACAAACTCAATTCAAAAGTTAATTAGAGTTGCACATATTTTGTTATTTTTGTATCTACTAAACTAAGAGGTATTTGCACTTGAAATCTAGTATGCATATTTATCCTCATCTTATCTATGCACATGTAAGTTTTCAGATTTTTTTTTAACTTTAAAATCAGTTTTTAAATTGAGTTTGCATTTTTCCAGCTAGCCAGTGGTTTGCACTACATATTTTCCCCTCCGACGAAGGTACCAGTGAGACAGTCTAGGCTTCGTTTCTTGGGGTCAAAACTTTATATTTGTTACATCAAAAAGAATCTTATTATTTAGGAGTACTAAATAAAATTTAATTATAAAATAAATTACATGCCCCTAGACTAATTTACGAGACGAATCTAATGAGGTTAATTAAGTCATGATTAGAAGACGGTTATTGTAGCATCAATTTAGCAAACATAGGTTAATTAAGCTCATTAGATTCATCTCGAAAATTAATATAAATTTAACAAAAAGGTTTTTTCATTAAATTGATTGTAATATTCGTAAATAATAAAATTTTCTTTGATGTGATAGTGCTAAATTTTAGAGGGAGAAACGAACTCACCCGCACCGAATTTCAGAGAGAGAGAGAGAGAGAATGAAGTGGTGGTGGACTGGTGGTGACCTTCTCCAGCTCGTCGTTTTCCCTATGAACCTTTGTGCAATAGCATAAGCTAATTGACAGGACTTTGTTGTCAAGTCAATTCACATCTTCTTTTGGAGTAGGAGCTAGTAGATCAAATTATAATTACAGAGGACAGCGATTGTTGCGTGTTAAAACGGGTTTACGTTGTTTTAAACGCTCGCATCATCAAGGACGAATAATGACAACAAAATACAAAACCTATGGAAATACTTTAGGCGAAAAAGACATTTATCCCAATTTCTGTTAAAAAGGAAGCATGTGCCTAATAAAGTACACAACACAACCCTGCTTATTCCCTTTTCAGTTTGATAATCCTCTGCATTATGGAGACAATGTCTCCTTCCCCATGAGACAAAAACCCAAGGATCCACGAACTAAAATATCAGGGCCCCATCCTTTGCCCTTAACTTTATTCTTTTTAGGATTGACTGTGGTCACATCCCGAGGAAAAGGAGAACATCTCTCAAGAACCCAAGAAGCATACACAAAAGCAATAAAACAAATCATTACTTCATATGCAAAAGAAAAACATCACTCATTAGAAAAGAGAGAGAAGGCTGGATTTATTTAATAATCATTTTGATTATGGTATTGTTTCTTTTTTTGAGCGCATTATGGTATTGTTTCAAGAGTCCGCTTATTTTGGTAGCATAATTCTTATCAATTTTTTATTTCTTACCTTTTATTGTTTGCCGAGGAATTTTGGTTTGTTTTATATATGCTTTTGCAACATCTTCGCAACATGTTTGATGGAATATAAACATTGTTATTAACACTGGGCTGCAGGTACATCTAATTGATGTCATCTCTTGTCCCCACGAATCATTATCCTCGGTGAGTACACACTCATCTTGTACAATCTTATCTTCCATTTGTTGACATTCATGCATTGGGTGCCTGTTACGTCAAACATCAAACAACTAGTAATTCAGAAAATAACTTCTATAAACAATGACATTGGGAAAATGACTGGGCTTTAATACAAAAATCGTGCAAAGGATGTAAACAAAGGAAAAATATTTCAAAATGCAAATCCACGTACTACGTATTCTGGGCACAGGGCATTTAGGGCGTAGGCGCACATCACAGAGAGGAAAGGACATAGCACAGGTGGAGGAGGTGCAGAGCCGTCAGAGTCAAAGCGTTCCCCGTTGCCCTCCTCCGGCTTGCTGCCACCAGCCCCTCTTCCGTGCCGTGCCGTGCCGTGCCGTTCCCCTCACTCGCAGGCAGACGCAGGCGCAGAGCTCCCTTTACTTTACTTACCACCCCCACCTCCCACCCTCCCCACGCGCCGCCGCCTCCGGATCGCGGCCTTCTCCGGCGAAACGTCCATCCATGCCCCGCCGCCGGTGACCTCCACCCACCATGGGCTGCGTGCACGGCCGCCCCGCCACCTCCAGCCCGGCCGCCGTCTCCGCCTCCCGCCGCCGGGACCACCCTTCCACTGCCGCGGCAGTTTCCCAGCCGCAGCAGGAGGGGGTCGCTTCCTCTGCCGCGCCGGCGGAGGCGGCGCCGGAGCAGGCGGCCGAGAAGCCAGAGAAGCCGGCGCAGGTCAAGCGGGAGCGGCGGTCGCGGTCGTCGCGCTCGGCCGCCGCCGCGGCGCACGCCGACGTCCGCCTCGGGAGCAGCTTCGCCAACAAGGCGCGAGGGGAGCAGATCGCCGCCGGCTGGCCCGCCTGGCTCTCCGCCGTCGCCGGCGAGGCCATTGACGGATGGACCCCGCGCCGGGCCGACTCATTCGAGAAGATCGATAAGGTGCGCCCGTCTCCTCCCCGGCTCCTCGGCCTCCTCCCCTGCTTCGTGATCCATGCCGCACATGCGCCGAGGCGAAAAATTGAATCTTTTTTTTTTTGCCCCTTTCTCTCCCAGATCGGCCAAGGCACGTACAGCAATGTGTACAAGGCGCGGGACTCGTTGAGCGGCAAGATCGTGGCGCTGAAGAAGGTGCGCTTCGACAACCTCGAGCCTGAGAGCGTGCGCTTCATGGCCCGCGAGATCCTTATACTCCGCCGCCTCGACCACCCCAATGTCGTCAAGCTCGACGGGCTGGTCACCTCGCGCATGTCCTGCAGCCTCTACCTTGTCTTCGATTACATGGTCCACGACCTAGCCGGCCTCGCTGCCAGCCCCGACATCAAGTTCACGCTGCCCCAGGTCAAGATCCCATTTTTGCTGAGACAGCATGGCAATTATGAAAAATGCGGCTAACAGAGGCTGATTGAGATGTTGTTATGTGCAGGTCAAGTGTTATGTGCATCAGTTGCTTTCCGGGCTGGAGCACTGCCACAACCGGGGGTGCTTCACCGCGACATCAAAGGGTCAAATCTGCTCTTGGATAACAACGGTGTGCTCAAGATTGCGGATTTCGGTCTGGCCTCGTTCTTCGACCCCAACCATAAACAGCCAATGACGAGTAGGGTGGTCACTCTCTGGTACCGGCCACCAGAGCTACTGTTGGGTGCCACGGATTATGGAGTTGGTGTCGACTTGTGGAGTGCCGGTTGTATACTTGCTGAGCTGCTGGCTGGAAAGCCAATTATGCCAGGACGGACTGAGGTTAGCTGGAGAATGCTTGACAGTTGCTCTTTATTGTATTTGGATACCTCCAGGCTACCAGGACACATTATTTATAGATTAATTTTAGTATGCCTGTGACCTTTTCATTACTAAGAGAATCCCACTTCTGTCTAGCTGTAAACCTGCTGATTATATGTTTTTATATCTTGGCAGACCTTTGAGTTCTCTAATTCTCATCCTAGATGTATAGGTTCTATAAATTTGATTAGTTGAAATTCTGCAGTAACTTGAACTATTCACTGGGATCTGAGGCAAGATGATTTTTCTGTCTTAACATGATAGATATATCTGTTCGTTGGATAGGTATACCTGATTCCTGTGAATAAAGGGACACACCAATCACTTATAAACATTGATCTGCTTTGAAAATGATACTTGGTGTACTTGACACCTTTGGTACATATGAAAACCCTGAATCCCATGACTTCTTACAGGTCTCAGCTTCTTAAACATTGTTCAGGCCAAGCAAATGATTTTAATTTTGTTTATTTTTGTTAGACATTTTGGTAATAGTCCTATGTGCAGTTTTAAAAAATGTATTCCTCCATGGCTTCTCTGATTATTGTATCTGCATATTTTAGGTGGAGCAGCTGCATAAAATTTTTAAATTATGTGGCTCCCCTACAGAAGAATATTGGAAAAAATCGAAGTTGCCTCATGCAACCATATTTAAGCCTCAACAGCCATACAAAAGGCGAATAGCAGATACATTCAAAGATTTCCCTCAATCAGCACTTCGACTGATTGAAACATTACTTGCAATTGATCCAGCTGATCGTTTAACAGCAACTTCTGCATTAAATAGTGATGTAAGTTTTCTTAGCTTTTTTATCATGCTTTCACTATATTTTCATGAATGAAACACATGATTTATTTGATGAAGTGATTATCTTTCTGTGCAACATTAGAAACAGCACATTGAATTAGCTGAAGATTTTTGTTCCCAAAGACAAAGAGTGAGCTGTAATATTCCAATTTTCCTTGTTGACCACTTTATTTTGTCAAATCAATTTTCATATAAGGTGCTATATAGCAGCTGGTTAACTGGTCAATGATCAATGTTTTGATGCAATTTAGAGAGTAAGAAAAGAGTTGTGCGAACTAAAGAAAAGTCCTTGGTAAAAATGTTCAGTGTTTCCAGAGAGCAATAATAGTTCAATGTTGGATATGAAAGTATATGACCCTGCTGTGACAGCTTGAAGTAGTGCTTATTGTTTGAACAACTTACTAACTCTTAAGCTTCCTTGATGCTAGAAAAAATAATTTGTTTTGACCAACAATATCTAAGCCTTTGTCCAAACAATTTTAATTAAGGGATCATATAGGAGCTTGTTAACTGGTTGATGCTCTATGTTAGTCCTTGGAAAAAAAGTTCCATATTTCCATAGATACTTATAGCTTTTTGAACATGAAAGCATATGACCCGTAACCGTAGCAAGTTGATGCTGCCTATTGTATTGATCAAGAAGACACTATTTGCTAGTTAACAATGTCTTAGCCTTTTATTTAGAAAATCCCAAACCCTGTTCAGTATATTGATAGGATACTCTCGTGCTTACGGGTCTATGTGGCGTGAGTCTTTTCTGTTCCGTGACCCCTTTTTGTCTTTCTTAATGCGATCATACACAGTTCTCTTGAGTATTCCAGTAAAAACATATGCGTCTGCAGTTTTGAGAGGGAAAGATCTATTCAAGTGCTTGGTTGAATCTAATCAATCTATGGGATTAGCTTATTTATGGCACCTTGTGCGTTTCTATTGTGAACACTTCTTGACAGAAGCAAGACTCTTATTTACTCTGTGAATGCAGTTCTTTACAACGGAGCCTTTTGCATGTGATCCATCTAGTCTGCCTCAGTATCCTCCGAGCAAAGAGATGGATGCAAAACGAAGAGATGAAGAAGCTAGACGGTATGTCACTCTATGACTCCTTACAAAGATCTACATTTAGTCCGTGTCTTCCTGGATGCTCTGCATTTGCACGGTGTGACTTTTTCATTCTTTCTCCGACAAAGTGAATGGTTTAATGTGGTCAAAGTAGAGCTTAGGCTTTAGAGTACATGAGCATTCTGAAAGCTACTGGAAGTGAACACTTTGCCTATTTTTATCCACCTTGAATGAGCAAAGTTAACGTTGATGACAGAAGAGCATTGTACAAAATCTTATTCAGTGTTTTTTTTTCGGTCCCAAAAGTAACTCTGGTGCACTGTAAGGGCATGTACTAAGTTATACTAAAGTGAAAGTCTTGGCTATCGTGCCAAGATTCCAGGATTTCTGGGAACTTGTTGAGAATAATGCTTAGACATCATCATGAAAGATGAAACACTGCTATGATGAGTCATGCAATAATGTCTCCCTACTTTTCTATTGTATCTTGTCTTTATCTTAGTAATTACCCCCCTAGATGCAAATTTATTATTTCATAATCTATTGTCTCGTGACTTTTTTGTGTGTTTGCTAATATATCTGTGCCTTCATACTGTAAAATATAATGTTTGGCTTATTCATTCTTTTTTCAACAGCTTGAGAGCTGCTGGTGGTAGAGCTAACGGTGATGCAACAAGGAAGACGAGGACACGGGATCGGCCTAGGGCTGCTCCAGCACCAGAGGCAAATGCTGAAATTCAAGCAAATATTGATGTATGTGGAATTAACCTTTCTTATTGATTCCAGTTGCTAGCTGTTTTCTTTTCAAAGGGTGTTAACATTTTGATTATCTTGCCCCCTTTTTTCTACAGAAGAGGAGACTAATAACGCATGCAAATGCGAAGAGCAAGAGTGAAAAGTTCCCTCCCCCACATCAGGACGGAGCGCTTGGATTTCCCTTGGGTTGCTCAAATCACATGGAACCTGCATTTGAGCCCCCAGATCCTTCTTCATTCAGCACTGTATTTCCTTATGAGAAAGGCGCCGTGCCTACATGGTCGGGACCATTGGTTGACTCTGCCACAGGCAACCAGAAACGTAAACATAAGTCTGGCCGCTCTGCAAAACAACCAGCAACTGCCTGTGCTAGATGATATTTCATGCCGTGGTTAGTGCAAAGAAGTTTTTTCAATACGAAGAATACTGGTGACGTTCTTGCAAATGGGGAGATTTAATTTGAAATGGCGGGCTACAACAATGAATTGTTTTTTTTTCTCGGATCCATTCTTGTACGGGTATTTTCCAAAATCAGTGTATAGACTGGAGAGGGAGCTCAATTAGTGAATTCTGTACATTAGGTTCTCTTTTCCATTTTATAAGCAGCTTATATGTCATGTTAGATTCAATTGAGTGAGTAATAGAACGGTTAGATCTTAGCCTGTCACTTTAAGACTGCAACTCATTCTTGTCTACATAGCTTATTCTCAATTAACTGGATTTTTTCCCCCTGGTATTTTATCAAGCAATTACATTTGATCGAGGCTGAAGATGAAGAAAATGAAATAAAATTATAAGCATATAATACATTCAGTATCATATTGTTCAGCATCATTGAACTGGTAACTTTTTTTTACAGTTTCTACAGCACAAGTGCTTTTAATGCGGTTTGATTCGCGGCCGAAGGTTGTATTTTCTGGTGTCGGACATTGTGATTGAATTTTCACCGATTCCTTCGAGCATGGCGCGGTTTTGTTGGGGTACGACGAAGTCTGGATCCACCTTGGTGTCCACTTCGTCCTGCAGCTCTTCGAAGATCCATGAGTAGTTGCTGAGGCTTCCATCACTCCCTGAGCTGTACAGGCCATACATCCGATCCCCTGGTTAAGAGAGGGTTAGAAAATAGGGTCAGATTTGTACTGGCATGTGAGAGATACACCAGCAGTTATGATTTCAAATGACAGTGAAAATATGAGGAAAAATATGTTAGCCAAGTTGGAAGAGATTGACTGCATTATCTGTGCAAGTTCTCACCACCACAGGCGTTGCCTTCAATTGCCCGTACTTTCTCTACCAATGTTTGGAGAAGGTTATGGTTCAGAACATCATAATCTCTGCAGCAAAGTGGGGAGTTTAATATCAAATGTCAGGAGATGCTTTTTTTTTTCAGATAAAATCCAGGCGATTCTGGCTATGTACTTGAATGTGAAGATGGAGTGCAGGATCTGAACCACTGCAGCGGCGAGGAACACCAATCTTAGCAGCAGCACCTTGGACAAGACCCAGAACTGACAGCTGAAGTCGTCAGCGCCCAGTTTGATTATGCCAATTTCTAGCATAATCGTGATGCAAAGGCCTAGCAAGAATCACATGAGCAGGCAACGACTATTTCAGAAACCAGAGTGCTTGTCTGAAGTCTGGATGACATTGAAAAAGGAAGTCTGAAGCTCACCGAAATAGAGCTGGCCCCTGATTGCAAAAGTCTGCTTGGCGCTGGTGAGCATGTAGATAAGGAACACGATGCAGCAGTAGAAGAAGAAGGCCTTGATGAACCGGGACTCCACGAGGATGGCGTTGTGGAGCACGTACAGCTTGTCCAATGCAGCGAATATGTTGGCTTGCTTCGCTCTGAATTCTTCCTGCATACAGCAAAATCGATACGCGTAAGCCTGTATACAAGAGCTACATAGGTGCCGCATTGGGAAAATTCTCTGGAAAAAGATTAGAAGAAGAAGAGAACCTGAGCTTCCAGAATGTAGTGAGAGTTCTGGATGAGATGGTCGTGAGCGTTGCGTATCTCTGCTTGCCGGGCCATTAGCTCCTGCTGCTGCTGCTGGCCGAAGTTGGCGAATTTTTGTATAGTTTCCCTGCGATTGTCCAAGCAATTAGCATCCTACACTGATTTTATCGACAAAAAAGTAGTTCTACTAATCATTCAGCCCTCGAATCATTAATCAGCAACAGAACACATCATCACCTGCTTTGCTCCAGTGCCTTTTCTGCGAAGATATGGAGATCATGCAGCCCTTCTATCGCCTTCTTCTGGCCATCCAAGAGCCGCGCCTGGTTCTCCAGCGACCTGTTCGCCACGCTCCCGATGTCGTCGGCGGTGCGCTGCAAGTCCCCCATCTTGGACGCCATGGCGTCTCCGACGGCCGTGATCCTCTCCTTCACGCCGGCAGCGTCCTCCTTGAGCTTCTCCATCCCGTCGCCGAGGCTCCGGTACGACTCCTCCGCCCGCTTCATGCCGGCGTCCATCGCGTCCCTCATCTCCTCCTGCCCGTCCTTGAGCTTCTCCTGCGCCTCCGCGATCTCCTTGGACTGCTCGGAGATGGCCTTGGACCGCTCCACAATGTGGCCGATCTGGTCGCCGACGAGCTTCGACGCGGCGGCGAGGTGATCGGTATCTTTGGCGATGTCTGACAGCGAGTCGCGAATCTTCTCCGATTCTTCCAGGAGGCGCTCTGATCTCTCCTCGATCACCTCCAGCTTCTCGTGCGCGGCTTTGGACGATTCTGACAAGTCGTTCACCACCCTCTCCGTGCTGCGCTTGAACGCCTCAGCCCTGTCAAACAAATCGTACGAATGAGGCTGCGATTGCAATGTGACAGGGGACATTGACACTAATTAATCAGAAATCAACAATTTGGTGATTGAGGCTTACTGCAGCTGATGGCAGAGGGTGTTGGTCTCGAGGAAGAACTCGAGGAAGATCTTGTGCTCGGAGTCAGTGAGTCGCTTGAGGCAATGCAGCATGGCGGAGCGCTCGTCGCAGTGTGGCAGCGGCGGCCGGCCGGAGTCCTCCTGGAAGCAGCTGCTGAGGTGCCACGCGAGCCTGGACTGCAGCTCCTTGTCGGCCATGATGTTGGCGCAGCTGGAGAAGAGGCGCCCGTACGCCGCGTTCCAGCAGGTGTCCGGCCCGGCGGCGATCCGGCGCTGCGCGTTCTCCATCAGCTTCGTGCCCCTGGGGTCCTTGGTACCGCCGTCGATGGAGAAGTCCGCGACCACGGTGGCGCCGTCCAGCTGCGGCGGCGTCGCTTTCTGTTTTGACGGCGAGGAGGAGAAGAGGCTCCAGGCCGTGGCGCTGGTTGCGGAGCACAGCAACAACATCAAGACCACGGCGAGACGAATCTCCATGGTTGTGGTTCTCCTCATCATTGTGCAGAGTGTTGGTATGCGTTCTGGAGATTTCCCACCTGTATTATCATCACCGGTGTCACCATGATCCGTGTTTCATTGGAGCAATGTCAATGCAATTATCTGAGTAGTGCGATACTAGACCGGACGAGCAAGTCTTAAAAAAGGATGACCAATGCCTGCTGAATTAGAAGCCCAAAGTTTTCAATGCTAACCAATCTAATGCTACAATCAATTAGCGCGGGATTACAACCCAGCAGATTGATGAATTGGCCTCCGATCAAAGAAAGGGAAGCAAGTAATAAAAGCAGGATTATATGTAAACTAAAGCATGCCCTCTGCATGAAACAAGAACACCGGTTAACAGCTTTAGTAATTAAGAATTTAAAGTTATTGACAGCTGGTGACGACATTAATCAGTTTTCAGTAAACAATTTACTGCATCTGTTCAGTTTCCCCTGCCATTTGTCGATCGGAACTGTAACGGGGAGCCAAATATATATAGCAGAGGAAATGTACTGTTGCCGTTCAGTTCGGCGCCACCGATCGGCGG
Organism: Chloris gayana; assembly: GCA_031894775.1. Taxonomy (NCBI): domain Eukaryota; kingdom Viridiplantae; phylum Streptophyta; class Magnoliopsida; order Poales; family Poaceae; genus Chloris; species Chloris gayana. The sequence goes on along the minus strand of JAUNZO010005137.1, from coordinate 44,989 downwards.
ACGGTGGCGCCTTTGTTACTGTTCCTGCGAATGAAGAACACTCTACCTCTAGAGTTTTTTTAGAGTTCTAGGATGCAACTATACCTCTCGACTCTCTTTGTTGGGTGAGGGGAGGAGGGGAGAAGAGAAAATCGGACTGGAGAACTGCGGAGGGAGGAAGGGAAGAGGGGCTTGCACGGACGGGGACGGGGTTATATATATAGCGGCTGATGATGTTGCTTCATCGCGGGTTAAGCGCGTGGCTTTGCGTTCCCGCCAAGAAGACGCGGCACGTCGGTTGGGTTAAGGCGGCGAGGCGCTTCGTTATACCCACGTATGAATGAGCGATTAAGGTGTGGCCAGCTTGTCAGAGACGCGGAAAACTTCCTTTTTCCCGTATTTTTCTGTATGTAAATAGAACTTATTCATTTTCTTAGTGAGAACTGAAAGTATCTGGCTAACTTACCGAAACGATCTGATGCAAATATAATGGCAGTTCGGTGGGTCTAATCAGGGCGGTAGTAAAGGTTCCATTTTTAAAAAGTTTTGAACCCGCAACTTTCCATTTTAGAAAGTTTTACAACAAACCTTGATCACAAAATTTGGAGGTAATCTTGATCACAGACTTTAGAGCAAAAGTTTTCCAGCATACTTTGAAAACAAACTTTGGAACTAAAGTTTTGGAGGAAACTTTTGTAACAAAAACTTTGGAACAAAAGTTGTGACCGAAAGGTCACTGCTGCGGTCGTGCAGCTGGGCTACGAGCACCGCTATGGCTGCGTGAAGGGAATGGCCTTGATTGGCCTGTCAGTCGGGGTCACTCTTTTAAAAACTCGCCGCTTAAGCAACTGTTCCAAAGTTCTGTGCTGACTAGGGCTGGACGTCTGGCTTGCAGCTCGCAAGCTAGCTCGACTCGCCTGCGGCTCCGCTCGGTGGACTTTCAAGCCGAGCCGCAAACATAAGCTCGATAGATTAACGAGCTAGCTCGAACTGGCAAGCCATACGAGTTTTACAAAGTCAAAGATCTAAAAATAAATCGAGCAAGAGTCATAATCTAGCCCACAAAAATTTGAATGAAGAGTCTAGAGGAAGTCAAACAACGATAGATCATATTCATATCATATGTATTCATAAGTTACGATGGTTTAGATAATGAGTCGTAGCGTCGAGCTTGTTGTTTCATCTATTTAATCTTTTAAAATTACTGTTAACATATCATTGATGACCTATTATGGTTCATTGCGTATTGTACCTTTCATTATCAATTTAGATGTATCTCTTAACGTTAAACATGTTATATTTTTAATTATTTCTATAAACAACAATATTATCTTCTTATATTATATTAATTCCTGACAGAGCTCGCGAGCTTAAACGAGCTGGCTCGAGCTCATATTAAGCCGAGCCGAGCCAGCCTTTGAGCTCAGTTTTAAATTCAAGCCAAGCTGAGCCAGCTTGGTCTCTTCAGGAGCTCGCTCGAGCCGAGCCGAGCCAAGCTGGCTCGGCATCCAGGCCTAGTGCTGACAGTTTGAACTACTACTGCTACTAGTACATTCCAAATATATTTATTCTCCGACATGGAAATTTCAGGACACAGCAGGGAAGGATTCTCTCAGTACAAGCCATTTGGCCGCACGACAATAGTTGATGAATGACTTCACTGCAGGTTTCCAGCCAAAAATCTTCGCAGCTTCCGTGCAGCGGTACAGAATCAAATATTACAACTTCATATCTCACAACATAGTGCGACACGCACCGGGCAATCCGGCATACACAATGTTATTACCAGAGAAGCTAACCTCTACTCGTGTCAATGTAAATGAAAAAACTGTATCAAAATGGCTCAGAGCTGATCTTGGTTCCCTGAATGTATCCTTTCCCAAAAGGCTGTTCCTCAGGTACCAGGTGTACTGTATCAGCTGTTACATCAACTGCCAAACCGTTCATCTGGTATCCTATGCTGCTTGGAGCTGAGGGGTAAGCTTGTCCAAATCCACAGGAAGATTGAGGCCTAAATTTATCAGACAATTTACCATTGTAGGGATGTCCTTCACCAGAGCTTCCTCTAGGGCCTGATCAATGTAGATTCGGTATTAGAAGAGTGCACACAAACAGATCCCCACAATGGTTCATTTACTTCCAAAATGGATTTCCAATTCCAAAGGGGGGTATCACAAAATTACATGATCCTGACAGTGCAGAAATCCAAACGAAGTTCATTTGTCTCACCTTCATATCATCTTTCTTCTGCCTTTTTATCACTTCTGAAGGCCATTCAGCGATGAGCTTTTGGAGTTCATCCTTGATGAGTGCTTTCTTCGGTTCAGGCAAATGCTACATGCATATTTTCATCAGGTGAAACTACTTTTTTAGAGGATTTTAGCATGAAGATTCAATAAAGTTCATGATGTCGCTAAAAAAGAAGTGTAGTCAACAAAACAGCGAAAATTGCAATATGTATTATTTAACAACAGAGAAATCGGACAATTCTGTTGATATGAAGCAATTCCCAGATTTCATATTAAAATATAAGTCCTATTGCAGTTAGCATTGTGTAACCAACCTTGTTAAGGAGTTTAATAATGGCAGCAGCATTTTCTGGCTTCCGTTCGAGCAGTAACCCCTGCAATAAATAATTCACAATGAATCTGAGATCAGAAACCTGAAGCATTGATCAACTACACCTATGTAGGTACCAAGAAAAAGGTGAGAGAGCTAACACAGATCCATGGATCCTGATGTAGTAGTAATATGACACGCTATGATAAATACTGCTTATTGCACTATTGCAACTAAAAATGACAGGTTGTTGAAAAGGAGAGACATAATTTGCCTGTTCGACTTCAAACAGGACTTAAAATACTAGAAATAGCAACACTACAGTTTACCACTGAAACATAATAATGTACATGCTAGGAACAGTTACCTTTGCACATGCAAAGCCTGTTGCAAGAGTATAATACTTGATAGACTTGCCTCTCAGGCTATTTATGCTCCAAATAGCTTGCGAGTCTCCTGCAGATGAAGAACTACATATGTCAACAAACTGTGCTTCATAGAGCAGAACCATGTCATCACTCCAAAAGACCAAAAGTGGAACATGGAACATAGATTTGACTGGCAGGCAGCAGAAAATGACTAAAGTAAGAAATACAGTGAGCCTATCAGCCATCAGCTATTGCTAGAGTTAAGATGAGCCACAAAGTTTATGGCATTGACTGCTGTTTAAGTATAGAGGCATGGAGGATAAAAAAAATACATGCACTGTAGGCTCTGCAGCTATTATAGCCTTAATATTTGGTGCATTTGGGAAAAGACTATATAGACTTATATTAGGGATTATGAAATATTTCATAAACAATAGACTTAAATTTTGACGACAGCACTGACCCCTATCATGCAAGTAAGGTAACTGCCTCAGAACTCAGATGCCATTCAAACTGAGCTATGAAGAATCAAACTGCTTACCAACTTTGGCAGCAAATTCCATCCAAATGTCAAATGCAGTACGATGCAGCTTGACACCAGCCTTAACAAATTGTTCAGCATATTTTGAGAGTAAAGCCCATCTATCAGCGTTATAGCAGATGCTGCATGAAGACGATAGACGTTAAATTATACAGGAATAAGCATAGCCTTACAAAGAAAAAAGAGCAAACCAAGAGAACTGCAATAGAACTAACCCCACCCCAAAAAAATTGGTTACCATCATATAGAATTCAAAGGATTAGATATGCCCCTCCATTCAGAAGGAACCCTTATCGACACCTAGTTAATATAACAGCCTACTAAAGTAACATTTCAGATACAGCCTTTTAGTCTCAAGCAAGTTGGAGTAGGCTAGGGATGAAACACACAGGAACCAACAAGAAAAGTCAAAATAAAGTGAAAAAAAAAAACACAGGACAGGAAAAGAGAAAATTCAGGAATGGTGCATATATAGTGAAATATAAAAGACACAATGGCACACTCAAATGCTAGAATGGATCTAATATATCAAAGATGCAACTATTTTGATTCTACATTTATCTTAATGAACAGATCTTGGTGTAAGGTGCCATATTATATAAAAACAATAGAGGAAACTACTGTATATACATGAGCAATAATGAAATACACATACCTGAAAACTATATCAGCAGTGCCTGGCTGCAATGGCAAATAATTTCTCCTAAGGACTCGCATGACGTTTTCCATTAGTTTAATATCATTGTGCTCTTTAGCATGTTGCTGCAAAAGGAGAAAATTATAACCAGATAGCTTGGAAAGTAGCGAGAGTTAATATAATTAAATACCAGTAGATAATGAGCAGAACCGATCGTTGGTGTTATTCCATAAATATTATGCTTACGTAAAGCCTTCAGCCCTGCATAGATGACAAAAGGTAAATTACAATTGGGGTAGGGGTCCTGGTTTCAGTTACAAACACTTTCAAAGGAAAATGGGACATCGTAAAAATAGAAATTGGCTCGGAGAAGTTTAATGTTTAGTTATGCAACGTAGGCAACTTGAAAAGTGAAAAGTCGTATGATGCTTCCAGCGATACATGAAAGTTATATCTTTATGTATTTCTTGTCTATTGCTTCCTAGCAAATGAGGCAATTACTCATTTCCTAATGTTGTTAAACAAATATATCATAGCACAACAAAGGGATGGCTTGCTATTTATTTTTTATTTCAATATAAACACACGATTCTTGTTAGCATTTGGGATGGAAGGAGCAGGGTCTATCCGAGTTCATCTAAAGTTGTATACCAGGAAAAAATGCAGCATTACAGAAAATAAAATGATTCGAGTGCATGCTCAATCAGCCAAGGTAAAAATATAAAAAACAATCTATTAGACCTTACATTGGTATCTTACCATAGTCAAGGGCGCCTACACGAGCACAAGCCTCGGTCACTTTCATACATAGATGGTCATTGAAATTTGCATTGATGCGAAGATTTGATAGTCTCTATACAAACAAAAAAAAATGTGCATATGCTCAGATACAATATTTTATATTATATAACATAATAAGCTGGCTTTATAGCAACCAAAGATACAATGAGCATAAGCACAGTCATCCATGGTACCACAAAGAAGCATTCCAAACACATGGAATACAAAGTTTAGGGCCTTACAAATACTCTTAGCTTCTGCAAAATCTCAAAAAGAAGTTTAATGTCCTCCTTATTGGAGCAGCTGCTGATCATTGACCACAACCATGCGTTGGGAGGCATAGTCTCAGCTTCAACAGATTTCAACATTTTTTGGTACTGCTCCTCTACAGCTTCGGTGACTAACAGTAGCAAATGGAAACATATTCAGAAAAAAAGAAAGAAAGAGGCAAATAAAAGTTAAGCAATCAATAGCTTGCTAAATACATACTATCATTCATTTCAAAAGATATACAAGTTTCAGTTAATTCAACGTAAATACAGCAGATTGAACTAGTTCATTTTTTTAACAAGTGAAAACTATTGATTTAATAAAATGTAACATAATAACACAGACAATATAACAAAAAAATCAACTTAAATGAGTTTAGCAGACCCACTGTGATATATAACCATATTGTAACCTTACATGAAAAAAGTTTAATACACAGAAGATTATTGGTGAGATGATACAGTTCATTTATGGTTATGGATTTATAGATAGTGTATGGTTGGCTCATATTTACAAGGGAAATCTTCAATCCTCATGCTGCTGCCTGCTATCTTAGTGCTGATAGGTTGCTACTCATATCACAGGATTACAGAATTCAAACGTGTCAAATTTTTTCCTTTGCATACAGTAACTTTAACTAATTTTGTTAATATTTACTTCAACACCTATTCAAGGTTCTCTGGGATATTTATAAGAAAACAAAAACATCATGAATATTAAAAAATGTAGTTAACCGGATATCTATACATTCATTTGCCAAAGATCAAGAAAATAAACAAGATGCTACAGCTTTGTTTAATAAAAGGGTCACAGGAATTAAAAGTGATGGAAAGAAGACCACGGTAAAAATAAATAAATAAATAAACCTGTAGGGTGATCAGTATCGCTAGCTTCTGTTGAGAAGTGAGCCGTTTCCAAATGATAGTGCACTGATCTTCCACTCCGTGGAGTCATTGTTGGCAATAGCATTTTACCTACAATTTTGTTTATACAATCTGATCAACACCAGATTATTTAATCAACAATACAGTTAACTGGTGCACAAAGAACTAAAGTTCACTGCAACAGTTAAAGGCCCCTTAACTGTGCTGTGTTCAATGTATTTGCAACAATTACCATCTTGAAGAAGATTAAATGCATTGTAACTATAACTCTCAAGATGAGTAGAAGTAACAAAAATGATAAACATAGAGTTGAATTCCTGCAATCGACACAGAGCTACAATTCTTGCAATTGGCAGATGTTATTGTGTGTGTGTGTGTGAATATCTGTTGCCAAATCATTAAAAAGTCCTAAGACTCTTCAGAAATACAAATTATGTGCTATGACTGTCAATGCAACTAAAGATGTAACTAGCCAATAGTCACTGAAACAATTCAGTAACATATCATCCAAGTGAACACACAGGGCTATGAATTGAATGCTGAGATCACTAGAGATGTCATACTAAGTGGCACGTTGTGTCAAACGTATATGGATGAGATAAAATAGTGGAGGACACAAAAGTAATGAAATGGAGAAAACTGTTACACTATCAAACAATTGAGTAGTCTCCCTCAGGTAAATACAGAATATATCTTCTATCAAATCCTCTCTGTGCTGCCTAATTATTAAGCACTAACAAATCGATCATAGTCAATGCCAAAACTAAAGTAAGATGTTTAACAAAAAGTCCGAGCAATCACCATTCCCCTAAACCCTTAAACCCTCATGAGGAATTGAGGATCCCACCCACCATTTGAAACTAGACCGAGAACAAGGAAAAAATTAGTTGATATAATGAAATTAGTGATCACGATGCCCTGGAGACCTAGCACCCACCCAACACGGCAAAAGATTCTGCGCACCCATCACCAGCTCGACCAAATGCCGCACCAGCCCAACCCTCAAGCCGCGCACCGGGATCACAACAACGAGCAGATAGGGAGTGACTCGAGATAAGAGAGCTCACCAGGAAACCGGAAGGCGGCGGAGGAGGATGAGAAGCCCGCGGTACGGGACGGGTAGGACGGCGCGGCGGGGGCGCCATCGGACAGGCGGGGCAGGACGGCGACCTCGGTGGTTGATGCGGATCCGGAGCCAATGCTGGGGAAAATGCCGGGGAGGCCGGGGGACGCGAGGATGCGGCGAGCGCGCGCGGCGGCGGTGAGCATGGCGGCGGCCGGAGCGGAGCAACAGCGCAAGACTGCGTGCGGGGAGGAAGCGAAGCGAGTTGGGCTGTGATCGAGGTGAACTAATGGGTTGGCCTCAATGGGCCGCATCATTTGATGGGCTGTTTTCGGTTAACAAAAGTAAACTGGGCCGTGTATTTTGACCAAAAGTTGGAAGAGGCCCAAGTATTTATTTTTTCTTAGAGAATGGAGAATGGAGAGAACATGAACGATTAGTGGTGGCAGTGTGATCATGCTAATTCCATGACCAAAAGAATCATTGTCTTATACATCACATACACAAATTACATCCCGAAAAGAGAAAATAAGCTCTACATGTCGCAGCACAGCTAGGAGGAGTAGGCTAGAGGGAGAAGAGCTTCCTGAGGTTCATGGGCGAGATGTACTTGGTGTCCCCGTCGACGATGTACTTTGCGAGCAGGACGTTTGCGGCCTCACTGGGGTGGTACGGGTCCCAGAAGACGTACTTGTCCCGGGCGTCACACATGCTGGAGGTGGGCCCGCACGGGACCAGGCCGTCGTAGGATCCGCCGTTGCCGCAGCAGGCCATGCTGGCAGTCTGGAAGCCGTACTTGGGGTAGTTGGTGATGAGCTCGAGCACGAGGTCGTAGACGTTGGCGAGGCAGAACCTGGCGCCGGCGAGGCTGCCGTTGAGCTCGGTGAGCAGGTCCCTGAGCCGCGCGTTGTACTGCTGCGCCAGCTGGTTGGGCAGCTTCACGCACTCGTCCTCCTCCACCCGGTTGATGGTCTTCTGGTACGGGATGCAGCCCAGCGGGCCCACGTTCGCCACCACGAACTTGCGCGCGTCAAGCGTGTACAGCCTCTGCGATTATTAATTGCCAGTTCAGAATCTGCCATTGTTGGAGTGATCTGAATGAAGCTACAAGAACTGACCGTGAGCTGGTCCCGGAGGTGGGAGATGAGGTCGTTGAGGAAGGCGTCGGGCGACTCGGAGACGCGCGTGCCCACGGAGAGCAGCGGCATGAGGTAGTTGTTGAGGAAGTCGTTGGATCCGATGGTGACGGAGAAGATGGCCTTCTTCCTCAGAAACACCCGGGCACGGTCCGCGCCGAGCAGGCCGTCCAGCTGCTTCCGGGTGACGTTGAAGTAGTCCACCTGCACGTCCATCCCGATGCGGTTCACGAACACCTTGCCGGTGCCGTTGAGGATGCCCGCGCCGCCCGACGCGTAGTTGACGCCGTTGAGGATGGCGCCGCCGGAGGCGTTGGGCGCGAGGAACGGCGGCGAGTAGTCCGCCTGGCCCAGCATCTCGCCGATGATGTCGGCGATGGTGCGCCCGTTGGTGAACCGGCCCGTGGGCATGCCGCCCGACGCCGCGAAGTCGATGCCGTTCGGGGTCATGTTGGCGCGCGACAGCGTCGGGATGAAGTTGTTGTTTCCGGCGTCCACCAGCGAGTCGCCGAAGATGAAGGACGCGCCGGACCGGAACTCGTCCTGCACCTGCTGCTGCTGCCCCTCGTCCTCACCGCCACCAAGATGATGACAGTCACCACCACCATTGGCACCGCCCGGCCCATGGTGGATTCCGTGCTTCGTTAATTCTCAGATAAGGATTCCCAAAAACAAGAGAGGAGAGGACAAAGCAGGAGAAAACTAGTGAGTGGCTGCAGGTACAGAAAGCACAGAGGCGACAGATATAGGAAACTGATGGAAGTTGGTGATCCCCACTGAACAGGGAATGAAGTCGGACACCGATTCAGCGGCAGATGCCTGAGATGACATTGGGAGAGTGCGCGCGCCGGTGTTTGGTTTGACGGTTGCGTCGCTAGAGATCTGAGGTGGTTAAGCGAACTCGAGTCTAGTCACTTGTCGCCGCTGTGACGTGTGCGGGGGACTCATAGTCAGCTCGGTTGATGTGCGAAAGTTTGAGTCCTGTCCAACGTGGCCGGGTGCTTTGCAGTAGGTGACTATTTAGGTGGCCGGAAATAACCGAACATCCTGGGGCCGATCCACTTCGTTTAGGTAAGTTCCTGCCTTTCATGGTACCTGTTTTCTTGGACAAGATAGGCTTTTGGTCGTTCTCTGTGATGATTTTGACTAACTGGACATGGATCATCTTCTTCTGTGTAATAACGCACAATTGACAAAAAAAAAAAAAATTGTTACTTGTCGAGATAATGGGCCGTGTTGCCATTACAGTTGCCGGTGGCCTGCTATCTGGGTTCCCAAATGGGCCCTTTTTTTAACTCTCGCCAGTCAGTCTCTAATAAGCACACTACCGGACAACTTGATTATACGCGGCAAAATTGCATAAACACACTACTGTACAACTTGATTACGTACAAAGCACTTGCACCACCACGATTCCAAAAAAAAAAAACATTTGCACCGTATGCATGCGCATGACAGGGACAGGCGTTGCTATCTCGGCAAGGTGATGCTAACGCTCATGTCGCAAGACGCCGACATCTCCGTGCCCACGGGCCGCACGTTGAAGTAGGCCGGCTGCCTGGGCTCCGGGAGCACCGTGCCCTCGCTGCTGCCCAGCATCTTCACCACCTCGTCCATGGCAGGCCGGTCGTCCGCGCTCTCCTGGACGCACAGGAGCGCCACGTGGACGCACCTCTCCATCATGAAGTGCTGCCAGCTGTCACTCCATAAGCAGCGAGCAACCAGCTCCTGCCATCGGTTGGCCCTCCACAGCAGCCAAGCCTGCAAGTGAGATCGAGATCGAGATGCATTTCTGACGATGGACCTGGGGCCAGCAGGTTGAATAAATAGTATCTCTAGCTACTGACGTACGTACGTATGCGATGAGCTTGTACAGCTTCCCGTCGAATCTGTATGAACCGGTGGTCATTGTCCCGCTTACGATTTCCAGGACCAGGACGCCGAAGCTGAACACGTCAGATTTGACCGAGCACACTCCATCGGAGGCGTACTCCGGAGCCTTGTAGCCACTGATGATCACGAAGAGAGAATAAAAGTCTAGTGATTAGTTAATTCTACAAGCAAATTCTACGAAGGAACCGTCGTCCCACCAGTTCGTTCTTACTGCGTGCCTACAATTCTTGTGGTGTTCGATTCCGCCACGTTGGAGCTGAATATCCTGGCCATCCCAAAGTCTGAAATCTTTGGGTTCATCTCGCTGTCCAGGAGGATGTTGCTCGCTTTGAGATCCCTGTGAACAACGCAGAGACGCGAGTGTATGTGTAGGTAGAGCAGCCCTTGAGATACCCCGTCGATTATGTTCAGGCGTTTCGGCCAGTTTAGTGACGCTCCGTTTTTGTTGTCTGCAAAATGCATGTAACGACGATATATGACTGTGTGTGAGGTCAATTTCAGAAAGAACATCAGATTCAGAGATCTAGATAAGTGATCTTAAAATTACCAAAGATGATGAGGTCCAGGCTTTTGTTTTGCATGTATTCGTAGACCAGGATCTTCTCGTGCTCCCCTTCTATACAGCACCCGAGAAGCCTCACTAGGTTCCTGTGCTGAAGCTTTGCTATGAGCTGGATTTCGTTTTTGAACTCAAGCAAACCTTGCAAGGAACATGGACCAAGTCTTTTCGCTGCTATCTCAAGCCCATCAGACAATCGACCCTGTAAAATTAAGGTTCAATAATGTCAACGGCTCAAACCCAAATATGATACTTCTGCCAATCAAAAGATAGCTAGTAGAAACAAAGACTTTTTACGACCTCCTTATTTTTCTTTTTATGTCGTTAGGACATGCTACTATGTTCCAAATTTATTGTTGTTGTTGATTTTTTTCGTTACTTTTGACCATTCGTATTATTCAAAAAAATTAGAAAATATGATATATTTTGTTTAAATGTGCTTCATCACTAAAGATTGAAATGCAACCTACAATCTACGTACTATTTTGAATAAAATGAATGACCAAACCTAACGAAAAACAGTCAGCAACGACAATAATTTTAGAACGGAGGGAGTATGATACCCTAGCACAACGACATGTTAAAAAAAATAATAAGAAGAAAGAAACAAATGGAGGGAGCACCTTGTAGACAGCACCGAAACCACCTTGCCCGAGTTTGTTTTCTGTGGAGAAGCCGTCTGTAGCAGCTTTCATCTGAGAGAAATCATAGAGCGAAAACCCAGAGTTCCCCTCTTCCATCCTCCATAGATTTATTACATTTTTCACCGCCACAGACAACCGTCGTAATTCCAACCGGGCGAGTTCTGACAAGGTGAAATAGAAGAGCGTTTCTTGTTGTTAATTAGCACATGTCTAAAGTATCTATATACGCAGCCAATAGCTAGGGAAGGGGGAAAAAATGAAGTCGTTGCATACCTTTTTTCTTCGTATTTTGATCCATCTGTGTAGAAGGAAGACAGCAACGAACAGCGATGTTAGGGCAGCTGCTATCGTCGCCCAGACCCAAGCCTTGCTCTCTAGTAGTACGTAAGTTCAGTGAAACAAATTAACCTCTAGGTCTGCATAATTCCTCAAAATATCTTTTTTTTAAAAAGATTACTCGAAGTAACAGTGGGGGAATATACAAACAATCTAGGTGAACGTACTTGTGGGCTTGTGTAGGTCGACCGACAACTTGGTGGTGACGTCGAAGAACGTATTATCACCCGACTCGTAGCGCACGGTGCACCGAGGACCAAGGATCCTCCCGCCGTACTGCCCGCTGGGAAATATTCGCCGGAGCTCCGTGGCCAGGTCATGGAGGCACGCCCGGCACCGCTCCGGCGGCATGTCTCTGGTGCACTGCATCAGGGCGTACACGTGCAGTCCCCGCTCCCTGAAGTAGGACCTCCCCGCGGCGTACCTGGCCGGCTCGCCGGCGGCGAACCCGACGACGGCCCTCACCAGCTCGTCGACGTGCCAGTCGAACCTGGGCCGGGCCGCGGCGGGCGAGACGAAGATGGTGCTGTTCCGGTTCTGCCTCGGCGCGTTGCCGTAACCGGAGAGGAAGTCCCGGGTGGAGAAGCGCGCCTGGTGCCGGTCGTAGTAGAGCGCCACGTCGCCGTCCTGCTGCGCGCACCCGAACACCTCGGCGCTGTACATGGCCTTGTGCAGGGTGTCGTTCACGTCCGCAGCGCACAGCTCGCCGGCGTAGTCTCCCCGGCACAGCGCCACGCCGTAGGCCGTGTCGGGCGCCGCCCCCACCGCGCCCACCGCCGAGCTGTTCGCCCTGGCGCCGGCCACGAGCAGCGCCGCGAGCGCGCGGAGGTTGGACCGGTAAGCGTCGCTCGTCTCGTTGGCCTTGCTGCAGAAGCTGCCCTGGAGTATGTCTTCCGCCGCCGCCGAATAAATCATCGTCATCAGGACGCCGGCGACGAGGACGATCAAGTAAGAGACCGGCAACATGATATTGCTGCTACACGTACGTTCTGTGATGGTAACTGGCTGGCCTGTACGCCTTTCAGCTCTCTTATAATCGATCGATCAACCACGCACGCACGTTGCTGTCGCGTGTCGCTCCCACTTTGATCGCAACCCACAACATCAACCTAGACTCAACGGATATAAAGTTGACCAAGATACTAGGTTGATAATTAAACCACACTCTCCCATTGGAACAAACCGTGGGTTTCGTAGCTACGACAAGTACGTTCCAAATGAAATTACAGAGTATATCTGCATGCATAGCTAGCGCACCAAATTGAAAATTGTAAATAGAAGAGTTGACCGAGAGAAACCTGTTCAACTGCAGGTCTGAAACAAGCCATGGGTCACTGTTATATGTTTGGTGTCCGTCAGCTGCAAGAAATTGCTGAGGAAAATATGTGCATATGGAATGGTGTGGTTTCGAAGGTGGTTCTTCCACGGTGCCATACGACACCAGTGGAATTTGACAATATCTATGGTTGACGCTGGAACTGAAAGAAATTCTATACTAGTACTTCAGACAGGAATCATGTGCAGTAAGTAATGAGTGACAATTCAAAGGTAGTTGCACAGTCAGAAGCTTAATTAATCTGGAGAATCTAAACACAAGCAGATAATCTGTCTACCATAGGTACAACTTACACAGTATCAGAAGCTTAATCCTCTGGAGAACAATAGTACCTCAATGGAAACTAGTGAGTGACAGTTTGAAGACAGTTAAGCTGTCTCTCCTACCTTAACTTTCATAATATGAATCATCTCCATGAAAAGATTATGATTGGATGCGTGTTTTGTACACGAACAGCAATGAGCAGAGGTGAACAAAAATTTATATAAAGATACAATGCTTGATCTATATGACATCCTCACTATTGATGCATGGAAGTTTGAATCCATGATGGCCTTGTCGATGGGAAGTAGGAAGAGATGGCTGTTGAATCAGCTTAAGAAGTGATTGGATTAACACAAGTGAGTTTCTTAGTATAGATCCTCCATTAGCTTTTGTTTCAGTTTCAGTCAGCTATAGATGCTCCCAATAGTTGCAGTTTATGATTTTATTTTGGGATTGATACTAGTGTACTAGCAACTTAATATATGGGTTTGACAACAAGGTGCCTCATACGGCTGCCTTTACGTACATTTCCTCTAGTAGATTATGATTTTGTACTATGTTTTCACAGGGAGACGCCCATAGCTCATTTGACAGTTTGTGGCAGAAGAAGCCTCGTTTCAGCAGAAGAAGGCTCGCTCAAGCAATACATCGGTTTTTAGTTTCACTGAGACTAGACTCTATGATCCTATCATTTTAAATTTATTGGCTGTGTAAAAATTTAATGAAATGGTACTGAATTGTGTATGTGCTTGAGATGATGCTTGAAGCCTATCAGATTATTGAATGTTGAATTGTGTATGTCAATGAGTTCAAAAATTCATGCTTGAAGCCTATCCTAATATTTGAATGTTGAACATTGAATTGTGTATGCTTGAATCCTATCAGATGATGCTTGAAGCCTATCATAATATCTGCATGAATTCAAAAATTGTTGGCTCCTGATGTTGTCATCTGATATTTACTACCGGTATAGAGCATTATGTTGATTCTATTATGAAATAATTCTGGACAGCCAAATAGGTTTTAGAAAATTCTAAGAATTCAATTCTATGTTAGCCAAACATCATTATTTGAATTGAATTCATCTGAAACTGATTCAATTCTGAAGAAATAATTTCCTTGAAATCAAATTCGGAGAAACAAACTCAATTCCGGGGTCCCAAACAGGCCCTTAAAGAATGAATTTAAAATTTTAATAATTTTGAAATTTTAAGTCTATTGTTGTTTCATTTTTTCTATATTTCATACATGACTTTGCAATTTGTAAATTTATATTTCATACATGACTTTGACATGACCGTGTATAGAATATAGTTTACGTCTGATGGTGTTACTAAGGTGACCGTGCAAAGAATTCAGCTTGATTCGTGTGTAGAATACAATTGTTGGGTGGTATATTGATATGTATGATTACTTTAAGACAGTGCTATATAGAACACATTAGCGGGTGGACTTAGATGGAACAATGATCAGACTGTAATTAAAAAATGTGCTCTATAGTCGTGTGCTTGGAGTTGGCCACAAAACTGCGGTAGGATAAAGAGCCTTCAACACATTTATTTTTCTGATATCACGCACTGATATGAAGTCGGGAAGCATTCTGAACTCTGTGATAGTGTTCTGCTGGTGGACTTGATACACCTTTCACGGAACAAGACAAACAAACCAAAGAAATAAACACTTTTTTGGTGGCTGGCGCAGTATCAAATCTATGCAGGTGCTTGCTAACATATGTTCAACAAAGAGTTGCAGATGATAAGGAACAAAATACCATTAGCTGCTTGCTTATTCCACTGGCAACGGTACGCGGACCGTTGGAACGAGCAAGAGGTCGGAGCGGCGGCGTGCGGTGATCCCCATCCCCTCCGTCATGTCCAGCTCGCCGGGCACCATCCCTTCCGGCAACTCCCAATCGAAGTGGTAAAGCAGAGACGCAAGCGGGAGCTCCATGCTGGCCAGACCAAACGCGATCCCGGGACAAATCCGCCTCCCGGCGCCGAACGGGATGAACTGGAAGTCCGTGCCTTTGAAGTCAACGCTGCTGCCCTCGAACCTCTCCGGCACGAACTCCTCCGGCGAGTCCCAGTGCGTCGGGTCCCTTCCGATGGCCCACGCGTTGACCACCACCATGGCGCCCACGGGCACGTCGAATCCGAGCACCTGGCACGGGCTGCCGCACTCCCGTGGCAGCAGCACCGGCGCCGGCGGGTGCAGCCGGAGCGCCTCTTTGATGACGAGGCGCAGGTAATGCAGATCGGCCAGGCTGTCCTCTGTTATGCTGCTCCGCTGCGCGCCAAGCACACGGCGGACCTCGTCTTGCGCCTTGCGCATCACTCTCGGGTTCCTCATCAGCTCCGCCATGATCCATAGGAGTGTGGTGGCCGCCGTCTCGCTGCTGCCCCCAAAGATATCCTGCAAGAGATTTGTAAATCGTAATCCCTTTGTAAAGCATTATGACTTATGAGGTAAAGAAAAGAAATTTCTTACGATGATGACTGCCTTGATGTTTTCAGTGGTGAGGGGCGGATCCAGCGCGTCGTCCCTCTGCACCCGCAGCAGCACGTCCAGCAGGTCCTCCTCGTCCTTGTCGGCGCATCTGTTGGCTTGGTGGTCCTGAATGATTGTTTCGATGAACGCCATCATGCCGTCGCGCTCGCGCTTCATCCTGCGCGGCATCCGGCTGACGAGCATCGCCAGGCGAGAGGAAGGGAACAGGTCCGGTAAACACTGCCCGGGCAGGACCTTGAGCCGCCGCTCCAGCAGCCGCAGGAACGTCTCCCGGCCCTTGAACCTGCTGCCGATGATGGCGCGCACCCCGAATCCGCCACGTACGCCGATATCATCTCGCTCAGGTTCACCGCCCGCTGCTGCCCCGGCCCCACGGAACGGAGCAGGCGGCGGACCTCCTCCTCGCGCAGTGACCTGAAGGACCGGACGCGCCGCGCGCTGAGCAGCTCGGCGTTGCAGATGCGGCGGAGCTGGCGCCACCCGTCGCCGTAGGGCGCGAAGACGAGGCCGAGGCTCTCCTCGCCGAACAGGACCTTGCCCGTCGGGGTGACAGGCCGGGACGCGAAGGCGGCGTCGTGGGTCCGCATGATCTCTCGCGCCGCGTCGGCTGAGGACGCCACCACGCAGGGGACCTCGCCGAGCCGGAGCAGCATCAGCGGGCCGTGCCGCCGCGCGAGGTCGCTCAGGGCGCGGTGAATTAACGCGCCGCTGAGGTGGTGGATGTGGCCGATTACCGGGAGCGCCCATGGCGACGGAGGGAGCCTGCTCCTGCCGGAATTTGCGCCCCTCCAACGGTGGAGGTACATAAATGATAAGATCATGAGCAGAGGGAGTAAGACAAGGTACAGCAGAAGGTCAGCCGCCATGGCGATCGATCTGCGATTTTTTCGACAATATGCTTGGCAGGGTGATCAGTAGAGGTAAGATAAGGTACAGCGGAAGGTCCCCCATGGCGATTTGTCTTCACTTAGCTATACAGATCAGAGTCAACATCAAAATTAGCGTGTTCTGCGTGTATTTAATTGACATATACTAGGTGCCATTGACAGTTCGAGATGATTGCCGCTGCAATGTGGCAATCATTGGTATTGGGGTAGCTTATGCATATACTCCCTCTGTTTCAAATTATAAGACGTTTTTGACTTTCGGACTTCATGTTTGATCGTTCGTCTTATTCAAAAAATTTGTGCAAATATTAATAATTTGATTATAATTTGTTTTATCATTAAAGATATTTTGTAAATGACTTATTTATTTGTATATTTGCACAAAAATTTTGAATAAGACGAGCGGTCAAATATAATCTCTAAAAATCAAAAAAATCTTATAATTTGAAACGGAGGAGTAGTATTTTCTTTCTCGCTCTCACTGCTCAGGAGCTTGACCACAGCGTCCATCGCCAGCCAATCCTCGGCGTCTTCCTAAGCGCACACAAACACCACCTAGCTAGCTAGGTGCTCTTCAGCGTCCCATGATTATGTGCACCGTCCCTCAAGCAAGGTTCAACTCGTGAACTGGTTCCATCTGCTGTCCTAAGTAGCTTGCGTCGATTTAATTTTAGGAAAGAAAGCGAGAATTTAGTTTCTACACTGATTTTACTACTATTATTTATTTAAAGTGATATTTTATGAATAAATATTCATGGAGCTCGAGATATATGTGTTGATACATATACGTGTTGATTTTACTATTATTATCTAGTTAAATTGACATTTTCTGGATAAGTATTCATGGAGCTCGAGACATATGTGTTGATACATATACGAGTTATAGTGAACTGCATTTTTAGCACTTATGGTGGTTGATAACGTTTGAAGAAAAAATGGATGCATATTGTTCATTTTTTTATTGACTGTTGATAATGTTTATGGGAAACCAACTCGAGAAGGGGTGTACACAACTCACGTGATATTATGAGGTTCATTGGTAATTTCTCTTGGAAAATTGGCAGCGGTGGGCTATCCAGTGGGTCGTAGTGGGTCAAGCCTCCGGTTCATTTGCTCTACAAGAATGATAAGGTGAAGGTGAAAATTAAGTTCATTTAAGAGGAGTTTTGGGGCAACTCACGGACCCAAAAACTACAAAACTCGCACCTGCACCCCCCCCCCCCCCAATGTTTGATGCACTTAAAGAACCTAATCTTATCATTTATGCCAATGGTGTGTAAATTTTATTAGTTTTACCTTATAATGTTTCGTTTGTGCACATATTTAAGATTTTGGTTTTCTTTTGTAGACTTGCTTAGATAATGATGATGAGTTAAAGGGTTTTGCTAGATTGGATAAAAAATGGTAATCATTAGTTTACAACGAAGTGCACAAACTAAATCTTTATATGGTAGAACGCTTTGAGGATTTGTCGACCTATGTAAGTAACCTTACTGGATAAATCTTCAGTATCTAAACAAAAGATTTAATTAATTTGAAATTGTAAGTGTAGTGTTTTTGCATTTTTATGGTATTTCATACCAGACTTTGCAATTTGGAAAATTACATCTTTAGTGATGTGTTTTACTATTGGATTGTCACAAAGCATAAAGAAACTAGAAATCTGAGTTAATATTTTTATCTTATGTTTTATTCTTACTAAGACTATATCTTAAACCCCCTACCTAACACAATTTGATGCACTTAAAGATCCTAATCTTATCATTTATGCCAACGTTGTGTAAATGACTTTTGCAATGGGGTGTTTTGATATCACTAAATCCACATGTGATCAAATTAGCACAATGATATGCAGATATTGGTGGAATCAGCAAGAAGGTAAACATAAGATACATTGGTTAACTTGGGAAAAAAATGATTTTGCCTAAGAGCTTGGGTGGATTGGGGTTCCGAGATATCTACGCTTTTAATAAAGTGATGTTCAAAACAAGGGTGGAGGTTGTTGACAACCCCGATTCATTATGTGCAAGGATCCTACAGGCTAAATATTACAGGGGAACTTCTTGTTTGGAGGCATGGCGGTGATCGAACATGGAATATACATGGAGGTGTTTTCTCCGAGGAATTGAGTTGTTAGATAAAAGGATAGTGTGGAGAGTGAGGAATAGTGAAAATCTGAATATATGGTTCCTTGGTTGCCGACTGATGGGACTAGGAGACTGATAAGTGATAACACCTTGGGGTGCTACTGTTCTTACCCAGCTGACTGAGCTGATTGGTCAGGGGTTACGGGATCATTGGATGGTGACCTTGTCAAAGATATTTCCTGGGAAGAGATTGGAGGATTATTCTTGCACTACCGGTTGACCAGGGAAGGGAGAATGTGATTGCCTTGCACTATGACAAACATGGGATGTTCTCGGTGAATAGTGCTTACAAGCTTTGTCAGGATGATATTATGCACAAAAGAGTTCGGGAGAGGTGCAACTGGGTCCAGTGGAGAGAGAGAGAGCAAGTGATGAGTTGTTGTGGAAGAGTGTGTGTGGGGCGGGGGTGAGATGTTTAAATGAAATCAAACACTTTTTGTGGAGAATGTCACATAATAGCCACCCATTGCGTGTTATTTGAAGCGGGGTCGTAAGAAGATTGATACTAAATGTGTGGTTAGCAATCGACTGGATGAGGATGGTGCACATCTATTCTTTAAGTGCAAGGGGGTGAAGCAAGTTTGCCGTGGGTTAGCGCCGGAGAATCATAGGGCCGCGTTGGCAGCCATGCAAAATCCAAAATAGGTGCTGAAACATATCCTAGATTTGGACATGGTTGTGCAAATGCGGATTGTGGTGATCCTTTGGTCTTGGCAGTCTGAGCAAAACAAAATTCAAGAAGAAAGGAGGGCGATGCAAAGCACCTTGTGGATGGGCTCGCTGCCCAGTGGCCAACACACATGGGTGCATCCGTGTCGACGGGGGTTCGAGCCCCTCATCCCGCACCTGGTCTCCTGAAGACCGTGCCATGGTGGCACTTCTCAAAAAAAAAAGGAGAGAGCTAGAGCAAAATGGGAGAAACCACTGGTGGAGGTTCTGAAGATCAATTGTGATGCGGCTTTCAACAGAGATGACGACTCAGGAGGATGGAGTTTATTGTTCGAGACTCTGATGGAGATGTGATCATTGTCCGACGAGGAAAACTTGAACATGTGCTCAACCCCTTCCAAACAGAAGTGGCGGTGTGCTTGCACAGGCTGTAGTGGAGATTGGAGCGGGACAAGTGATGATCGAAATTGATGCGCTAATGATGAAGTTGATTGTTTTGTCTCACCGGCAACAATTATCAAGTTCTGGTAATCTAGTCGAAGAGTTGAAGGATGCTTTAAGGTTGAATTTTCTTAGCTTTCTATGTTGTCTTGCTCCGCGTGAATGTAATGATGTAGCACAAGCTTTAGCTGCTTGTGGGTAGTGTTTCAGCCTCGGAGGATAATCCTTGTGGATATTCTCCTGTCTTGTTTTATGTATTTGGTAAACAGAGATTCGACAACACCCTAGTAATGAAAATATCTTTTCAATTCACAAAAATATTAAATTTTATTAGACTATGATCGCTCCCGGTCATCAGCCACATCCGCCACCTCGGCGGCGCGCTCCTGCACCGCGCCATCCGCTCTGTGGCGTCTGATTCCGCGATGCCCGGGGAAGGAGGCATTCACGTTCAGCTTGTATTAAACACCTACACCTGGAGGTGTCCACTTCCGGATCGGTCTTGACTGCTCCATCTTTCATGTTTTTCAGATTTTCAAATTCCATCAGATGGTAAATTGTGTTACGGATGATTTTTGCTGTGCTCCACAGACTCCCACCATCATCACTTTTTTTTTTTGAAACTCCCACCTTCATCAGTGACCTTGTTGCGAATAGTCCACCATTTTGACACGATAGTAACTGCTTTGTTTAGGTCCTTCGATGTGCTCCATCTTCCACATTATTAATGTGCATCATATGTTGTCGGGATCGACATATTTTGAATCGTTCCTGGAGTTGGTTGGGGTTCAACACTTGCCAATCAACCCTGGCGTGCTTGCAGAAGAAGAGGTGGCCGCAATCTTCATCGTATCTCCTGCAGACGGGGCATAAGTATTTGGTTTAGGAAGCTTCTACAGTGACCAACAATTAATGACAGATATTTTTTATCCACCATCAGTTATAAATAATAAAACATTACAAATCTCAAACTATGAAAGGAGTTAATTAAAGATGAAACATAAAAGTACTCGTTACAATATCTTCACATAGCACCTATCCAAGTGTTTTCATTTCATTTACTTTTTCAGAATTATTTTGTATTTTTGTTAACCTCAATACACTCTTATTTCATATGTAAGTTCCAAAATAACAAACATGTGGCTTGAGTAAGTGATGGCAGCAATAAATATATGCAAAAGTTCAAATAGTTACCATAAATCCGTAATGACAACAAAAGGATACAATGTACACACCTGGTTTTTTCTAAGAACTGTGTTTCCTATTTGATGTCACTCGGTGAGGAGTTATTGCTAAAACAATATTACACATAATCAGGCAATACTTTAGCTTTTGACTATTTATTGAATCTCAAACAGCATGAATCAATACTAGTCTGTAATGAATTAAATAATAGCTTTATTAATTACAATGTATATGAAATAAAAAATTATTGAAGTACAATATAACATAAAATTAGTAGTAAATAAAATGATCAAGATAGAATAAAGTCAATAAAATAATATATTTACATGTGAGGGACAACAAAGTGCAGACACCATTAGCGAGGCAAGGCCTGAGGATGCCCTCGGCCATGGATAACAGTGCTCGTGGGGATACCGAAAGGCAAAAGAACAAGAGACGTCATTGGGCAGGATGATACCGCTGTTGGCTCATACATATCTAAAACTAATGATGTGGTGTGTTTGAGGGTTTCCAAACGCAGTCAGGGATGCGAGAATACAACAATCATGCAAAGCGGCAATCAACATGTAACAATTTCTTCTACATGCAGCGGTCTCAGGGGAGCATCAACTGCAGGTCTACGAGGAGTAAGCGAAGTGAACGAAAGTGAGATAGACGTGGGTGAAAAGAAATGAAGGTTTTTGGGAGTAAAGGTTACCAAATGGATCGTGCTTCATGGGCCGACCCAAAGCACAGAACAAAGCACAACACGATCCGGCATGAGGCTTCTTGCCATGCTTGGACCGAAGCCTCGACGCAACAGGGCCTCACGGACAGCACGGCACGATCCATTTAAGTTTCGGATCCAATTTAATAACTTAAATCAGGTGTGCTCTAGTGGTTAGATTGATGCACTTGAGACTTGAAGTCCCATATTAGTCCCATGTTTGAACCCTGACACCCTATATTTTGCACAATTTTTATCCTATTTTGCATTAACGGGCTGATTTATTATGTGGGCTTCCATGCTCCTTGAGCTTGCACGATACGACCCAAAAATGAATGGGCCATGTTTTTTTTGTGCCCGGGCTATGCCGTGCCAGGCAGTTCATATGACCAGCTTTAGCCAGGAGTAAGAGGACCTCCTATACATAGACTAATCTACATATAACAAGGTCTAGACTAGTCCATTAACAGCTCATGAGCCAGTCTACAAATAAGATATGATTTTAATTTTTTTATGTTTTAATCACAGTTATTCATTAAAAGTTAAGTCATACTAGTATTTTAATTTAGATACAGGTTCAACATTTTGAAATTTACGTATCAATATTTCAAGACCATATGCCAACATACTTGGGAAACTAGGTCAACATTTTTGGAAAACGGTGTCAATATTTTTACAAAAAAATGTTGACTTTGTACATAAAAAATGTTGAAATAGTATGTGTGAAATGTTGATGAAAAAATATTAAAAATATTTATATTGGATCTTATTTTGTAGAATTCATTCTAAATAACACTTAGGTTCGAACGCATTCGAAAACGGATTCACGGTTCGAGAGAAAAATATGTAATAGTTTCTTTTTCTCTCACCTCCTACTATTCTGCAATCAAAAGCTGACACGTGGACTGATCTATCACTTGATTATATAAAACACTACGTTTAGGAAATTCAGGAAGTAAGGACAAGTACAAAGATGTGGTCTTATAGTCCCGCCTCATGCATGACACGTAATCTCGAGACGGTCTATTAGACCACTTCTACAACGGATAGTTATTTTAGTTGTCTTGTAGAAATTGATTTTTCCTAAATTTGAGGATGAGAAAAGGAATATTTATGAGTTGTATGACAACTACAACTTGTGCAATGGTGTGTAAGCCGTCTCATACTCCTAAATTCTAGCGCATGAGGTGGTTGCTTCGTGAAACAACCGTCTCTTTCTCTCACCTCCTCTCTCTTCCACGTCATCAAAAATCCTACGTGGCATTACATGAGACAGACTATGAGACTGCTGACGTGTAGTATTGTATCTGCCCTAAGACGCCTATGTGTGGACTGATCAATGGAAGTCAATCGGTAGAGTGACCTAATTGGCCCATGGACCCGAGAGCCTCCACAGCGCACCGGAGCTCGTTATGTTTTGTCTCCTCTCCCTCTCCCACTCCCACCCTCTCCGACTTGTATCGCGAAGTGATGTATCCGCCGTCGACATGGACACACGGCCGGAAAGCAACGTACGCAGCGGAGGCGAGGCCTTGTTCGAGAATGCGGGAAAACCAGTGTACGCGCTGGCGCAGTGCACCAGGGACAGGGCCCCCGAGGCCCCGAGCATCATCATCTAGGAGACGCGGTGACCTGTGAGCTCTGGTTTGGCGAGCACTGAGCCACTGACCAAGCTAATCAGTGGCATTCACGCTGTGTTTCTCGCGACACCAATATAGTAAGAGAACGCACATCATTGGCTCGTATGATTACTATTGCTGTAACACAGTGCTACAGCCTACAGAATTTGAACCTCTGAAGGGGAGCCTCTACCCGCGCTCCCAGACATCCTGCCTCGCCCGGATTTTTTTACGCCGTCCGATCTCCATCTGTGGCGGGTGCATGCGCTGGGTGTTTTGACTGCCACGGTGAAAAAACTCTCCGTGTACTGCTTGCTGCGTGTCGCTCGACGGCTCGACCGTCCAACGCGCCCCCATGCCGTTTCCTGCCCATGCCGTCGCTCGTCGCAGTTACTCCGGTGGTTGAGCCCGGTGAGATTTTTACCACCGTCTCCTCAGAGCTTCCTTCCTCTGCTAGATTGGTTTCGTCTCAGCTGTGTGCGGTGTTCCAGCTGCTCCCGTCCTTTCGGTTCGCTCGCTTTCTTTCAAGCTCTCTCCTTCCTTCGTGAGTGCTTTAATCTTTATACCTCTGATGGAGGGGAGCCTCTGGCTTGTTCCACCTTCTGCAGACGATCTTCCACCTTCCTCGTTGTTTTTTACCTGCTTGTTCTTTTTGGGTGGATCAGGTCTTATGATAGGGATCGCAGGCTCCTTCCATTGCCTTTCCTTTTTATGCTCTGATCTTTTTGTTGGGTCCATCCGTTCTTTTTAGTCTATTAGTTCTTTTTGGGTAGCTCAGCGTCTTGGGTCCCTTCTTCTTCTGAGGTCAGCTCCGTGGCCGCAAGATTTACCGTGTGTTTCTCTTTATGCTCCTTTTTCCCCGGCCAGCTCTCCAGGCGACGGATTCGTGTTTCCTTTTTTTATGCGCGTGTTGCTTTCGTTCCACCCCGCCTCCATTTAGCCTGCGTTCCCAGCTGCTTTCCCTCGTGCCGGATGTGGCCTTCTCGGGGATGCGCCTCGCCGCTGCTGCTCGCGTGCGCCGTGCCTTTCGCCGTCGCTGCGCAGCTTGCCGACGCCCGCTCGTTGCCTGCCTGGTGCCGCCCTTAGGATCTGCGGAGGGGCCATGGCATGGCCGCATCCCGAGCTCTGCGTCGTGGCGCCGGCCAGAGGTCCGGCGGACCGTCGAGCGCTGCCTCTGTTTGCTGGTCGTCGGATCCGGCCGTCTTCTGTGCCTTCTCGCTTTTCGCCATGTTTTCCCGTGGAAGCCCCTGTTGATTGTTCTTGCTCTTTCTTATTTTTCCGTGTTCCTTTGCTTCCAATCCTTGATTTTCGATGACCCCTACATTATTTCCGCAGGTTGATTCGTCCGTGCCCTCCGTTGGTGGCCAGGGAAGGGGTGTGCTGCCGATGGAGCCGTTTGGGTGAGGTATGTGCCTGGTCGTTTTCCTCCTTTGGTGATTACCGCTGCACATTACAGATCAGGCCCTGGTCTTACACATAAAAGATCATGTTGCACTTGTGCTTGTTCCTCCCATCGGCATTGTTGCAGACCAAGGGCTAGATAGGACGGGGTGCATAGCTGGATCGTTGGTTGGTCCATGTTGGATAGGCTTTTTCTTAAGATGCAGATATAGAGTAATCCTTTCCGTGAAACAGTAGGCCAGAGGTGCCCCTGTTAAGTAGTGGAATAGGCTAGAATAAAGGGATTTCAGGGTGCCATCATTTGGCCGCATACAGGGTGCTGATTTTCCGCAAGACAATCGCGGTGATTCCCCACCTTGTTACCATTTGGTTGAAGAGGTATTGAGATTGTTAAATAGACGCTGATAGGGAGGAGGTCCTTGTTGGCTGCTGCCTGCAAAGGTATTGACATCAGCCAGCGACAACGGATAAAGTCAGGGTGATTAGAGCCTTCCTTTGGTTTTCAACCAGGGATACAATTAGTGGTCTGTGCTGATTCTCACCATTCGTTCTTTTGGTTATTACCTAAAATATTTGGTTTCCGGCTCGGCTGAAACATCAGGAACAAAATGCCATATTAACGGATTTAGCAAACTGATGCAGTCTCAAAGCCTGGAACAAAGGATGTACTTCAGAGACATTTTTTTCCCCTTTTGATGCGGCAGTTACGGATTAGCTCATCTTTCCTCTGCAAAGGTCGTTACGCAGTATTAGTTTTGCCTTTAGGTTCAGAGTTGTGTGGTGGTTCTGTGGAACACATACAAAGAAATGTTCGTCTCCATGGATGCCTCAGTGATGATTGTTGACATTGCTTTTTGGGTCAGATCAGTTGATATTAGTGTGGGATGTATCTGAAAATAAAACTGCTAATCTGTTTAGTTTGTTTCTACGTCTGGGTAGTAATTTGAGCAGCAAACGACGTTGCGTTGCCCTGTTGGGTTGCTCTGTTACAATCTGGGCCAGTAAAGGATCTTGGGTTCAGTAGTATGATAGTTGTATGGAACACATACAAAGAAATGTTTGGCTCCATGGATGGCTCAGTGACGTCCATTGATTGTTGTCGTAGCTTTTTAGGTCAGTCCAGTTAATATAGGTGCAGGATGTGCCTGGAAAAAAAATAGGCTAAACTGTTTAGTTTGTTTCTACCTTTGGGTGGTAATTTGGCCAGATAATGACGCTGGATTGACCTGTTGGGTTGCTCTGTTACAATCTGAGTCAATAAAAGCTCCTGCCTTCTGTTATAATTTAGATGTCTTGCTAGGAAACAAAAGCTTAGCTGCGTAGTGTCCCTTGGATATATCTGCTCCCCGATTTACATGGCTTCTTCATATGTGTTTTTCCTCAAAGCATTAATTAAATTTTGGTTTGTTTGCCCATTCCCATTGTTAGGTTAACCAATCACAGATGCGGTTCCTTTGAGAGAATGTGTTAAATAGCAGGCTGACAGGGAGGGACCTTCCACATGATTTCTTTAAAAGAATAATATATATTTAGGTAGCTTGCAGTGGTGCTGTGCGGATGTCATAGGGATTATAGCTCCATCTATTTCTGCTTACATCTGTGCTCTTGCTTTTTATACAAAGCTTTGGGTGCTGGTTTCCTATAAATGTTCCCGTACTCTGACGCAAAATTTTTATTCCTATGATTTCCTATGAGTTTATTGTTACCTTTGCTCTCGAGACCCTCATGTCGCTTTGCCTGGCCCATGTGCGTTGTGCGTTTCCTTGTTGCTGTTCCCGTGTGTTGTACCCTGTAACCTGATGTGCTGATATTGTTCCCTTTCTTGTTATGCAGCCGGTTCTTTGGCATTGGTTCAGCCACATCCCCTCCTGTTGTTCATGGTATGCTGCTGGTCTCACCCTGCCTCTGGCCATGTTATGTGCTTATATTTGTGTGTCATTCATTCCTTGTTCGGTGTGTTCCCTGGTTATATTTTAATTATGTGTGGTGATGTCTGTTGCCTATGTTGCCTATTTAACATGGTTCCTCTTTCTTTCTCTTTTCATGCCTGTGCCCATTAGGTGTCTGCCTGTCCTCTGCTTGCCATTTGATTGCTTCTAGATGCTCGCTGTTCTTCACTGAACTTTAAGATTTGCCCTCTCTGTCCGGTGACCTTTATACCCTCTTCGCTTTGGGATGAGTCGTAGGAGTACGTGGTTTCCTTGCTCGGTTTTTTTTGTTGCCTTTGCTCCTTCGCTTGTTACATTTACACCTGCGGTTCTTAGGGAAGCCTGCTCCTCCTCCTTTGTTCACTCCAAAGCTCTCCTTCAAAGAGTCGGCAGAGAACCGGAAAAGGAGGAAGCTGAAGCTAGATACTGCCCGTTATGGAAGCCCGGGTTTTACTCTGTTGTTGCATGTTCATTTCTTTGGCTCGTGTTGCCCATCGTGTTCTGCCGGACTTTTTGAAAATCTTTGTTCCGCCCAAGGTCCCACCCAGGGCTGCACTCGTGACCTCTTCTTATGCTCATTTTACCCAGGAATACATTGATTACTTAAAAGGTTTGTATTTTTCTCTAGCCTGATTTCCATGTCCCCCGTTTTGGCTGCCCCTTTTGATGTTCCGCCCATTAATTTTGTTCGTTCTTTTTGCCCTCCTTTTTTTAGAGTCGTATGCTGGACGGTCGAACCATGGGGGTCCTGATTATAGGTGCGAGCATTGTGGTGCTATGTTTTGGTACTCCGAGCGAACCGAGGGGGTCCGGTGGTCGGGGTGGCCCGCGTCCATCTTATTCTAAGTGCTGCAAGGGTGGTAAAGTGTACATACCACCCTTTAGGGAGCCGCCGCCTTTTCTCAAGCAACTTTTGAATTTCCAGGGCGGTTCTCGGTGTAGGAAGTTTTTGCAGCACATTCGTCGATACAACTGCCTGTTCAACTTCATTTCGATGGGTGCTAAGATTGATCATGATATAAACAAGGGTGGTGGCAATTATGTTTTCAAAATCAATGGACAAACATATCATCGTATAGGCTCTTTGTTACCTCCCGAGGGTTCTTCGCCTAAGTTTGTTGAACCGTATGTCTATGACACCGAGAATGAGGTTGCTAATAGGCTTCGTGCATTAGACCAGACCGGGGACATAGTGGATGATCTAGACATTGAAATTGTAGAGGGGCTGCTTGAGATGTCTGGATGAATTCAATCCGTTGGCTCGGACTTTTAGAATGGCAAGGGATAGGCTTAGGGACTCGGCGATGAGGTTGTTGCTGTTAGGATTGTTGGGGCTCGAGAAGGTGATCCAATCCAGTATGATTTGCCCACTACTGATCAGCTTGCTTTTTTGGTGGTTGGTGATTATTCTCTTGACACATACAAACGTGATATAGTCGTCCGAGTGCAATGATCGTACCCTCCGTCGTATTTCCTCTCTTCATCCTGCTCCGATGGCTCTTCAATACCCATTGCTATTTCCTTATGGTGATCGTGGTTTCCAGGTTGGCATTCCATATATTGGTTCTGGTTCTAATAGGCCAAAACAAAGAAATAGGATGACCATGACGGACTATTTCCGTTACTCGGTTCCATTATAGGGAGGGCCAACCCAATCCATACCTATGTTGTGGGCGCCTTTCCATGCAGGCTAGAGTTGATGCTAGGGCGCAAATAGATGAGGATAAGCTCCAATGGATAGTTGATAATCAGCCTAAGCTACGCGTTGAGCATTTCCAGGGAATTGTAGACGCTGTTGCTGGTGGTGCCACCGATGGTGACGCTGTTGGCAAACGAACGTACCTACCTGCGAGTCATATTGGTGGTAGGCGATACATGCTACAGAATTTCCATGACGCTGTTGCTATAACTAGGGTTTATGGCCCTACCGACCTCTTCCCGACCTTCACCTGCAACTCAAAGTGGGCTGAAATCACGGCTGGTCTTAGGTATGAACCTGGCCAAAAACACACCGATAGGTCCGACCTTGTTGTTAGAGTTTACCACATGAAACTCAACGAGATGCTAGCTGAAATCAAAGATGGGACAACATTTGGTTCTATCGATGCAGGTGTGTCCTCGTCCTCTTATCAATGTCTTTGGTCACCGCCTAGGTTGCTGCACCATCTTTGTTCACTGTCCTTTCCTTCCCGCAGTCCTCCATACGGTGGAGTTCCGGAAACGGGGCCTTCCGCACGCACATATGCTCATATGGTTGCAGGCCGGCGTCCGGATGACGCCCGATCGCATAAATAGCTTTGTTTCTGCTGAGATCCCAGGACCCGGAGGTTGATCCTCTTGGGT
This sequence comes from Chloris gayana, assembly GCA_031894775.1. Classification (NCBI taxonomy): domain Eukaryota; kingdom Viridiplantae; phylum Streptophyta; class Magnoliopsida; order Poales; family Poaceae; genus Chloris; species Chloris gayana. Next base: position 15,906 of record JAUNZO010005137.1, on the reverse strand, counting down.
ATGCTCTTGTTGCCGAGCACATGATGCATGGGCCCTGTGGTCCCTACAATAAAAAGTGTTCCTGCATGAAAGACGGTGTCTGTTCAAAGGGCTTTCCAAAAGAATACAATGCTGAGACTAGGGTGGATGACCAGGGGTTTGTTATCTATAAACGCGAAAAACCGACCGGTATGTCAAAAAGGGTGGTGTTAATCTAGATAACAGGTGGGTGGTCCCTTATAATATGGCTTTGCTAAAAAATTCCAAGCCCACATAAACTTAGAAATATGTAACAAAGGCCACCTGCTTAAATATCTGTTCAAGTATGTTACGAAAGGTCCAGATTGTGCAAAGGTGTATCTTGAGCGTGTTCAAAAAGGCCAGGATGCTCCTCATGACGCCGAAACTAGGACCATCAATGAAGTCAAAGAATATCTGCTTTGTCGTTACATATGTGATCCGGATGCGTGCTTGGCGTGTTATAGGGTACGAGATTCATGTTCACCTCCCAGCTGTTGAGAGGATGCCTGTGCATTTACCGGGGAGAACTATGTTGCATATAGGGAGCATGCCGATTTAACACAGGTTGTTTGTGACGAACGCCTGAAAAAGAGCATGCTTACCGAGTGGTTCAGATTCAATGCAAGGGATCCTCGCGGGCATGATTTAACCTACTCGTGAATTCCCCATGAGGTTCACCTGGGAAGAGAAGGATAGGTATTGGAAACCGAGGGAGGTGGGTTTCAAAATAGGTCGTTTGTACTTCGTTCATCCTAGTGCTTGGTGAGCGTTATTTCTTACGCATGTTGCTTATGGTGGTTAAGGGTGCTACGAGTTATTCTGATTTAAAAACGTTTGACGGGAAAGAATATAGGACTTTTAAAGAGGCGTCGCTGCGCGTGGTCTGTTAGGTGATGATACTGAATGGATAAACGCTCCGAGCGAAGCTGCAACGTGGGGTTCTGGGTATCAGCTTAGACACTTATTTGTTACTATGCTTGCTCTTTGTGAAATTAAAGATGAGTACGCCCTATTTGAAACTGCCTGGCCTTTGCTGGGTGATGATATACAACGTCGTATGCAGCGTGGTTTAGGGAACCGGAACTTTGTTCTTGCTCCACACGAAATCAAGGACATGATCCTTGATGATATAGCGTTGTTGTTAAACAAACGAGGGCTTAGCATAACAAGCTACAACCTGCCTAGGAAGACTGAACGTGATACACCTTATCGTCGAAACCGCCTCATTGAGGAGGAGTTGTCCTATGATTTGCTTGAGCTAGAAACTCAGTCTACTTTGCTTCGTTCTCAGCTGAATTGTGAGCAGTCACGTGCTTTTCAGGAGATTGTTGCCTCTGTTTTTGATAAAACTCCTGGATTCTATTTTGTTGCTGGTTTTGGTGGGACTGGAAAGACTTTCCTTTGGAATGCTATCGTTTCTTTTGTGAGGTCCAAAGGGAAAATTGTTTTAACTGTTGCTTCTTCGGGTGTTGCTGCCTTGCTTTTGCCGGGCGGTAGGACTGCACATTCCAGGTTTAAGATTCCTATTTCTATTGATGACACATCCGTGTGTGAGGTTAAGCGTGGTTCGGATCTAGCTGAGTTGATTGTTGAAACATCGTTGATTATTTGGGATGAGGCTCTTATGACTCATAGGAAGTGTTTCGAGACTCTAGACGGATCACTTCGTGACATCATGCTCTCTAAGAACCCTAGGGCTAGGGACCTTATCTTTGGAGGCCAGGTTGTTGTTTTGGGCGGTGACTTACGCCAAATACTTCCGGTGATAGAGGGAGGTACCAGGGCTGAGATTGTAGATTCATCCATTACTAATTCTTTATTGTGGCGCCAGGTTAGGGTCCTTAAGCTTACTACAAATATGAGATTATCATCCCCGACATGGATCCTGTGCTCCAGGCTGAAATAGCATCGTTTAGTAGATGGGTGCTTGATCTTGGTGAGGGCAAACTTGCTGTGGAGTCTCGCTCCGATGATAGTGACCCTAGCTGGATAGATATCCCTTCCGATCTTTTGGTTCGGGAGGGTGATGATAAGATTGGCTGCATAGCTTCATGTGTTTACACGGATTTCTTGCGTAGCTTTGATAGCCCCTCTTATTTATGCAGGCGTGCTGTCCTGACGCCGACCAATGAGAGCGCCGACGCAGTTAATTCGTACATGTTAAATCTTGTTCCAGGTGAACAGAGAGAGTATTTGAGCTGCGACACCATTTCTAAAACCTCGGACACCACTGCCGATGCAGATTTATTGTACCCTGTTGAATTCTTGAATTCGCTCCGTTTCAATAGCTTTCCGCAGCACCGCCTTGTCCTTAAGAAGGGTGTCCCTATCATGTTGCTTCGTAACCTTTGCCAGCCTGAGGGTTTATGTAATGGGACTAGGCTTATAGTCACTAATCTTGCTTCTATGGTCATTGAGGCCATGATTATTACCGGGGCGAATGTTGGTTCGATCTGTTTACATACCTAGGATTGTTCTTGCGGCGGAGAAAACAAAGTTACCTTTTACTTTGCAGCGTAGGCAGTTTCCTGTTAAAGTTTGTTATGCTATGACTATAAATAAGAGCCAAGGGCAAACTTTGGATAGGGTCGGTGTTTACTTAAAGAAGCCTATATTTACCCATGGCCGGCTTTATGTTGCGGTGTCCGGAGTTACATCTAAGCAGGGTTTGAGTATTCCGATTGAAGAGGACGATGGTTCCTATGGTTCAAAGACCAGGAACATTGTCTACAAAGAGGTTTTTGCCTCTATTCCTTAGTCATACTTCCCCCTGTCACCCCCCCCCCCAATGTACGGCGTCCATATGGTGTGCAGCTTTCCTCATCCCCCCACCCACCCCAACACCCCTTGTTGATTCACCTTTTTCACCTCGGCTGCATTTTCTTTTTTGTCATTCTATCTTATGGTTTTTTTTGGTATGACATCTTTTATCTGCTCCTTTTTGTTCCGCAGCGTGTATATTCTCCTGCTATGCACTCGATTTTTATCTTCTTTTTGCAGATGGCTGAGGTTCCTCTTAGAGATTTGACCACTCACTTCAGGCACGGTTCTATTCAAGTGAGGGTCTCGCGTGTGTGGGAATTTCGTGGTGGTAGAGACGATGGGCAGCTGAGGCACATCGATCTTGTTCTCCTGGATTCGAAGTATCATGCCTTTTATGTGTCTCTCACACCTGCTGGTTCCTCTTCGCAGCTATTTTGTATTACAACAGTTTCTCTCTCTCCTCGGGCTTCTCCTATGTATGCCGAGATTGGTGCTGATGCTCTGGACCAGCACCGCTCTTCCGTGGTTGAGGGCAAGGTGTACAAACTCACACGCTTCAGGGTGATTGAGGCGAAAAATTTCTACAAGCCTGTTGATTCTCGGTTCATGATTGATATCACGGTGCACACAATCATCCAAGAGTGTCCTGATGTGCCGGTTGACTTCCCTATGTACACGTACAGGCTGACTCCCTTCTCTGCCCTGTCGGCGCTTGTTGGTGAGAACAGGCACTTCGTGGGTATGTACCGCTCTTACCGATCTGTCCCTACACCTGCTCTTTCCTTTAGAAGTGCTGATACATTGTTCCTTACCTTGATTGGTACGTTGTCTAGATATCATGGGAATGATAACCGAGGTTGGTGATCTTGAGCATGTCATCACCCAGAAGCAGATTGCGCCTGCACTTAGGCGGACCGTCACTCTCCGAGACGCTGAGTACAATCCTTACTCCTCCCTCGATTCTTTATGTTTTTGGCTACACTTTCTTGGTTGCCCCCCACCTTAGATTGAATCTGTCTCCCCTTCGCATGCTATGATTGGTGCCAGCAACTATGAGATGAAGCTGTATCTTTGGGGACATAGGGCCTCTGAATTTGATGCCGCTCACATTTGTGACCTAGGCCGTGAGAACCCGGTTGTGGCAATCTTCGTTGGTTTGCTTGTCAAAGCATTTAGAGGTTCGTTGTTTCTTATTATGATTACCTTCTTTACTCCGGTAAACACCATGCACAAGTGATACAATCCTCTTATTGCAGGTGATATGAACCTGAGTGGTAGCTCCGCAGCTCGCTGGTACCTCAATGCTAATGTTCCCGAGGTCCAAACCTTCCTCAACAGGTCCTCTGCGTTATGTTTACAACTGTTCTGTATTGTGATTTTTCGTGCTCCTTCTCGGAGCTCACATGTAATTCCTACGTTCCTCTTGCAGTTCACACCGTGGTTTCCATCCTGTTCTTGCCGCTCCTGCACCTGAGCTCCCAGCTTCGGTGCAGCCAGCTCCACGGGAACCTCAGTTCAAGACGCTTCGGAGATCACCGATAGAAGCCCATATGATTTCCCAGTTGCGTACACCTTTGCTTTGAGCCAGTTCTTTGCTATTTCCTTGTGGATCGTCTGATCACACACCTTTTTTCTCCATAATGTAGCCAGAAGGCTTCCGCTGCACAGTAACTATTTCAAGGGTGAATGCGCGGGCCACCTGGTACTTTGCCTCTTGCAATCGCTGCAACAAGGCGTGCTTCCCCGATGGATCAACCTACAAATGTGGTGGTTGCACCTGCACCAGCTACAAATTCAAGTATGCTCATATCCCCTATCATTTTGTTCTCCTGGGATTCCCTGGTACCTGCTCGAGTATATTTATACGTATGTTCTCCGCATACAGGTACAAAATCTGTTTGTTTGGAACTGATGGAACTGCTGAGGCTGAATTCGTCTTCTTTGGTGACCTTGGACAACGCCTTGTTGGAAAAGAAGTTAGGACTTTGATGAGGGCCTGTTCCACTGCTGATGCTATGCCAAGCCAGATTGCTGCTTTAGTATCTCAAAAATATCAGCTTACAGTGAATATCAGCTCTAGATCTTTCAAACGGATTGATCAGTCTTACCAGGTTAAATCTATCGATTGTTCCTATGGTAGGCAGTCTACCATCCCACAGGTTAGTTCCAGCCATCCGGCAGCACAACGGTCCTGTGTTCCTGCTAAGGGAACTTCGGAGGCGCCAAACTACGCTGCTCAGCTTCCGAGCTTGCCTGCCACTACGACTTCCTCTCCTACCGCTGATAAAGGTGCTTCGTCTTCACTGTTGATGGGCAGCCCTGGTAGATATGCGGATCAGGTTACTTTTTATCCACATTGTCTTTGTCGTCGCCTTTCAATGTTTGTCTCCTTGTTTATCTCCTTCAATTTTACGCATGCCAGGCTAAAGATTCAACCCCGCCACCCCAATCATCTCCGGCTAACCCACCGCCCCTCATCAAAGAGACACAGAAGTAAGTTCTGCCTCTGCTACTTGCATTTTGAGCTAATTTTTTATAAGCATTAGAGGATATCGCTTCAGTTCATTCAGATTGAAATTGGGTGGATTAATTAATTTGTAGGTTGGTGTTAGTTGCTGTCTGCTCCCTGCTTTTCAAATTTGCTTTCACTCGCCATGTTCATAGGTTTCCCTTGCTGCGTTGCGTATGGACCCAAAAAAATTCTTTGTATGCGTATGTATGCTTAATTGCTTATATACTGATAGTGAAAGCAGTCTTCTTTTGGATGACCTAAGAGTAGAGTCATATGTGGTGGACCGGTTGTGTTGGTGATGCAGGTAGCTCATACGGTATAGCATTTTGGATGACCTAAGAGTAGAATACTGTTGGGAAATAAATATATAGTTGTTTGCCTTCGCACAGTTTTTTGTTTGACTCTGCGTAGTTCTCCCTGATTGCCTTCTGTTGCGTATTTTTTTCCTTAACCTGCTCTCAAATGCAGGGATGGGGATAGGCCTAAAAGTTCAGTCAGCAAAACTCGCAAACGGCTCTTTAAGGAGGATTCCACTGCTTGTGACGTACGTGTCTTGGCTGGTTGTTATTTCAGTTTTCCCACTTTGTCCTTTCTAATTATAGCTTTCTTCGTTCCTCAGTCTGAAGATGAGGATGGCTCTATCCTAGCTGGTGACCTTGACCGGCCCGATGATGATACTAATCCCAGGTTATCTCGCTGCTTTGCGCTGCGGCCGATTGCATGCTCGTTTTTACACAGAACCTGTACCCTCATGTTAACTCTTCTCCTACTTTCAGCGCTTCTGCTATGGATCAGCCTGCTGCTCAAGGGACCAAACAAACTCAGGGATCTAAGAAGCCCAAGGAAGTTTAGGGTGCCGGGTAACTATTATTTCTGTGTTTCCTTGCCGTTGCATTGACCTATTGGTTTACTTCGGTCTGCCGTTTATCATTGTTCTTTCCTTCCTGCTACAGGTGGCCTGTGCCGTGGTCCTGTTCTTTTGTTGTGCATATATTTTGGTGCCTTCGTCTTCACCTAGAAGCAATGGCGGCCGAACCGCATGTTCCTGATGGGCTTCGTTTTGCCTACCTGATGCGTCCCTGTTAGTCTTGTGATGCTTACATTTGCCTACCTCATGCGTCCCTGTTAGTCTTGTGATGCTTGCATCAACGGAAGACCCCTATATATGGAAATGTGCGTTCTTGTAAATAGTCCGCCACTTAACCTACATTATGTATGCATGAACTTCCTAGCGTGTTCCGCACGGCTCCTCGTGCCTCTGCCTAGACTTGTGCTACAGCTCATACTTAAGCTGCTCAACTTGGCTTTATGTAAAGCTAAACTCCTTTCGTCTTGTTCATTCTTTTGTACTTCCGATAGTTGCTATTGCCTTTATACTTACTTGCTGCTTCGGGCAACCGTTATTACGTCTTCGGTGCGATTCGTCTACTAGCGCCTGCCATGGTCAAAGGCAATAGGTAATTACGTTGGTGCCAGTTTATTGGATCACCCTTCCATGTGCGACAGCGTTATGTGCCACCTATCTAGATACACGTATCAATTGTTCATAGGCCTCTTCTGTTTGGGTGGGCTCTTATTTGCACCTCCCTTTGCTGTGCCGGCCATAGGTGGTATTGTACGTGCCACACGTTGCTCGATGTTTCCTCCGTGCATACAGAATGCCTTTGTACCATGCTTTTACTTTTCCCTCACCTATCCCCTCCTCCACCTACTCCCCTGTTCCAGCATCTCTTACACTGCAACACTATGACTACGATATCTTTTACCTGCTCTCTCCTCTTCACCCCAAACAGGCCTACCTCGGGGTGAGATCCAGCTCCATGGCTATGAACAACCAAGGTCCACCTGGTGTCCTTACGGCTGCTTTTGTGCCTGATGATTTCCTTCCTAAGGTAGCCTCCGTCAATTTTCCCTACATGCATCATTCTCTTTGTATCATCAATCATTTTCCCAGCTCTTTTTTCACTTATCAGCTTTGCTCCTGTTCTAGGCTCCGGCAACTGTGTATGTGAGCCGCAAGCAGCTGTTAAAAGAGGCTCTAGCTAAGCTTCTCCAGCAGCACTACCAGGAAGATGTGGATCATGGCACCGATGGTCTTATCATCTGCAGGCTAACCATTGGGTTACCACCCTATGCTCTATGTGCTGAGCCATCTAAAAAGTTTTTTCCAGTGTTGTTGATACTAATCGTGATGACTCTGTGGAAAAGGCGTGTGAAGCTGCCCTTGCACATTTGGAAAGAAATGGCCTCATCACCATCAACGATTTCAACCACATGAAAAAGAGAGATCTGCTCCGCGCGACCACGTTTGCTAATCTCTTGGAAGAAAAAATCCTACCCCTCCAAGACGCAGTTGCTACATTTGGTGTCCTGCAGCAAGACCTCCTAGCACAAATCTGTGACATTTGTGCTGCTTTGCCGGCCCGTTTCTCAGTCCTCGCTGCAAATCTCCAGGCATCTAGTGGTCCTCAGTTTGGCAATGTCTCCTACATTGGTCCAACTCCACCTGAAACTGATGACCAGAAAATAGGGGCGTCCCTTGTTTCTCTGTACGACCGTGTTAAGAACTTCTGATTGTGTCCACTCATCTAAGCTCAGCCGCCTCAGGCCTTTTGTTTATGTATTATATTTTGTTATGAGTCTATGCCTATGTGTGTAAACTCAGGTCCTAATCTATGTACCATATTTTGTTCCAGAAGCAACAGTTAGCTATATTATGTCCCTAGGGAATACCTTTTCCATTTCCATCTTATGTATGATGCTCTATATTGTGTCCATGGTTCATTGATTTTCTAGCAGATGAATTTGTATGCAGAAATGCTGTTGTGTTTCCGTTGTTACGTAGAGGCACGTCAACCTTCCATTATTACTCAGATTCCCTTCTCTTTATGACGGTGACTTTATCCCTTCTTTCCACATGATGAGTTTAATCAACTTAAGATCCTATTAATTTATTATTCAGATTGTCTTCTTCGGGTCAGCAAACCAAGATTCTTTAATTGAGCTCAGCATCCCCTCTATCACCGTGGTTCTTGTTGCAACTTTTAACAAGCGGCGCGCGTGAGCGCGCTGCCCTTCCACTAGTATACTTCCAATGGGACCTTAATAAATACTACTGAGAGAACAGAACAGTACCGATCTTGATCTTAGACTCTGTATGTAGCTAACTGAACGCAGATCGATCGCGATGGCTGACGACCTTCCGCTGTACCTCCTCCTTCTTCCTGTGCTCGTCGTCTTGCCATTGCTTTACCTGCGCCGCCGTTCAAATCACAGCGCCACAAGGCTCCCTCCGTCGCCATGGTCGCTCCCGGTGATCGGCCACATCCACCACCTCGGCGGCGCGCTCCCGCACCGCGCCATGCGCGACCTCGCGCTTCGGCACGGCCCGCTGATGCTGCTCCGGCTCGGCGAGGTCCCCTGCGTGGTGGCCTCGTCGGCCGACGCGGCCCGCGAGATCATGCGGACCCACGACCTCGTCTTCGCGTCGCGGCCCATCGGCCCCATCGGCAAGATCATGCTCGGCGGCGACGACCCCTCCTACGGCATCGTGTCCGCGCCCTACGGCGAGGGGTGGCGCCAGCTCCGCCGGATCTGCAACGTCGAGCTCTTGAGCGCGCGCCGCGTGCGGTCGTTCAAACCGGTGCGCGAGGACGAGGTCCGCCGGCTCATCCGCTCCGTGGCGTCTTGTGATGCCGCGACGCCGCCGGTGAACCTGAGCAAGATGGTGTCGGCGTACGTGGCGGACGCGGGGGTGCGCGCCATCATCGGCAGCCGGTTCCGGGACAGGGAGACGTTCCTGCGATTGCTGGAGCGGCGGCTCAAGATCATGCCCGGGCAGAGCTTGCCGGACCTGTTCCCCTCGTCGCGCCTGGCCATGCTGCTCAGCCCGATGCCGCGCAGGGTAAAGCGCGAGCGCGACGGCATGATGGCGTTCATCGACACCATCATCCAGGAGCACCAGGCCCACCGACGCGCCGCCGACGACGAGGACCTGCTGGACGTGCTGTTGCGGGTGCAGAGCGAGGGCGCGCTGGATCCGCCGCTCACCACTGACAACATCAAGGCCCTCATCGTCGTAAGATTTACTATTCCTTCTCTTCTCTCTCTGCATTGATGACATCATTTGCGATGTGATTGCTCCAGGATATCTTTGGGGGCAGCAGCGAGACGGCGGCCACCACACTCCTATGGATCATGGCGGAGCTGATGAGGAACCCGAGAGTGATGCGCAAGGCTCAAGACGAGGTCCGCCGCGTCGTCGGCGCGCAGGAGAACCACGCCGTCACCGAGGAGAGCCTGGCCGATCTGCATTACCTGCGCCTCGTCATCAAGGAGACCCTGAGGATTCACACTCCGGTGCCATTGCTGATCCCACGGGAGTGCGGCAGCCCGTGCCAGGTGCTCGGATTCGACGTGCCCGTGGGCGCCATGGTGGTGGTCAACGCGTGGGCCATCGGAAGGGACCCGGCCTACTGGGACTCGCCGGATGAGTTCGTGCCGGAGAGGTTCGAGGGCAGCAGCGTTGACTTCAAAGGCACGGATTTCCAGTTCATCCCGTTCGGCGCCGGGAGGCGGATTTGTCCCGGGATCGCGTTTGGTCTCGCCAACCTGGAGCTGCCGCTTGCCTCTCTGCTTCACCACTTCGATTGGGAGCTGCCGGACGGGATGGCGCCCGGTGACCTGGACATGACGGAGGCGATGGGGATCACCACTCGCCGCCGCTCTGAGCTCTTGCTCGTCCCTACCGTCCGCGTGCCGCCTCCGCTAGTGGAATAGTACTAGTTTAGAGTTTAGTGGCTGCTCCTTGAGATCTGTACCAGTGACTTATTGAACACTAGGCACGTGCAGAATCACGTTGTTAGGATTCTGTTGTCTGAAACTACCATCAAGCAGACGGACAGGATTAGCTTGTTACTAGTTCACTTTGACGTTCACGAGTAGAAGTAGAACCACCGTTTTGAGCTGAGGAATACCAGCAAAGAGAGATGCGCTGGTTAGTTGGTTGTGCTTCAACTTGTGTATGAACTTGAACGATCTGACAAACTGACGAATACCACGACCTCGCCTTCGCGACGCCCGTCAGCCGCACGGGCAAGATCCTGCTCGGCGAGGGCAGCGCCGGATCTGCTCAGTTCGCGGCGGGTCATGTCGTTCAGGGCCGTGCGGGAGGAGGAGGTCCGCCGCCTGCTCCAGTCCGTGGCTTCGCCGGGGACGAAGCAGGTGGTGAACCTGAGCCGGATGATCTCCGTGTACGTGGCGGAGGCGTCTGTGCGCGCGGTGATCGGCAGCAGGGTGAGGGACACGTTACTGCGGCTGATGGAGCGGCGGGTCAATATCTTCCCGTCCTCGACATTGGCGAGCGCCGGAACATGATGGCGTCCATCGACACCGTCATTCGTGAGCACCAAGAACACAAATGCGCTGCTCAGGGTACACCATCATCGTAGGATTGCTCTTCAACGGAACAACAAGACATTCGTGTGCTAATTATTTGAGCAGATCTTGTAATTTTTGTGATGACTATTCATTCCTGTATGCTACAAAACTCGCGGCAAGCAGCGCGTCGTCAGCCTGCGGTGGGCCATGGTGGAGCCCAAGAGTGATGCGCAAGGCCCAGGACGAGGTCTTCCACGGGCATGACGTCGTCACTCGTCACTGAAGACAGGCCTGCGCGATCGTCTCCGTTACCTGCCACTCGTAATCAAGGAAACCCTCCGTCTCCACCCACCGGCGCCGCTGCTGATGACACGGGAGTGCTGCCAGGTGCTTCGACGTCCCTGTGGGGGCCACGAACGCGTGGGCCATCGGCAGGGACCCGGCGTGTGCTGGGACGCGCCGGCCGGAACAGTTCGTGCCGGACCGGTTCGAGAACAGCGGCGTGGATTTCAGTTTCAGAGGGGCGGACTTTCCACTTCATCCCGTTTGGGCTGGCCAACATGGAACTGGCCCTCACTGCTCGATTGGGAGTTGCCGGGTGAGGTGGACGTGACGGAGGCGCCCGGGTTTGCCATCCGCCGGCGCACCGACCTCCGGCTCGTCCCGGCGGTCCGGGTACCGTTGTTGCCAGGGGAATAGACTCCTACTAAGATCTGGACAAGCGTGCCTTGCTTGGCCGTACCTAAACACGTGCATAAATCACGTTGTTATGCTTTGATCCAAGCTGTTGTCTCAATTCTCAAAGTAGTACTACATGTCCGTCACTGTCTAAAACTCCACGTGCTTAATTGCATATTAAATATCTTTTCTTGGGAATGGAAAATAATTTTACGTGTTCTAGAAAACGTTCACGTCATCCCTTTCAAAAAAAAAAAAAAACGTTCACATCAGCTGCAAGACACCCAAAAGAATGACACGAGACAGCAAGTATTATACTACTTAATTTACAAGTTTTTTTATTCATCATGCACGGATACATGAGTTTTTTTTCCTGTTACAGACAGGTACACACACCACACATACAATACATTACACTTAGCGATGGGTGATTATAGGTTCACCATCATCGATTACACACTTACTACACGATTAATTACACACTATAAGGATGATCATGCATATTCGGGATAAAATAAGGAGGATGGGAAAATATACGGTGGGCAGAAATAAAAATTCAACTCGCGGGCAGGAAATTAAGGGAATGTAGATATTGGGCACGGGTGTTGAGGCAGCAGTGACGTCCCTCTCGCTTGCTGACGGCCTCCACCTGTCGCATGCCCTGCGTCACATGTAAAGCATGCAAGTCAGTCATGAGTATAGATTTACGCACAAGCCACAGAAGAAACTAGCTCGATCTTGCGGTAATTCCGCCTAGCTTGTTAATTACCTGTCCAAGCAGAGGCAGAGCTACTCCATCATCAAACTGTCCCGCATTTGCGCGACGGCCTTCATCAGTTCGTCAGAGATGGAGAACATGACGTCGCCGCCACGGTTGTTGCTGCTGCTGCTGCTTCCAGCGGCAGCGGCGCTGGTGGAACCAAGGTAACTGAACTCGTCCATCACCGGCCTGGCAACAGCGGATGATGAGGAACCATGATAGTTGAAGTCGCCGATCACCGGCCTGGCAACAGCGGCTGAGAAACTGGTGGAACCATGATAGTTGAAGTCGTCGATCGCCGGCCTGGCAACAGCAGCCGATGAACTGGTGGAACCATGATAGCTGAAGTCGCCGATCACCGGCCTGGCAACAGCGGATGATGAGGAACAGTTGAAGTCGCCGATCACCGGCCTGGCAACAACGGCCGAGGAACTGGTGGAACCATGATAGCTGAAGTCGCTGATCAGCGGCCTGGCAACAGCGGCCGAGGAACTGGTGGAACCATGATAGCTGAAGTCGCCCATCGCCGGCCTGGCAACAGCGGCCGAGTAACTGGTGGAACCATGATAGTTGAAGTTGTCCATCGCCGGCCTGGCAACAGCGGCCGAGTAACTGGTGGAACCATGATAGTTGAAGTTGCCGATCACCGGCCTGGCAACAACAGCCGATGAACTGGTGGAACCATGATAGTTGAAGTTGCCGATCAGCGGCTGGACCGAAGAATTGGTGGAACCATGATAGGTGAAGTCGCCGATCATCGGCTGGGCCGAAGAACTGGTGTTGAAGTCGCCGATCATCGGCTGGGCTGAAGAACTGGTGTTGAAGTCGCCGATCATCGGCTGGGCCACAGCGGCCGAGGAACCGGTGGAATGATTGAAGTTGCCGATTAGCGGCGGCGTAGCAGAAGCGGCCGACGAACCGGTGGAATGATTGAAGTCGCCGATCATCAGCGGCGTGGCAGCAGCGACCGACGAACCGGTGGAATGATTGAAGTCGCCGATCAGCGGCGTGGCAGCAGCGGCCGGTCCTGACGACGAGGAAGAAGACGAAGACGCGCCCTGCTCATCGCCTCCATTCGTCAGGGGAATCATGTCCCCCGCCCTGGTTTGCATCACCATGCCAGGCCTAGGAAGAAAAGTGGCCGGGGCCGCGTCCACGACACGTGCCCTGCGGCGCAGGCGCGGCGGCGGCCGCTGCGACCGATTCGGCGGCGGCGCGGGCGGCAGCTCCTCCGCCGGCTCCTCGAACAGCACGACGTCGTCCTCGCGGCGGCGCTGCCAGGGAAGTGCGCGAAGAAGCAGATCCTGCGCGGGCAGTGGATGCCGGCGTCGCACATGCGGGTGCGGAACCGGTGCGGGTGCAGCCACAGCTCGAAGACGCCGTGCGCGTAGTGGCAGCTCCGCCCGCGCGGGCACTCCGGCGGCTCCACCATGTACCGCCCGCGCGGCGCCCGGAAGTCCGGGCACGACACGGCCAGGTAGTTGTAGCGCCGCGGGTCGCGCCGCCGCGCGCGCTCGTGGCGGTGCGCGTACGGGCAATCCGTCCAGTCGTGTGACTCCGACTGCTCGCACCACTTCACCTTGAAGGTGTACACCCAGAAACTTTCTGACATGTAGGGCCACAGCCGGGTGCTGCGCTGGGCCCATGCCCTCCACTCCATCAGCTCCCTCTCCCGCCTCTCCCTCTCCCTTTCCCTCTCCCTCATCATCATCTCCTCCGGGAACACGAAGCTGCTCCGCCGGCCGTACCAACCACCGTTGGTGGCCAGGGCCATCGCCATCCTCACCCCCACCACCAGCTCAACACTCTGCTAGCTAGTACACTACGCCATCACTAGAGATCGATCGTCGATCACAGTGATTAACTAACTCCGGCCATGCCGATGCCCAAGAATCCAAGGTCAAGCGGAAGCAGGATTTGTGCTCTAGCTAGCTATCTGGGAACGGCCGGGTAGTTGGTAGTTGCTACTCGCGATCTATTTCCTCGCGTCTACTCCATATACTTTCTTGCTAGAGAGGGACCACGTTGGTTCTGCGTTTTCCCACTACACTACCATGGCTAACTCTCCAATGCATTAGTGAGGAGACTGGCTTGTTGTGTTTGCACTAGATGTGATGAGTTTCTAGGAACAAGGGTGTGCTCCTATTTATAGGGTCGAGAGCTTGGATGTATGCGTACTTTTTTATGTCTGGATATCTCCTATGACATGTATCTCTAATTCCATCATTATCTAAAAAAATCTATATCTTCCACTAAGAGAAAAGGAGACTGGCTTTGAGTGTTGAATTGTACAATGGCATGACGTTTCGAGAGGGGTGCCATGGCAGAGTGATGTGCCTCTGCAAATATGTGATAGGGATGACTGTTACTAAAACAGCCTAGATTTGATTTTATATACGTGTCGCTGAGTTTTCATGTTTATCTGAAGTGTAGAAATAGTAGATCGATTTTAACTGAATTTGGAAATTTCTAGTACCTTTAATATCTCGTCATTTTTGTTGTATATATGAGCTATTTTTGTTTCCTTGTATAACAAACTAGCATTGTCATTTACTAATCTGATGTGTAAAGATAGTACATCCAAGTGAAAAATTTAACAGAATTTGACCTATTGCTCTTCCTCGTGTTCTTTTTTTAGGTATGAACTGTTTTTGTTCCCTTATGTAACAAACTAGCATTGTCATAGAACATTAATTTTAGAAAAATGCAAACACATTAATTATGCATTCCTATATAAGAACAAAACATTGATTCATGATAAAATATATCACAAAACAATAAAATTATGCATTAAGATCTAATCTTGATCTAAACGTCGAACTCCACGCTATAGCATATTGATCCAAAAAGATTAGGGACAGGCTTCACGAATATAAACGAGTGAAGTAAGAAAAAAATAATTACAAGATTTGCTTGAAAATTTCGATAGGATATCTTCTACGATATGTAGTAGTAAACTAGTAATAAACACCGGTACATGCATGATATATCGAAATTGGATAGATCTAGTGTATACTTCAACATAAAAAAAATCAGGAACGGGTGGTACGGTATTTGAGAATATACTATAGACATGAATAAATAACTGAAGTAAGATAACATAATTACAGCTTGGAAAAATCTTGATTGAAACTCCGAATAGGATATCTTGATTACCGTAACACCGGTAGATGAATGATAGCCATAAATCTGAAAGAGTACACAAACAAGAATGGAGCAGGACTGAAGGATATTTACTTTGGAGTGTTTATATATGGTATTATCGAGATCTAGGAAAGGGCGACGACTCACCGTAGCGATTGGAGGGATTATGGTATTTCATCGAGATATAGGCAAGGGCGACTGACCGGAGGGATTGGAGTATTTATGGGGACTTTGTTGGGGGTCGATCGGGTAGCCCACCCCTGTTCATCCTGTCCCTCCGCTCGCCGCCGCCGCTAACTCGTCGTCGTTTGACTCTCCCGTTGCCTGCCCCACCCACCACCCCCGGCCATCCGCGCTACCTTGCCGCACCGCGACCGCCGCCGCGAGCCTCCCTCCCTCCCTCCCTCCAACCCCCCTCCCCCACCCCCCCAAGCCAACCCGAACCCTAAACTGGACTCTATGGTCGGTCGTCGGTGGGAGGGGGGGTCAACACGATGTTGGCGGCAACTTGGTGTCGACATCCAACATTCGCTCTGTTTATGGTATCTCATTGAGATCTAGGCAAGAGCGCTCACCGGAGGGAGCACCCGAGGGCGTTATTTATAGCCACGGATCAACGCAACTATACACGCCACAACCACGGTGACGTGCACGTTGTCGTTATCGAGAA